>OX411312.1:65385743-65985743 GCA_948150685.1 Rhaphigaster nebulosa
GTGAAACCTATGGACTGCAATGTTGCATAAATTTTGAAAATGACTCTCATACTTTTAAGTTCTGTTCCTTAATAAGGAACGAGGTAGAGAGAAAGGAAGAGAGTGTATGTGTGTGTGTTTTTTTGTGTGTGTGTGTGTGTGTGTGTGTGTGTGTGTGTGAGAGAGAGAGAGAGAGAGAGAGAGAGAGAGAGAGAGAGAGAGAGAGAGAGAGAGAGAGAGAGAGAGAGAGAGAGAGAGAGAGAGAGAGAGAGAGAGAGAGAGAGGAGAGAGAGAGAGAGAGAGAGAGAGTGAGAGAGAGAGAGAGAGAGAGAGAGAGAGGGGAGAGAGAGAGAGGGGAGAGAGAGAGAGAGAGAGATTATGTTAATATATAATCTTGAATTAGTCCAAAACCCCCAAAACTGTTTAGGGGTTATTTTTTTCGTACTTCCTACTCATTCACGTCGTAGGCAACCGATTCTAGGAATCTAAAGAAGTCTTAATGATTTACTTATACAATTCTCACTGATTAAAAAAGAATCATCAAAATTTTAAATAGCAGATGCTCATGCTCATCATCCCCACCATATTAAAGTTTTTGAAATTGCATTTCTCCCCCATATATTTCATTCCAAAGTGATCTTTAAGCAGCAAAGAATGACCGTAGAAGTTAAGAGCCGCTTTCCCTTGCACCGGGCAAGGCCACGCACCCCAATCCAGCCAGAACCTGAGGTCCCGATCTTTCTGGGGTCAGTGAGGCTTTCTCGTTTCATCGGCTTAATGACATAAGATCTGTCCCGCTGGCAGTCGGATAGAGCAACACTGATCTGTCCACAGAGTGAGTGATGAAAGAGATTTGCAATACGAGGAAGTATCGGATGGTATTTGGTGGAACAAGGTCTTGACTAGTTTATTGTATGTACATACCCTTCGTCCGCCTTTGATCATCGCTAAGACTGGGGCAAGGAAGCAAAGATAGGCATTTTTATGGACAGCAAATAATGAGCGAATGCTTTCAGGTAGGTCGTTAGTTCTCAATATCGGAGCAGCAAAAAAAAAAAGTTAAAGATTTCTTAGCATAACTCGATGGAAATTAATGGGATGATTAATCAATAAAAGAGTATTACAATAATGAAATGTAGAAATATAAATGAACATTATAATAAGATAGGGTTTATTATACTCTAATGCGAGTAATTTCTATGTCTGTAAAATAGATCTCAAAATCCTAGTGTTTGTGGGTCTCAGAAATCGTATTGCGTAATCATTTACCACAAGAAAGCTCTTATTTAGTAAAAAAAAAAAACGAATCAGTAAGAGCGAAACGCGTACCATTAAACTGAAATGATGATTGAATCACATTGATATGTACTCCCCATTAATAATTTTATGTAAAAAATCTAAAATTTTAATTTAGAATTAAAATTTGTAGTGAAAATGAAGCGACAATAAAATACTGGTTGAACGATTAAAAGAGCAGAAGTTTTCTGTTTCTGTTTTGAACTTCTCTAAACGGTTATAAATATCGTATTTTATTTAATGTGTCATAATATTATCTGATCATGGGCCGCGTTGATCGTGCGGGCTAGGGTGCTTGCAATAGGTAGTCAAAGTTAAGCAACGTGGAGCGTGATGAGGACTCTGAGGACCCCCTACCGTGGAAAGTCACACAGCCCGGGATTTTCCAGGCGATTATGTCACCCTCAACCCTCAGACCTGTCAACCTAATGGAGGGAATTCACACAGACTGGGCATAGAAGTGAAGATCCTACAATTGTACTTCGTTACAGCTAATAATACCGTAACTTAGCTAATACACCGCGTACCTACAATTGCTAATCACGTTGTGGTTTTTTTCAGGATGGCAAAAAGCCGGAGGTTTGGTCTATGGACGGTCTGCTTCGGAGAAAGAAATATAGGTCCTCGTGCGCCTGCTGAACCCGAACAGCGATAATCCGTGTGTCTAATGAGCCGGTTGGAAGGGCACTGCCGAATTTGCCCCAAAGGGACTGTTATGGTCTACAGTGTCAACAGAGACAAAAAAAAAAAAAAAATCAGCTCTTTACTGTATTGATACTGTCTTTATTGTTTATGTGTTGATAAACACATTACTGTGTGTTTAGTAGAGAAGTAAAACTATAGTAAAGTATATGACTGCAACTATTAGATTTATTTTTATCTACGGTAAATAATTAAAAATTAAGACTAATCAAAAAATGTCCGTGTACTTTTATTCAAAATGATAAAAACATAAGTGCAAATTCCAAATTAATATACATTTTAAAAAGAATAGTGAAAAATACCTAGATTCAAAGATTATATTAAAAAATAAATAAATAAATATTAAAATAAAATAAATAAATATTGAAAATACAATAAATCACCACTCTATGTACAAATGCACGCATTCCTATAACTATAATGTAATCAAAAATATTACGGTGGCATGTTGGGAGACTTATAAATGACTATAAACGTTAAACAGTATACGAGGGATTAAAAACCGAGATGGATGAGCCAGGGCAGAGATAATGGCGTATAACTCACCGGCTCATTTATTATAGTCTTATCCCATGGCTATCTATGTAGGATCTGAAAAAAAAGCCATTTACTTAGAAATTGGTAATATCGCTTAGTACGATATTAGGAACACTCAAGTGGTGTGTTGGCGATATTGGGTATAAACCCAAGTCTCAAAGATAACGGCCTCTAACTTCGGAACCATATCCCAAACCCAGAAACTAGGCATACCTACTATAAATGTTTTAAATGAAGAAAACTATCAATTCAGCTTTCTTTATTACACTAAAAATAATGAAACATATTTTATTTACTAACTCCACTTTCTCGAAAATCAGAAAAAAATCGGCAAAACATAGATCCATCTGGCTTCCATACATAACTATTAAACAGAGATGCCTCGTCCTTTCGGTGTTAGTCACTCGCTGGCAGCGTTAATCATGGATAAACCGTAGTATGCGATATTAGGAACGTGAGTGATACTTGGGCCCTTACATGCTTAAAGAAACTGTAATAATTTCTAAAGTATTATAATATTTGGCATTTAATTATTAATACGTATTTTTTATGATAAATTTGAATTATGTTTTATTTAATGTTTGATTCAATACATATTTGTAAAACTTAAAAAAAAAAAAAAACATATTTTAAGGTTTTGGGGCCTTAACTGTTTTCGTGCTTCCTTTTTGCCACGAAAACAGAAATTTTGGAAAAAAAAAAACAGCAAGTTAAAATAAAAAACGAGAAACATTTGGTCAGTCAAATATTGTTCAATGAAAATATATTTTTTTAGTAAGAAATTAGCCATTACTTAACTCTTATTTTTATTTTTATTAAAATATGAATTTTAATATTTTAGTAAAAATTTAGGGACAATAAAATAAACTCTGGATGATTGAGAAAGCTGAGGATTTTTTTTAAAAATTTCTCTAATGATTTTAAATGAATTGAT
Source organism: Rhaphigaster nebulosa (assembly GCA_948150685.1). Lineage (NCBI taxonomy): Eukaryota > Metazoa > Arthropoda > Insecta > Hemiptera > Pentatomidae > Rhaphigaster > Rhaphigaster nebulosa. Next base: position 65,389,192 of record OX411312.1, read on the forward strand.
GTGATTTCAAATATTGATGTGATTTTTGATGCGGTCGATTGACACAATCAAGCAGTTAGTTTGAAAACATAAAGCTTACCTTTCCCATACAGTGCTGTTACTCCACTGTATGGGAAAGCCAAGTTTTTATTTCACCCAAAAAATTAATTTTGGAAAAATTCATATCTGGCGTTGCTCCGGCCAATGGATTTAATATCATATTTATATAAGTGTTTATCATTATTATAATCATATTATCGGGTGTTTATTAAAGTAGTAAAATTATTGTATAGTGTATGACTGTACAAAATACAGCCATTGTATTCTTAATCATATTTTCCCTGCAAATAATAGACTTTTGCACGAAAGATTATTGGAGGGGAGACGATGCATTTTAAATCCGTTTTGGGGGGGTTCCAAGGATGACTGATATATATATTAGAGCTGGCTCCAATTTTCGTATATATTATTGGTGAGTACACTTACTATTGGTAAACAGTGAATGGCCAAAATATTTACATTTTAATTACATTGCATTGATGAAAAATGGTTAGGTGGTCATCAATTACTTTTATCTACAGGGCATGGTAAAAACGAGTGCTCAAGTATGTTACCACTTTATGATTTCAGTTGAAGGTCCAATTTTGACACTAATTCTCTGGTTTCCAGGTTAAAACTGCTACATTATGAGATATTCCATCGTCCAAGTTTGTTGGGGTTCAGAGTTACCACGTTATAAAACGATTAATAGTGGTAACATACTTGAGCTCTCGTTTTCACCGTTCTCTAGAGACAAATTGCTGATTACCTCCTAACCATTTTAACCACAATTTACATTAAATGTAAATATTTTGACCATTCACTATTTTTTAATGATAGGTGTACTCACCAATATATACAAAAGAATTGAAGTCAACATTATAATAATTAGAGGCATGTAAAAACAACCTCAAAGTCAAAAGATGCGAATTTGATAAGTGTCATGAGAATGACTCACCCACACACACACTGTGACCCACCCACACATGCACGCACGCACGCTGAAATTGAGTATGTATGGTTGGTTTTAGGCAGAATAATTCCATTGAAGTGGGAGTCAATTTCTTTCAATATTTATGTTTTTTTCGTGTTTTAAAGGTTTTGCGCACCTCTACAGACACTCTAAATTTAGTAAGAGGGATGGAAATTTATATCTGAATTAAGTTGGTGATAGAGAAGTTCCTTTTGAGGGTCTCACCTTTTTTATGCAACCCCCGCCGCACAGTGCGGCGCTCTTAAGGTCGAAGTGGACAAAAATCGTTCTTAACGTGTTTTTAAAGAAAACTTCGGGCTGATTACTAAAATACCATCTATTAAGGGTCTTTGAATAAAAACTAATTTTTTTAGAGTTAACAAAATAATAATTGGAGGCCATGTTGGATGCTAACACAGTGAAGGTTACTTTATATGTGCTCGCGTATTTTCTCAAAAAACTATTAAATAAAGTGTTCTTTTTGGTGAAAAAAAGTGTTTTTTAGTTCTATTTTAGTTTAGAGCTGTAAAATATCTTGGAAATAAGTTGACCAAAGAGATTATCTCGGCTGAAGATGGTCGAACCCGCGGCCTCTCTGCAGGAGGTTAGTAAGATGGAATCAGAAAACAGTGAAGAGACTGTGAGAAACAATACATGGGAGCTTGTAACAGGGCGACAAAGGTCAACAACATCACAATTGGACCCCTCAAAAGTTAAGAAGACGTATGTCAACACAACAAAAACCCAAAACAGGTATGAAGCTTTGTCTCAAACAAGGGACAATGAGACTCAACAGCCAAACAATCAAGTCACCCAGGTGAGGCCACCACCTATATATATAAATGGTATTAGAGACTATACTGCACTAGTTTCATTTCTTCAAAATGAAGCTGGTCATAATTCATTTAAATTAAGAAACAATACAAGGGGTGTAACTGTGCAACCAGAAACACCTGATGTATATAGAAAGCTCGTCTCAAGTTTACGTCGAGATGGAGCAGAATTCCACACCTATCAGCTCCCCGAAGATAAAATGCCAAGAGTGGTCTTAAAGGGTTTACACCATGCCATACCACTTTGCACAATCAAAGAAGAATTTGCAAAGCTTGGCTATGAAATTATCAATATTACAAATGTTTTGTCTAGATTTAAAGAACCCCTACCAATGTTCTTTATTGATATATCAAAGAATTCTTTCAATGAAGACATTTTCAGAACAGATTTTCTATATTATACAAAAATTAAGATAGAGGAACCAAGAAAGAAGAGAGTGATACCCCAATGCACCAGATGCTAGAAGAATGGTCACACAAAGACATACTGTAATCATCCGCCAAAGTGTGTGAAGTGCGGTCTGGGACACGAAAGTGTTTCCTGCAGCAAATCAAGAGAAACACCGGCAACATGTGCAAATTGTCAGGGGGCACATCCAGCCAATTATAGGGGGTGTAAAACTCTGAAAGATTTGAGGACTCAACGAAGCTACAGAACCCAACAGAGACCAGCAGCTGCCCAGCATGTTCCACCACCGGGACTACAAGATTTCCCAGCACTCCCACAGCTTGCTCAGCGCTCTCAACCTGCGCAACCTGAAGTCAGAGCACAGCCTCAACATTCACCAATTCCTGCCCCACATCAGCAGCCGCAGCCCCACCCTTCTACTTCAACTGAAGCACCACATCAGCAGCCGCAGCCTCAACCCCAAGCTCCACACCAGCAGTCAGGCATGAGGAGGGATACTACACAGTCAGCACCTCTGACTGATAATGGTTCCCTGCAAGTACTAAATTTAATCAACAATCTTAACACTCTCATTCAGCCACTTTACACCCTTCTCCAACAAATTTCACTTATAACTCAGGCCTTATGCCCTCACTATGCCCCCTAGATCGCTAACTGTAGGATCCCTGTCTATCATCCTTTGGAATGCAAACGGACTGACTCAACATAAGACAGAGCTAGATATCCACCTACACAAGAAACGTATTGACATCGCATTGATAACTGAAACCCACTTAACACCACGCTCAAAATTTTATATTTCAGGATACAAAACTTACAGAACTGACCACCCGGACAACACAGCTCATGGAGGAACTGCAATACTAATAAAATCTTCATTAAAACATGACCCCTTAAAATTACCCGTAACACCTGACATTCAATCCACTAGCATTATATTATATACCAAACATAACACCATTACCTTTGCTGCAATTTATTGTCCTCCTAGGTATGGGCTGACACCTGCCATGTTTTGCAACTTCTTTAAATACCTAGGAAGCTGTTTCATCGCCGGAGGGGACTATAATGCAAAACACCAGATGTGGGGATCTAGACTTTGTACCCCGAGGGGAAGGAATCTCAGGAGAGCCTTACATGAGCTCTCATTAGAAACAATAACTCCAAACTCTCCGACTTACTGGCCCACATCTATACACAAAACACCCGATTTATTGGACTTCTTTATCACCAAAGGACTTAGAACTGTACCACACACTGTTAATACTAGCTCTGATCTCTGTTCTGATCATTCCCTGGTGAATCTGCTGCTGCTGGATGAGCCCTGTGAGGCATCAAAACGACCATCTCTTATTAATGGGACCATGGATTGGGATACCTACAGGAATAACCTGGATTCTGCACTTTCTATCCCAATGTCTATTAAAACGCAGGAAGAACTGGAGGAAACCGTTGACACCTTCACAAAGAGCGTCCAAAACGCAGCTTGGTCATCCTCAGTTCCTAGGCCTCAAAAATCTGAAAACCTAGCCAGCTACCCACAATACATAAGGGATTTGATCAGAGCCAAGAGGAAAGCTCGAAAAGTATGGCAGACAAACAGACTCCCATCATACAGACAGACATTTAACAGACTAAACAACACACTGAAACGACAAATCCAGAAATTCAACCGCGATAAGTACGAAACATACATTAAAAACCAAGAAGGTTCTAAAGCATCGGGAGGTGTCAGTGCCACTTCGAAAAGATGATGGTTCTTGGGCTGCTTCAGACATAGAAAAATCAGAACTCCTTGCACACCACCTTTCCTCTGTTTTTATACCCCACACTAATATCTCAAACCCTGAAGATGATGACTTTATACTCAAATCTTTAGACATTCCCTTACAATTATCCCCACCTCCTCCACCTTTTTCTCCATCTCACGTCACTGAACAAATTAAACTGTTAAAAAGAAAGAAAGCTCCCGGTTATGACTTAATCAATGCCAAAGTGCTCCAGCAAATGCCCAGGAAAGCTCTAGTGTTTCTAACTACCATTTATAATGCCATTCTGAGGAGTGCTAAATTTCCTCTTCAATGGAAATACTCCTATATATCCATGATTCATAAGCCTGGCAAAGATATACACTCTCCCTCATCCTATAGACCTATCAGCTTACTCCCTATTTGTGCTAAAATTTTTGAAAAGTTACTGTATAAAAGACTTATTACCATACTAATGGACCAAAAAATTTTGCCAGACCATCAATTTGGATTTCGTTCTTTACATTCCACCACACAACAATTGCATAGAGTAACAGACTATATATCAACAGCACTAGAGCAAAAAATGTATGCCACTGGTGTATTTCTGGATGTTGCAGAGGCCTTTGACAGGGTCTGGCATCAAGGACTTCTCTTTAAACTCAAAACAATACTTCCTTCCACTTACTATCTTATAATACAATCATTCCTCTCTGATAGATTTTTCTCTGTCCGAAAAGGTTCAGAAATATCATCAATTAGACCAGTCATGGCCGGAGTGCCCCAAGGATCAATTCTTGCACCACTGCTGTACATAACATACACCCATGACATACCAACCACTAAGGATACTTTGACAGCCACTTATGCTGACGATACTACTATTATTACAAGGCACAAAGATCCCGAGCACGCCTCTGTGATTCTACAAAGCCATTTACAGACACTACACAACTGGTGCAAACGCTGGAAAGTTAAACTGAATCAGAACAAATCCCATCACATCACTTTCTCACTCCGACATGGGACTTGTCCTCCAGTTTATCTTGAAAACGAACACATCCCACAATCTGACAGAGTACATTATCTAGGCCTAACATTTGATAAAAGAATGACATGGGGTCCACACATCACTGCTAAACGAAAGACACTAAATTAACGTTTCAGACTTTTATATTCTCTGCTAGGGCGTCGCTCAAAATTAGATCTAAGACAAAAGTTAAATACTTACACTTACCTACTTAAACCAATTTGGGCATACGCCTCACAAATATATGGAATTGCAAAAAAAACACACATCCAAAAACTCCAAATATTTCAGGCCAAAACTTTTAGGACAATCACGCAAGCACCTTGGTATGTAAGTAACATAACTCTGCACAAAGACTTAAAAATGCCAACTGTCAAAGAACACATACGGACTTACTACAAAAGATTTCACAACAAGCTTCAAAATCATCCAAATAAACTCATTCAAGATATGGCCACAAAAAACATGCCCGACAGCACCCGTAGAAGGCTGAAAAGGAGCTGGATGAGAGATCTCCTTCAGTAACTTGAAACAAGACCGAAGAATTGCCACTGGGTAAATCTCTTCCTCATGCCTGTCATGCCCTTTTAATTGTAAATTTGTTTATGTAAGAACATTCGCTGGTTGTCAGTAATCACTGACAGTTGTGAATTAACCAATAAAGAGAAAAAAAAAAAAAAAAAATAATAATTAATATTACAAACAATTTTTTTACATTACATGAATTGATTAAATTACATCAGAAAATTATAATGAGCCCCTGCTCATTGAAGTACTCTCTTTGGATGACGTAGATGGGGATAAGTTCTCTAGTTCAAATTGGATTGAATTCACAGAAGAGTCGTCATCTTCCCAAAGATATTTTTTAATATCCCCAAAATAAAGCTTCGAATTTGAGTGGCTCGCTTTCCTGCTTGCAGGAGGGTCCGAAGATATTAAAAGTTGATTTAAAAGACCAGCATTGGAACTGGTACTACTATTCTTCCACGTGTGATTCAATCTATTTTTTCTGATGACTTTATGGGAAGCCTACTAATGAAATAAAACATTATGTACACTAGACGTCATATAATACCAATCATAGTTTTCTGAAACACAGAACCATCCAAAGCAGTTTAAAGCAGGAAAGATTTGTATATTTATGATGTATAATTGTATAATTGTCAGAAACTAAGAATGTTTTGGATCGACATTGAAGAATGTTTATTTGAATTTTTTTTTTAAATGTTATTTACAAGTTATTTATTTTAACCAAAAAATGTTATTCAAAAGTATTAACAAAAAATGGATATTACTTACCTTCCCCGATGCCTTCCAGTCTATAAATTCATTTGAAGTTGATGTGTCCTTAACCTGAAAAAGGATCAACTAAATTGAAATTGTTTCGTTGAGACAGATATATGATCTGCCACTTGTTCAAACATGATTTCTATCCTTCGTTTTTATAATATTGGATTAAAAGCTCCTATTCCATAATACTGAGGTCAGTATGAAAATATTACTAAAGCAAAACAAGTTGGAAAAAATATTTGCATTTTCGACTTTTGTCCACAGGCTACCGCAATGTGCGCCGTTTTGATATTTTCAATTTTATATTTCAGTTACCATTAAAGATAATTTAAAATAAGACGTTATTAATGGAGCACTGCTCACTTTTTTCTTTCTTTGTTTTACGATAACTGCTTAATTAAATTAAATAATTTCCGAGGATGGCTCGATCCCCGGACATTTAATAAATAAACAAGCATTAAATATTATAGTGGCCGCAAACACGAAATGTTGTCTTATTGAATAACATAGCTGATTTCCATCGGACATTTCTGATCTCATTGGAACGGTTGAAGGAAGACCTTCAGGATGCCGATTACAAAGGCGATCAAAAGAATGGAAGAGAAAGCTGGACGAACATCATCCTTCTTGACATTGGTATCGTAGCAGGCTTATTGTTAGCAGTTCCTCTTAGTGATCTGGAGGTTACTAGGGTATCTATCACAGTACAGGTTCAGACGGATGCGGATTATGAATGCCAGGATTAAGTAGTAATGTGTGATAAGCAGTCGATTTTTAGTATAATAACTAGAGGATTTTCGTCCATTAAAATACTCAAAATGTGCCAAATCGTGCTGTAAGAACCCAAAATGTTTAAAATTGTGGATATAAAACCTTAAACATGCAACGATCATATAATTTTTGTATAATTTAAAACATTAATACATGGAAAGCTTATTCAACCTAGCGTAAAAGTTACAGCTTCTGAATTAAAATTACGTGTAGCGTGTAGTAATGTGATAAAAAAATCTAATACAACCATAAATTACGATTCTAAATCTAGATGAAAGAGAAACTCAACTATGATTTAAAAATAGATTCAATAAAGAACAAAATAATTAAATTAAATTAAAATAAAAATATATTTACATATACACACTGTTATTTGGGGAAAAACGTTTCATGTATTCTTTGTAAAATTTACTAAATGGCGCTTACGCTTATTTCAAAAAACGACGTCGATATGAGTAGCTTTTTAACTTAGAATCAGAAAGAAAAAAAAGTTGAAAATTCGTACCATTGACACATTTTTCTTATGTATAGGATACACTGATTGAAAAGATATATTCCCAATGAAGGTAATAGTTTGTTACATTTCATTGTCTTAAAAAACCTTTGTGTTAAAATATATAACATTCAGTATTTAACTTATACTTGGTGAAGATGAATTTGTAAGCATGTATTAGTTACTTTCATGTATTAGTAATGCCATTTGTTACAACTAAACTTCGTCAACTATATAGACTAATTAATCCTAACAAATCTTGGGATTTATTAATTAAATTACTAAACAAAAAATTACTGCAACTCATGAATGCAGGCTCAATACTTGGTAAGAAAGTACTGAGTTAAAGTTATATATAATCAGTTATATAACCTGTTGTATAAAACAGTTTAAATAAATTAGCTGCTAGAGCCGGACTCGAATCTGAGAGTTAGGAGTCCACTGCCTTACCCGCAGAGATACTTCACTCCTAACTAAATTAATATTGAAGGATATTTTGTTTTGTAAGCCCGTGTGGTATATTTCAGTTTCAGTTGGTATTTATCAATTAAATAGCTTAATGAAGTTTACACAAGTTTTTTTTCTCCTTTCAAAACTACATCCACACCTATCAGATATAAAATCGAGAAGGGGAAGATTTTCTGCCAGTCACACTAAAAAGGATAAGTATGAAAAAGAAGAGCACCCAGAGGAACCTTTTCTCTGGCTTCAATTACTTGATTTATGTAAACAGATCTCGTATCAATGTTATTTTTAGTTTCTTCATAGTATTTTCTACCTATTTTCTACATTAAAGTCGTGGCCATTCATTCTATTAATGTGTTTTTGTATCATAGCATTATTTTGTTAAAACGTTTGTAATATGTGTTCATCAAACTTAGGAATATCTAAGTAAATAGGCAAAGCTTTGCTATGAACCTATGATGGTTCTTAGACATAGTTGCGGTATTGATTATATTTGGATTATAGATTATAATATATAATCCAAATATACTCAATACCACAACCATCTCTAAGAACCATTATAGTGTACTAAGAGGGAATTTTGTTTTTATTAAAAACTAGTTTCAAATCTTATATATTCATCTTCAGTTCTAAAAGCAAAGAAGAATTCAAAAAAAAAAAAAAAAAAAAAAAACCTGTACCACTACAACCCATGAAGGGTCTTGGGTTCAGTACTTGGGTAAGGACCATACTGTTTCTAGGCCAACGGTTGTGCAAGGAGGTGATTTGGCCAAGATCACGCTCAACCGCCAGGTTTTTCCCCCAATTAAGGGTGCCCACTTTATAGAGGCTGGGTGACCCCCAGGAGGGTCTCCCGATCCCATAGGGTTGATCCACGGCTGAATACAGAATAAATAATTATCTGCCTCAGCCGGTCTCGAACCCGGGACCTTGAGATTAGTAGCGCAGTACCTTACCCACTGACCTACCCCGCTCCCAAAGCAATTAAAAATACAAAAATAAGCAATTAAAAATACAGTTTGGTATTGTTATACATATTAAATTAAATGTAATATGAATTATTATTATAAAAAAATTATGAATTATGAATTTAATTAAGACAATATACATGTTGGTACTCACCAAGGTTTGAGTAGATTATATCGAACAGAAAAGGTTACATTGCTTTTTCTCGCACTGAACTAGTACTGGAAATAGATGTAATGGAAGAAAGGTGAGGTGTTTGTAGGTAAATGGTACGGTTTAGGGGTCGGGGTTTTCCCAGTGAGCAATTGTTTTTTCTGTAATGGATGGGAATACATTTAAGATTGGACTATTGGAGATATTTATTTGGCCATTTAAGCCAAAAGCTGGATTGGATTTGAAGGATTGTATTATTTCAAGTGCTTCATATATACTTACTTTGAGACTGTTTCAACGTAATGGATTAATTTAACTCCTGAGTCTTTGATGAATTCTTTTGTTTTTTCATTTAAATGAATTGCAAAGTTGTTAGAGGATAGAGTTTCCTATTTTAAATGCAGGGTTTGATCCTAGTTTTTTCAATTCATTTCAAGCTTTGATGGATATAGGGCCGTAATATGGAATCAAGACATATTGTTTCGGGATGGGCTTGACTTAGGGATTGTTGGATAGATTGATCCTTCTATAGCATCATGCGTCCGTCAACTGACAAATCATAATATTTATTTATTTAACCTTAATATTTATTTTATTTTTTTTATATCGTCTTATTTATTGACGTCCTTCTCCAAAATAAAGTTGTCTACAGTTATTCTCTATAGTTGGAATCAGATGTTCATTCATTTTTTATTGATACAACTCAGAAATAGACACGGTGCAAACCATATACAACAGTACCCGTGTTATTGAACAGTTGTAAGGCTTTAGCGAATTTAACTATGGACACAGACAAACGTACCTTACGGTTTTATTGTATACATACAGCCAATTAGATTAGCATCAGAAAAAAAATTGATTTTTTTTTTCACTGTCTGATAATATATAATCTATATATCATGGTTATTGAGTGTAGTGTAAGTGCTCATATCTTTGCGTGAATAGACCTTTTAACTTTAAAGATTTATAGCTCTTACTGAAATCGAAGAGGGTTGCCAAGAACAGATATTTTTATAATGCTTAATTTAATAAATCTTTAGCAGTTTGATAAATAGTTCATATTAAGGGAATGAAATTATTTTGTATTTTCACAAATTATCATAGCAAAACAAATAGACGTCTATAGCTGTGATTTGTACTACACAACTTTGATTTCCGAAATAGGCAAAAGGCGGTTTAAGACGCCCAGTATTATTTATGAAAATATGAAGAAAGTTTTATGACTTAAAAGGTAATACGTATCGCAATCAATATTAATTAATTATTACAAATTATGACGAGTATGGACGTCTTTGCTTCTACACCTGTGAAGAATGGGCGTCTATTTACGTCATTTGCAAGAGTTAAATCTAATTGTAAGAGTTAAATAAATACAGTGTAATGGTTAAGAATCTGATCACGAACCAATCAGATCCGTTCTCGATTTGATACAGAGTATCAGATCCGTTCTTCGTATTGCTATGAAAAGCAGTTCGATTTAAAAAAAAATAGCAATGAATTATATCTCAAATATATTTGGCAAAGCCTGGGAAAATTCTATCTCGTAGGGAAACCTCCAAATCGTGATTTATTTAATGGGACATAACAGAGTAGATTATGAAGTGAAAAGAAGAATGGCAGTCCAGATTTAGGGGATGAATCATAGACAAACAATTACTAATTTACGATCTCATTTCGTGAACAAAAAAAAAAAAAAAAAATCTAAAGTAAAATATAAAGAGAGCCATTGGTAGACCCCGATCCTTGGCCAATTATCACAACCTATCTACACTGCCACAAGGTTGGTGAAACCTCAACTGAACATGATCACCGCTGGCCTCCATCTGGCAGGTCATCCGACCACACAATCACCAATTTAGAGGTTTCGCCTAATTACAAACCAAACAAATTTGAATATGATTTATCGATGTTAAAAAGCATTTCGAATCGTAGTAATAATATTTCACAGAACATGACACAGCTCTCAAGTAATAACTACCCGTCCGGATCTCAACCTCAACCGTTTCTAGCGATTATTCTGAAACTGTTATTGAATCAACTAAAATTTTATATTCAATATAAATTAAAAATTTCGGAGTATATAAACGTGAATGAATAAACTAATATGGTTTATTATTTAGTATAAATAAATTTTATGGATCAAATCATTAGATTGGCACATTTAACAATGAACAATTCTGTATAGATAAAGTTATTCAGGGGCTATTTTATTTACCCAGGCGAAAACAAAGCCAATATATATACATAAATATATATATATATATATATATATATATATATATATATATATATATATATATTTTTCGGTTGCCACTATAGATCATGGAGATCTTTGGCCGCGCGATGTGGTATTCAAACAGAAATTCTTGGGGGAGAACATACAGCCTGGAGGGGGTCACCCAACATCACGTTGCTACGAATCATGGTTTCCATGGTGCAGCGGCAGGCTATCCATAGCTCCATAGCCGGTCCCTTTGGGGCCAATTCGGCAGTGTCCTTCCCACCGAATTATTCGGGTTCAAGGACATTGACAAACCGGTCAAGATCCACGGATTATGGTTGTTCGGAGTCAGCAGTCATATTTCTTTCCCCGAAGCAGACCGTCCATGGACCAAACCTCCAGGCGGCTATTTTACGTCCTAAAAAACCACACCGCGATTCGCAATTTAGGTACACGGGGCAGGGTCATCACTTCTACGCTCGGCCTTTGTGAGTTGCCTCCAGTAGGCTGACGTGTCTCACATACTCGGGGGAAGGGGTGATAAATTGCTTGAATTATTAAATTCAAGTAATGCCAGCACCGGGATTCGAGCTCACAGCCCTTAGGTTTGTTACTGAGTTAGTGCACTTTTGCAAGCGCGTTAACCCGCTCGGCCTCCCTGATCCCATATAAATATATATATAGTAATTATTCAGTATAGTAAATATTTACACATACATATATATATATATATATATATATATATATATATATATATATATATATATATATATATATTTATTTATTTGTTTATTTGTCTTTGGGAAAAAACAAATAGAGTTGGCCTCAACTCAATATGATAATGATTAGTTTACAAATCTATTAAGAAACAAAATTTGCAAAAATGAAACAGAAATATAAAATAATTCAAACTAAAATAAGAAGCTAAATATCGTCTAATTTAAAAATAAAAAATAAATTATAAACAATTATATACAAAAGAAATGTAATTATACCTAAGCGTAGTTTCAAAAATAAAATAAAATTATATATATATATATATATATATATATATATATAATTATCACATCCGTCGGTTCAATGACAAAGTGGTGTAGTTGCAAATTTTGCTATTTTGGGATTTTATTGCATTTTAACGTCTGACTTTCTATTCCCTTCGCAATGCCTACAATTACTAACTGAATATGTGACGTCACTAATTAAGGATAAAAAATACGGCCAATTTAATTAAGAAATTAGTTAAAATCTGCAACCATAATTCAAACGAATTGTTCTCAGTTTCATAAATTTTCAGATATTGTAAATTTTCCATATCAAATTGATAAAAATATTTAAAAAAATTAATGCAGATATTATACAGATATGAAAAATGAACGCTGAAGTGTGAAAGAGATTCATTGTTTTTAAATGGAAATTAATATTTATAAATTTATTTAATTTTCATAAATCAAAGGCCAAGTTCAAAAAAAAGGACAAAAAAAAACATGTCCTTATTTATTCGGAATCAACCTTGCATTGGGTTGTGTTGATTGACTCAATCAACTAAGTATTTCCTTAATAATCTTTTCAGAGAATTTTTTTTTTTTTTTGCAGGAATCGAACGAAACGACATCTGTTATATTTATTGGGTAAGTAAGCACTATATTATGAATATTCATTTTTTTTTTTAATATAAAAAATTCGGAAGTGGAAACAGTGCACGCGATATGAAATCGAGCCTCCATAATTTACATTTTCAATTTCGAATACGACACGACCATAAGTTTGTTGATTACTTTATATGCCATGTATTTAATACAAATAAAAGCTATTGAACAAATATTAAATTTATATACTAAAAAAAAATCAATTTTTATAACTGAAAACTACATGTACTATTTCCCAGGAGTGTTTGTTAAAATAATTCTTGATTCTAATAATCAATCATTTTAATATGTTCTCATGAGAGGGAATTTTATAGACAATAATTTAAATTATTTCCTAATAAAGTAGTATAAGTTCTCAATAAATAAATACATGCGTCTTGATAAGGACATTAAACTTCCTATAGAATAATGATAAATTATTAAAGAACTTGGAGAATGATTCTATGTGAATATCGTTAATAATAGGAAATGTTTCTAATCCAGTCTTGTGTGCTACAAATGGCATATTTAGGTCTTTAGGGAATAATAACATGTTTAAGCATGCGGAAAATGATATTTATTTTATTTGATAGCAAGGACTGTAATGGTGAATTAATAGAAACCTTGAAGTCTTGCACAATTTCGTAATATCTTTTGTATTAGTTTCTAAGCAACTTAAGGTATGTTAAAGGCTGGAATTAGAGGAAGATGGGGCAAAGTGGTCACTATGAGGAAAATTGAATTTACACCAAATCAGGGTTATTGATAGAAGTTTGCCGCAAATGAATTTTATTAACTACCAAACCATATTTTTGTAGTTTAACATTTAAATAATCGCTCATAAAACTGGAATCCTTTGAACAATTCAAATCAAATTTGGGACATCGGTAAAGGTTCTTAAAGTACGCGATTTGCTTTAACCGCAATCTTCCTTCCTGTTTCAGACATAGTCTTGTATATGGTAACCACATTTGTTTACACAGAGAATAAATAGTTTTTTATACATATGGAAAGAAGAAACTCCATTCATTTTAACGAGTCCAAGAACGTCGATAGCGGGTAAACTGAAAGGCACAGAGCTTTATTATCCTAACGTAATTTCGTGAATTTACAAATTTTGTGCAGACTCGGTACTAAAATTTTTATATTTTTTTATTTTCGATGATTTGCTGAATCCAAATCTGCCATAATTGTTGGTGTGAAAAAATCTATAAGGCTAGTTTACAATGTTTAAATGTAAACACCATTTTAAATTTATTTAACCAAAAATCAATTTATTTATAATGATTATATTTTTCCTTTAATATAATCTGAAAAACGAATGTTTAGTTGGAAAAAATGTCGAAATAATTTTTTGAACGTGAGATTAAAAAAAACATTTTTAGCATGTTTTATTTTTTTTCTCAGCTCCTACACCCCATTGGATGAAACGTTAGAATGTGGGTCAACTTTTTTTTCAATGTAGAATCACCCAAAAAATGTTGATCAAAATCACCGGCAGACTCTTCGTACAGGTTCCCAGCAATTCTTTTGTTTCCCTAAATATAAAAAAAAAATATAAAAGCTCTTCAGTAAACTACCTAAATTAAAGGACGAACTTTCTCATTCATCATATGCTATATTATTTTTAAGTTGATTTGACAGAGTTTTCAGCTATTCCAATGTAAAAATTATATCAGCAAAGATAATAATGAGAATAAAACTAAATAAGTGCCTTATATCAATATTGGAAAAATTAGAAAATCTATTGAAACTCAAACAATTTGGTTAACCGATTACCGACATTTTGGCAGAATACTAATGGCTTATATACGAGTTAGTTTGGAATCTCGATTACCAGATTTGAGTCGTTTCCAGCAAGTAAATGGCCACTTTACCTCAGTCTCCTTTTCTTGTTATTTTTTCAGTAATAAAATTACTTAGTTGGCACCTACTTCCCGGAAACCTGAAAGTAAGAGTTTACATAATTATAATACTTTGTATTGTTCTATACGGGTGCGAAACTTGGCCGATTGCATAAAACGAAGAGCAGCATCATAAGGTCTTCGAAACTAGAGTATTATGTAGAAAATATGGGCCAAAGACGGATCAGCCAACCAGAGAATTTAAACAACTACATTGCGTGACTTGCACCCAGTAAAACATTATAATTTAGGCAATAACACCGTGGCTAATGAAATGGGTGAGTAAAGTAGACGGGATGGATAACAAACGAATCACTAAAAGGATAATCAACGTTAATCGATGGATCGTCCGAAATATAGAAGGGAGGATTTGGTCCGATCTTGTCCGGGTTTGGGTGGAGTTCGGTGGAGGGAGGTTTGAAAGCAAGGGATCGGACCTCGGTTATCGGCATCGGACCTCTGGGATCGCTAAGCCTTTATATTTATTATTTATTTATTTATTCATCCCTAAAGTAAAGTAAATATGGATTTAGGCCAAATTTATGATAACCCTTTAATGGTCTCCTGGTTACATCAAGAAATTAAAACAAAATGTCCTCCTATCGTTGTCGTAGCTCTTGTTTCCTAAACCACTTAACCGCTTTTGATAATTTACAAGGAATTTTACAGAGTAATGCATAATTTATGTAGGTTTTGATTAACTTCTTACCGAAATTCAAAAATGAAACAGCAATTTTAAATTTTATTTATAATACTTTTGTCTGTGAGTCGTGCTACATTTTTTTCTGAACTATCAGGTAGAATTTACTTTTCAATGTAAATTTCAAAATGCAAAATCCTATAAACCGATAAAAAATATGAAACACCCTGGTAACACACTGGTAATAATTCTAAAATCACAGAAGACATATTAATATTTAAAACTTTAATAACAATATTAATATTTTGCCACTAAAAATTCTTATTGTTAAAACTACATTTTTTTTTTGTAAAAATTACCAAGGCTATTTTTAATAAGTTCATAATTTCCTGATTATAAAATTTTGTTTGAAAAAACAATTGTAATAGTAGAACGAAAAATTGTAATGCCTAAAAATTTCCTAATAAAAGACAAAATTAAATTAAAATTTACTTATCTATATTAAATTCTGCTCTTTAATTATTAATTGCTAATTCATAGATAATTTACTAAAATTTTCATGGTAATCATCGAAATCGTATTCACCAAAATGGTAGTCACCGAAATCGTGTTGAAATCTAAACGATCAAATTAGTGTAAAATTATATCGAGAAGAACAACACATTCTCTATGATTCATCGAACCTTTTACCAACTTAATGTGGTATTGTATCATATTAATGGTCCAAGCTTAGCAAAGTCATATGCCGTTCAACAATAATTGTTTTTAATCTTCATTACACAATCGTGCCCTTATATAATTTTAAGTGAAAGTCTAAAATTGCCTTAATTATTGTGACATTCTTTATTGTATGGATAAAAGTCTCTCTTTGCCTCTTTGCGTAATAAAGGTCTCTAAAAAATATTATTTTTTATGACATAAGTGTTATTCTTATCTAATAAATCGAAATAGTGGTAATTATTTCTCTTATTAATGAAAAAATAAAATTAAAATAGAATATATTGTCCTGGAAAACCAAGCGACATCTAACTAGAGACTTGAAGTATTATAGTAAAATTGTAATTAAAAAAATATATATAAAAATTTATTTGATTTAAAGAAGAAAAAAATATATATAAAATAATATATATATATATATATATATATATATATATATATATATATATATATATATATATATATATAAAAATATTATAAAAAGTCAAAGACATTTGTATAATAGATTCCAAAACAATTCATACTTTTCCTCCATCTTCATAAATGGCCGAAATATGGAGATACCTTTAATCGGCCAGCATCATGGATTGAAATGGCGGTTGGCAATGTCGAGTTTCGAGGATCATCCTGAGGTGACCTGTGACATTTAGTAGTGATTATTGGTGAAAAGCCATGGAAGGTGGATGAACGTATTTTTTTTATTTAATTCGATTTTCGGATTCTACGTATCCTGAAACGTAAAATCTCAAATTTGGAGAGGGGGTTAAAACTATTTTTACGATTACAAAGATTCATTATTGAAAATAGTAAACCAAAAGAAGATACGTATCTACATTTCACCACTACTATATACCAATAAAAAAAAAGAAAAAACTTCGTTTCTTGAATGGAGAATGTTTAATATATTCTTGATTGATTTCAATATACTGATATTTCACTTCTTTTAAAAATTGATTTGGCCAATATATTTTTTTTTCCTTTTTGGAATGGACGGAATTAGTATATCTAATTCTCACTGGTATAAGACTTAGATTCAGTGATCCTAAAAATCGCTTCTTAGTTAGTTTTGAAACGTTCGACCACAATATAGGATCCAAAACTGGAAACATGGTAATCGATTTTTATTTCATTCATTATGAAGGAAGTGTGAAGACCCCTCGGAATAAGAAGTTTCCATCTGAAATTTCATATGTTTAGAGTAAGTTAATGTCAAAATATCATTAACTAGTTATTCAGTTATCTCTCCACCTGCAGTAGTGATTTTTTGACATGGTACTAGTCGATACTGGTAAAAATGGACTATAAAACAAATTAATAAAAACATTGTAATACAATGTTAACATAAGAGATTAACCTTCCCCACTACCTCATTCTATGTAAAACTGCTGCTGCAAACAACCTTTGAAAACTATAAGAAATTGGTATCTGAATATGCATTCTTGTAAGTCGGATATTTCTCGGCATCTTGCAGCACGAGTAAGTTCTACCTGTAGCAGAAGTCCGATAGAATCTAGCCACACTAACAACTCATTTTCTTCGATTGAAAGGAATGGCGCATGAGCCATCCCATTAAATAGGAATTGAAGACTCAGTGAGTTGTCTTGACCAACTAGTGTGCCCAAGGATAATTTATTGCTAGTCATTATACTTATTGCACACAATATGGTAATAATTTACCCTCGTATCCATAAGTTAAGTTTTAGAATGAACTTTTTTTCTTTACTTTTTTTTTATTGCATAACCCAGTTGGAATATAAAGATGATTATTGTTGCAGTTGGATTGGATATGCTAATCGCATCATTCCACGTGATCACCAATAAAATAATGAATATAACATTGTTAGAGTAATGGTTGGAGGGTTAGTTGATTGTGATCCAAGCTCAAGGCCAGTATTTAAGAGCGCTGATCGCTTTTTATCGAATAAACAAATTAATTTATTCTAACAGGTTCATTATTGTTTCTACTTTTTCTTTTTTATTATTCGTTGAATCGTTATTGAGCAGTGAAGGATGGAATGCTCTTTCTCGTGACGAGAATTGAATGTTAATACAAGGCCTGATAAATGGCTTTGGGAAAAGATTTCAGCAGATGAATAAAATCATCATTGCATCACGAAATGCACATGCATCATATACATAAATATATATAATGTATTTTCATAAACCTCGGAGAAATCACGTGAGAAGGAGCCCATACAGCATCCTAAGTTAGCTGAGTTGTAATCTAGATCCTTGAATCCTTTGTTTACAAATGTAGAGAGAGAAATGCTTTATTGAAGATCAATGCTGCCCAAATGTACACAAAAACAATCAATCCTTAGTTGGGCATAATATTTATATATATATATATATATATATATATATATATATATATATATATACATACAAAGTAGATATTATTTTTATCTTCATTCGATTACATAACATCTTTTTACATCTTTTATTTATTTTAATCTATCCAACTACTTCTCATTTCTCCACAATTTTCTTTTCCTGTTATAAATTAGTCATTTCCTAATCCAGTACACAACTTTTAGATAATTGGAAAACTTGTGGAACTTATCCATTATCAAAATTTGAACGCACACATACATAGAACAAATATATGTATATATAAAAGTACAGGTATATATATATATATATATATATATATATATATATATATATATATATATATATATATATATATATATTGCAATAAATGCATACACATTTAATGCCTAAAAGGTATCGAAAATTTTTTATCGGTAAAAAAAACAACACTTAAATTGATATAATAGGCAGGCACAGAACCTGGATAGTTAACCGACTCAGATCTAGAGACATCACAGAGGAATGAATCTGGATGACTTTGTGAATATGTTTTGGTTCATGTATATCTTCTTCTTCTTTTAGTAATTTCTTCAATATGAAGGTCTCCTCCTGTCCATCACATCCTCCTCCGACAGTCCCCTACCAGCCATGCTCTCCAACACTCTATCCTTCCATCTGACAGGGGGTATTCTTCTACTTCTAACAGCATCTATACGGCATCCCAATCCATTATCAGCTTTCGTATCCTGTTATCATTCCTCCGTCTCAGGTGCCCATACCATCTGAAACTTCTTTCTTCCATCACCTCTAGGACATTCCGTCTTACTTCCATTTACTCCCGTATAACGATTTTCTGACCCTTTCGATCCTTGATGTCCTCCAAACTCTATTTATACTTCATAGGTATATATAATTTTAAAAGATTTAAAATTTGGACTAGTTTTTGTATGAAGCCTGCTTTAGTAACATTAGATCTCGGTGTCCCAAGGCATTCCAAAATTAAATAAACATCATAGGACCCAAAGTGCCTAATTTTAATTAATTTGTCATTTTTAATTATTAATTAATTTTAATTTTTAATAAATTGTTTTAATAGAAATTAAAACAATGAATTAATTGACCATAAAATCAATTGCTATTAAATCATTAATGAAACAACCATCGACAACTCAATAGCGTTACCGAACGATTCAGTCGCTGACTAAGAGTTCAACGCTCGACCTTGCCACACTTCTGACTCAGAGCTTCTTATGAAAATTTATTTAGCTTTTTTCTTTGTATCCGAAACTGTTCCAAAATCTTGGAATTGTCGAACGTGTCTGAAAAACAAAGTTCTCATTATTTTTTAACTGAGGTCATACATTCTTTTAGCTTCTGGTTTTTCAAGAACATCTGGAGCATTATCTCTATTTCAGCCTAGTTTCGTTTGAAACAATCATTCCTAGCCTTTTTACGACTCCTAATAACACTGATTTTCCCAACCTTTCGTCAATAAGATAGATAATATAAAACTGTTATTTCCGGGGATAAATGATAGAAAATCATATACTGTATTAGGATGTTTGATTTTTTCCATATCTAATTACTGCCGTAATGATTAATCCGTGTCATAACAAGGTTAGCTATAAATTTTCATAATAGGACCTCTTTAATAGCTTGTTTTCTGATAAAATCAAATTTAAGAAATAAATTCCATGTTTCTGACCTTTTGATTGAATTTCTAATTCGTCAAATTTTTCTCATGGCCACATTATTTGATAAAATTAAAAATAATAATACGCTATTTACTCGATTCAGCCTTGTATAGTTCCAAAATTACAATGCAAACATTCGGCTTTAAGATAAATACATTTTTTTTAAATGTTTCTTGAAATATAAATAAACAAATATTTAATAATGTTGTTTTAACAGTTCTATTAACTAACTTTATAAGTACATAATTATACTTAGTCTCATGGAAATAACCAAAATATGTTAACAATCCGACATATTGATTTTAAGTTATGGTCGATTTAAATTAGAAAAATGCTGCAAATTATTAAACAATGGCTTATTATTTCCAAAAAATTATATGCCTAAAGAAACAAAAGAAAAGATAAAAAATAAAATAAAAAATATTTGGCTTAAATTTTTCTTTTTTAAGACTTGGGTATAGTGAGTGATTCAAAAATTTGAGAGACTGAAGGTTCTCATTTTTTGAAAATATAGTTTCTCAATAATATACAAATTGTAGGTTTTTTCTATCTCTGTTCTTTTTTTTTTTTTATAGTGTTTTATCTCATTAATTAATAAATCCGATTAATTAAAATCAGAAAGAAATGCTATTCTAAATATATTAATTTTCCAATGAAAATAACACTATAATGAAATCTTTATTTTGCATAAAATGGCCTATGTATGGCTGATATATCATCTCAAGTAAAAAAAAAAAAAATATATTATTAAATAAAACAATATATTTTTTTTTAAAGTTTCGGATTACAAATGAATTATTTGTTAAAAAAAAATGTAACGAATGAAATTGGCAGAGATAACGAAATAAAGAAATAATTTAGAAAAGGAACTCAAATTTTCAAGGTATGAGAGGATTAAGTAGCCATATCGAAAACGAAAGCATATCGAAAATCGACCAGTGTGGACATAGCTTAATGTATTACGAAGGATCTTAAACTGAATCTAAAAATTAAAATATTTGTTTGAAAATCGTTTAGAAATATTCAAAAAATTGTTGAAGATTATTGAATAAATTTGTATTCGAATAAATCAATAATTTTTTAGGCATAAATGATTTTTCCAAAAAGCAAGTTACTGATTTATTTTTTGAATTATTCATTATTTCGCACTAATTATTCGTTATTTTTGTCAAATAAAAAAATAAATCATCAATAAATAGATTTTGCTGGATGTAATAGATTTTGCCCAACTGTAAATAAATATTAAACTGAAATTTAAGAGAGTCTTAAGATAGAAAACAAATCTTTTAGAAATTAAAATGCCTATCCTAGCTTCATTATATCTGAAATAAATCCATTTTAAACGGAAAAAGTAGTGAGAACTTGGAAATTTATTTATATTTTTAAAATATAAATAACTATCCGAACGAGACATTTATAGTTACTTTTGATCTTTAATATTGATTTTCGTCGTAAAGAATAAGGTATTGCTCAAAATATTTATTCATTAAAAAAAGAAAAGTGTTTTATTGCCTTTTAAAACTTAAAAAAAAAAAATCATTAACAGTTTATTGCATTATAAGGATATAGAATAAAATTTTGATGATAAGTTTGCATACTCTTAAATCTTTAGCTCCACAAAGTATAACATTAATTTAATTAACATAAAATTCCTATGATTAAGGATGAGTCATGAAAGTAATTTTAAACATTTATTTCAAACCTTTTACTAAGTTTATAATGAAAAATGTGGAAGAAAAGTTGTTGGTAAGAACTAAATTGATTGCTTATTCCAAAACTACTTAAAGTAAACAAAGTATGGTGATCATTAAGATATGTTTAAAAAAAAAAAAATTATCTTTACGAAGTGTCAAAATAAATTTATTATAACTCTAATCATTTAATCTATTTTTTCAAATGGTCGGATTAAACGAGAGAAATCCTTTAAATTAAGGCAAAGTATAATTCTATTTATGTTTGTAATATTTTTGTTTTCTTTTAAGACTGCAGGAAAAAAAGTCGATGATCACATGTAATAAGTTGGTAAGTCGAAAAATAGTCTTCCTACATTGTGTGCATTTTGATCATCTCACAAGTCTTCTAGACACATTAAAGGAGGCAGAACCTAATTGATCTAAATCTTTCCGAGGTATATAGGAGAGTTATGAATTACCATCTTCTTCTCTGTTAGGAAATTATCTATCCACTTTTCTGTCCTCGACAGGTCTCGTGGAACCTCAGGAAAACCGATCGCATAAGGCTTCCATATTAACATATTTCTCATTCTTCTTAAGGAAAGAGTGACTAACAAAGAATATCTTAGAATATAGAATATTCTTAGAAATTCCGTTATTAAGGAATTGTATTTACATATATGTTATATATATATATATATATATATATATATATATATATATATATATATATATATATATATATATGTATATATACACAATATTTCCTTGGTACATTCCTTTACCAAATAATCAACAACCATCGCCCTTCCTATGCCTACGATCTCCTCGTATTTAGTTGATATTTCCACTCCCTTACCACCTTCTGACCTATATGCCCATTTCTACAGATCTGCCTCATTTCAACAATCCTTTATTGTCCGTTCCACCACTTTTCGAAATTCTCTTCCTCTTAAAATCCGGCATGCCTCCTCCTTATGCACATTTAAAACCTTTTTATTCCAGTTCCTCTTCACAATCCAGTCAGACGCTGGCTAACGATGTATTATGAAATAAGCATTTGGTTCCATTAATAACTTTGTTTGTGAATATATATATATATATATAGATATTTCATTTCACTTTTTAAAAACATTGTTTTTTTTTCTGTATGTATACTAGAAGAGTTTTTTCTTTTTTATTACTCTATTGTTTCATCAACGAGTTCTTTTTTACAAAACTCTAATGTACTTTATTTTTAAATATTATTATATAACAGTTGATTTTTTTTCTCTCTTTCTTTTTTATAGTTGTCTTTTTCTTTTTTTGCTTATTAAATGAATTTTTTTTATCTATCTATCCGTTTCATATTTGTGTAGAATATATTTGTATACTATTTTATTGTTATTATTTAATTATTATTTTATCTTATTTATACCACCATCCGTCATTTGTTCGTATGTATTTATGTGTATATATATATATATATATATATAAAACTATATATATATTTGATGTATTTTCTATTTCTTATCTAATAGGTCTTTCGGCCAGATATAATATTTATTACTTTATACATATTTGTTATTCTAATAGGACTTTGTCCCAGAATAAAGTTGTTTTTCTATTTTCTATTTCTATTTCTATCTTGAATTTTGTTTTAAAACAAAAAGGCAGACGATAAAATAACTTATTATTAACTGAGGCGTTGCCGCTGAAAAGGAGTTGTGTCAAAATTTGCGAAAGGTATTTTTATCACTGATACAATGGTTTGTTTCAAGACCAAAGAAGCTGTACTAGTACTAGATGTACTAGTTTACTAAAAGAGGAAATGTACGTTTTTCAGGAAAAAAACAAATAAATAAATGAAGATTATTCTTTTCATTATTTAATACACCTCCTGAAAGTTTTTCGTTGCTCCATTTCATTTTGGGCACTTACTCTCTTTTCAGACGCCAACGTCTCAATTATTCTATCACAATCTACTCCTAGAGATTTATCAATTTTTTCGCAACAATTGGTGACCACACTATCTTCAGCTCACGGTGCGGTACCTCCTAAGCATCGGAATGGTCTAGTTAAAGCCACTTGCCCAACTATACTTAGAGGTCATGACTCACTTTCGTAACCCGGCATTTGCACTCGCGTATCGATGGATTTCAAATCTTCTTCTGTATGCCTTTGGTAACTGTTTGCAAGAAAGCAGTAAACATTCGGAATAGAGTTTCTGTCGTTTTCGACTTCTTTTAAAGATCAACGTCTCTTTCGACAAGTCCTACCGAATATGTATACTGATAAATGCATCTTATTTTCTGTTTTGTATACCGAGCCGTTACTTCTTCATTCTAGTAAATACTTCTTTATAATAATCTTGCATATACATCAGAGTAGTCATCGAATTCTCAGAAATCGAATCTAATTGAATAGAAGGTCGATAATTTAAAAAAAAAAATTAATCAATCGGAGGATCCGAATTGATTCCGAACCTCGGAATCCGAAGTTCCGAGGGTGCTTACAATTTTCAGTCATAAATTTACCTTTCGGTTCGAAGCTCTGTGGCTCTCTTCATTGTATCCAATATCGAAGGTCTTGGATTCGTTAGAAAGAGAGAAGTTTTATCTTTTCATCCATATACACAACTATTGCTTTTTCTTAGAAGATCTATGTAAAAAAATATAATTACCAAATAAAAACAAAATTCATATCGCTCTAAGATTCAATTATTTCATTTAAAAAAATTACATTACTCTAAAATTTAATATTTCTCGAATATCACGAATGTTTTTATGTTAATTTGAACACGGTCTTAAATATTCTAATTAAATTTAATATACAATGAAATCCCAAGCAATGGAAACCACTGTTCTACATTGTCTAGTAGGCACAGAGGAATAATTTCTTATTTTTTCATAGTTTCATCTTTCTAAATAATCGTTAAAGATAATCGGACACAATGATTTGCAATCGTCCGGCTGTCAGATTCGTTATCTAGATGTAGACATGATCTGTGTTCGAAAGTAACACATTACTAAAGACTTTCCTTAATGCCATCATGGTAGATTAGAGAATGATATTAAAACTGCATTGTGATGCACAGTTGTTGAAATGCAGAAAAAAAATCTTATAATCCGATTTACTGTAGTATTAGTTTATATGTTGTCGCTATCACGTTTAAGTAACGAATGCGAGTACAGGTACTATTCAGAAGACTAAAAAAGAAATGTCTGGTTCGCGGCTGATAGAGTGCCCTGCCGTGAATAAGAATACGAATAGGTTGTCTTCATCGACCTATTTTTGGCTGACGGTTTGAATTTTGTCCACCCTCCAGCTTCATCAGAATGTTCCGCAACCTCATCGGTCTCCAAGAAATTCTATTTTTTTCGCTTTTCATTTTATTTTATTGCCTCTGGGCATTGATTTATTTACTTTTACTTATATATTTAATGTTTATTTTTTTCATTCTTTACTTCTTCTATTTCTATTATTCTGACTTATAACATTTTTTAACTAGTGAATAATATCTGTTCCAGCGTGTACCAATCAAATGCTGAATATATTCTCCTAAATCCTTCTCATGCCCAGTGTCCTAACCACCTGCCATGTTAACTCCCAATCCCTTCCAGTCCATTATGATGAATTTATACAATACTTTACTTCTATCGTATTATTGATATTTATAAACCTGGCTCAAGTCTTAAATCCCTTCATCCTCTGTTTTCTTGCTGAACTACACCTTCATCCGCCAGGACCGGGTAAGCAGGACTGACTGAGGTAGCTATGTATGCTCATGGCATTAAAAAAACCCGCATCCTCGATTACTCTTCACTATCCGATCATCCACAAATTGAGTTCCATTTTTTTTAAATTGTCTTTAATGTTTCCCATCTCCTTTATGCCGTAGTATATCGCTTTCACCTCGTTCCATTCGATCCTTCTTTTGAATCAACCCTATTCAACTTCGTTCCCCTCAACTTCAAAATAATCATCTCCGTTGACCTGAACAGTAATTTCCTTTCCGATTCCAGTGATAAGTCCTATCTGGAAAACCAATTTTCCTCTCTCAACCTCTTTATCGTTCCTTTTTCTCCACCTGGAGGCCCGACACTTGGTTGTACCTGTACGTTATCGACTCCACAGAATTTCATGACCTCTTTTAAGTTGTCGGTTTCATTTCTATGCTCTCATGACCTAATGAAAAATTCGTACATATTCGTACATCAAACTCCTCCGATCCTACTTCGGCCGCCATTTTTAAACGAAATGGCGGATAGTAATGTCGAGTTCTTAGGATCATCCTAAGGCCTTGATGCCAAATTAAATTTTTTTTTATAAAATCGCTGTCCCTTTGAATATTTCCTACTCTGCATATCCTTCTTACAATGCATCCAATGCAGAAGAAGAGTTCCCATCTAATCCACTATATTTATTCCCTGAATATCAACCCCACATCCAATGGGGGAAAAAAATCGCAGCATATATTTTTATAAAATATTTAATGGTCTTTTATTATTTTTATTATTTAATGAATTCATGGGCACAATTGTAAATTTATACCAATAAATGGAAAAAAAAAGTCTGAAAACGCTCCCAAGGTGAAAAAGGAGCTGGATGAGTGGTATACTTTGTTTCATGCTTAGCATTCTATTTTTTTTAATACATGATACCCTCATTTACTTGTTATCACTTGTGAGAGAAATGTGTGGTATAAAAAAAATGCGAAAAAAATATTTAGAACCAAAAATTTAATTTATGTTGTGATTTTATAGGAATGGATGAACGTTTAATGGAACCCGGAGAAACAAACCAACCAGAAACGACTGTGGAAGTCTTCGGCGACCGGATAAATGAAACATGTAAGTTTATAAATACAAGTTACAATTAATTTTTTAACATCTTGTTTCATTATTTTAAGCGAGTAATAAGGTCAGTTGTTGCAAAATTTATAAGAAGCAGCATAGGAAAAAGGGTATATTTAGAGTAAAAACAGATTTAAAAACATAACTATACAATATTTTTATTTTTTTTATTTTAAAAAATAATAAGGCAATATGGAGAGGTGTGTTTTCGGGGCAAGTGCATAATCTCGTCAAATCCAAACCCTGAAATGGTAAGAGCTGCCTTTATGAAGCATCAATTCTAAACACTGATGTACCACAAATCAGTCTCAAGACTTCGCTAAGCAATACAGGAAAAATAAGCTTAAAGCGACCAAATAAACAACAAAATTTGTACATTAATGAAAATTTGGTCATAACTTCCTCTTGGGAGTAGGAATCGAGATCTGCAGAGTCCGCCCAAATTTCGGAAGAGACAAGCCCCTCTGGAGGGGTCGAAACAGAGGGCGAGATATTCACAAAATAATTTGTATAAATTAAATCGAGTAAGGCATTGGTTCTGGTAGTTTGAGTGTTTCTGAATTGAATGAGACTATTCCCATGTCGATGTAGTCCATAGTTAAGAAGTTATTACTGATTTTAGGTAAAAAATACAGAAAAAACACATTTTGCGGCTGAAAAACATACAGGGTGTCCCGTAAGTCACGGGAAATATTTAAAAAGGTTATAATAGACCCCAAGAGCAACAAGAAAGATAATTTGGACCCATGATCCGATTCCACACGGAAAAGTAGTGACTATTGACTATACCCTTTCCTCCGAATGTTCTTTTACAATGGACTAAAAAATTTAAGCATGTTCTTTTGCGAAAATCCCGTCCATTCCTTCCCCCCTTAGGGTTGTCCGCCGGGAATTAGTGTGGCCTCTGTAGATTTCGATTCTTACTACCATGACCAAAGTTCCAAGAATGTACAAATTTTGTTGTTTATTTTTTCCAGTACTACGATTTGTGAAAATATTAGTTCCAATCTGTTGATTAAATTGTGTCTTTCAACTTCTGCTATACATCTGTCTGTGTAGATGTTTATTCATCCACCAGTTGGCATTTTTATTTTTTTAATTATTCGGTAAGTGAATAAAAGTGAAGATACCAGAAGCTGTTCCTCAAAATACTTTGCGATTTACATTTCTTCTTCGCAGTTTTCTGGTTTATAAGTGCTAGTTCGCTGTTACACCGACAAAACATGATAGTAGGGGCAAGTGCAGACCTCTGTTGTGGGGCGAGTGCGTGTGTTGTATACTTAACCCTACTAACACGTTTTGCTGGGGCAACTGCGGACTATAGTATTGAAATAAAAGTTGATGTTTTTTCAATATATTTATTCAATTATGTGGCGTATCCCACTTTCATGACTGTCACTAAAAATAGCAAAATGTGAATCTTAGAAAAATTTTAACTTTCGATGATTATTAATCAAAAGGAAACGAACTATTTTGTACCCGCCTCGCAACCGCTATTGGTGGAATAATGAGTCTTCCAGATACCTCCTAAGCACTTACCCCTTATAAGTCGAACTTTGTAAAATCAAGTGCGCACTTACCTCACATTAACTTACTGTGTTTATTCTTTCGTTTAATCAGATTATCAGTAAAGGGATAGCACTTATAGTTTTATATAGTGAGGTGAGTTCTTTAACAAGGTAACTAGAATTTTGCAAAACATGGGTAATGACACAGACTAGTTCCATTAGGTTAGGTTCACAACATATTACAACTTGTTAACTCTTGCAGACCATCCACGAATGGAGCCTTTCCATAAATAGAAAACTATTCGCGAAACACAAAAATTGCAGTTATCCAGTCGTAGAATTCACTCCACGATATTACATAAATAATATAAATGTGTTAATAAATAATTGAAATATTCTTTTTATAGTTGTTTGCTTCTTATGGGAGTTACCTCTTTAGATTCCACCTACATCTGCTAATTAGTTTATTGCTTATTAGTTTATTGTCTTATTACTATCCAGCTTCTAATATTCTATCTTTCATTCGCCTCCAATTCTATCCCAACCGTTTACTTTAGATATATAAAACATAAAGACATCTTTAGGGTTAATAATGAGTCGAACAGATAGTCTATAAGCTAGTATGTCGGGAAGCTAATAGTTCCGCAGATGGCAATAGTAACAAATAGTTTTATGTAGCCATAATGCAACAGTCATTTTTATTCTTATCAATTAAAAGTAATTCTTATCATTCAACTGTTGGTGAATTCGTTAACTGTCTACAAGAAAATTAACGAGCTACGTTTAATTCCTCTTATTTAAAACTTAGGTTATAATTTACATAATAATCAGGTTTCGCTGTCAGGAGTCTTAATTTGCTAAAACCATATAATGAGCATTAGTCAAGAGTATAATTGATGATGTCAATTCGTATTCTGAACCAGAAACGCCCATGCACATGGACAAATTTGAATTAACCGTTTCCGATACATATTTTGCAATATATTTTATGTCAAGGATTTTTTCTTTGTTACCTGTGTTATTATCATTACTATGCAAAAATAAATTTCTTCAACTATAGAATGATTCTATTAGGCGAAATAATTGTGAATATTTCTCTCTCTCTCTCTCTCTCTCTCTATATATATATATATATATATATATATATATATATATATATATACATATATATAATTGAATCAAATAGTTCTGGATACACAATCTAGTGTAATATATTTTCACTATATGAAACTACTTCAAGATCATTCTGGTTGAAAATAATAATAGTGGAATCCATGTTAAATACGATGCTAAACTGTCATTACGCGATTGAATCAAACAAATTAAGGCAATCATAATTTTTTATTTCAATTTAAAGTAATGACAAGGAAATTCAACTCTAATCATATCAAGTAGTTGAGAGAGGGGGTAGTTTCGTCGATATCGTGAAATATTTTTCTCTTAGCAACATGTTCGTTAACCGATTTATCCCTTTCCCTAATGTTCTATTATCTTATTTATTTAATTTGTTTTAATCTATTCGGGTTAGTAAATTTACCAATAATTTAATAGTAAGGAACTACCCTGATTACAAAAATATATTTTTGATAATATTCCAAATTTGTTAACCCTCATCCTCCACGAGATAAGAAAAAGAAAAAAAAAAGACAGCTTAAGTGTTTTAAAAGATCAGATTCGAGATAGCAAATCCTCAAAGTTGATATAATACCGATCGTAACTGTAGTCTTTTTTTGTTTTTTTCCAAAAGTCAAAACCAAATGTTCTGCCAAAAAAAAAATGTATAAGAAATATGAGTTTTGAGATAAATTAAGCAGCCGCGGAAGGCTCTGAAGGGGCATTGATGAGTTAAAATAACTAAAAAAAAAGTCTTCATCAAATAATCGAATAAATCGATACAGAAAATGTATCTGTGGCCTCTAAGTTAAAACGTTTTTGGGAGATCACGAAATTTTTACCGCTTAGGGTCTCCCCTTGTCCTGATCCGTCCCTAGTATTTTTATACTCTTTGTTATATCGTGAAGAAACAGGGAGGTTGCACATGCCTAAAGCTCACTCAAAATCTCAAATGCTATCAGCAAAGTTTTTACTGTCTGCGAATACGGGAAAGGATGGATTTGGACACTGGTAGAAGAACCACGTATCCAAGTATGAGTATGCATCGGCAATCAATGTTCGAAACATTACTTCGCAATATACTTAAATATATATATATATATATATATATATATATATATATATATATATATATATATATGATCAGAAATAGATACCCCATCAGCCGACCATACGAACTTTAACATCAGAAAATACATATGTATACTTAGGAACACATCGTGCTAGTAAGAGTGAAAAAATTCATAGGAGACCTTTCTAGGTCTAGTTTGAGGAAGTGGAAGATCATTGGGGTGGTGACCGCAAGATGAATACCATTCCAAGTTGGACGAGATGGGATGGGATTAGAAAGTATAGCGAAAGTGTTCATTGAAACTACCCTTTAAAGAAATAACTCTTTTTTTTCGGTAACAGCAACTGCAAGGAAGTAATGACGGTGGTATTTTTTGAGTTACTTTTCATGCTGATTGCGAAAAAAATAGAAGCAATCTTAAAAAGCGTAATTGTGCCTTTATAATGTTAGTTATGTATATTCGAGGAATATAAAACTAATAATAAATGTAAATGACACTGAGTTTATGATACTGAGTTAGTTTGGTGTAGGTTATTCAGCATTTTGCAATACTAGGAACTTTAACAGGAATAATAACTTCAATCAACAATCAAATAACTGTTAACTCTCTTTAGTAATATTGTTACTATTAAGTAAAATAATTAATATAAGACGCACAACACATTTATAAAAAAATCTGCAAAATGTAATAAAATGGTTAATTATTTCCAAACAGATAGATTCTGCAAAGTGTTTATATATAGGAAAGTATATATATATATATATATGTGATTTCAAAAAACTTTATATTTTTCTTCTTTCTTCATTAATGACCGAGATATTGTCCTTCTTGGTTATAAAAGTTCATTATTGAAAATAATAAACCAAAAAATGACAATAACTACTGCACTGGATTAAAATAAAAATATATGCCAAATTAAAACTAGATTAGATCATTCATTAGATAACTTTTGATGTAGTTTTTTTGGAGTCTCTCCTGAAAACTCAAGCAATGGAATAGCCATATTTTTTTTTTTTTTTTTTTTGCAACATATGAGTGAACTAATATGGACATGCTATTCATTTTTAATGGCTTGTACATGGGAGATTTTAATTTTCAGTTGCCATGCGATATTATAGGGAGTGCCAACATTTTTCAAATGAGCTTGAAAAATGTTGGCATTCCCTGTTTGTTAAACGTCTACCATGAATATCCATGATAGCTTAGAAATGCGACACTGAATGTTTACAATGTTTCAACCCGTTTTTTGTTTAACATACTGATTTACTTTTTCTCATTGATGACTAAGCGGACACTGACTATTACTGGTTACTGCAACTCAGAAAACATGAAATGAAAAAAATTACCCGCGACTCAATTAAATAAAATAATTTTTCGCAAATATTTACTTATTACAACAAAATAGAGATGAGCAAAATTGTTAATGCATAAAATAAAAGATAAGGAATAAAGAATAATTTGAGAAAAAAAAAATAGCTGTTTTTCTTATTAGGTTTTATATATTATTAATTCCCCACGAAGAATAAAATAAGAATCAAAATTACCATTTGGCTTCTCTCCACGAAGATTTTAATGAATAAAAATCTTCTTTCTTTTTAATAAAAATTAAATATATATTTAAACCTCTCTCTGTTTCTAAGCCTTAGTATTTTAATGATGTACAAATATTTAAATTTTATGTTCCAAGATAATAGGAAAGTTTTTTTAAATAAAGTATAACCCTCTCTTTCTCTGTTCTTGACTAACTGTTAAGCTTGTATTACGTTAAGACTTATTAGGCCAATTCGTATGGAATATGGAAATAAATGCTGTCAACTAATAGCGGGAAATAACTAATGGTTAACGCTTTATTACCTGTTTGATTTTTTAAATTTATTTTTTATCTAAACAAAACTAAGTTAACAAAATATGTTAGAAACTTTTTAAAAAAATACTGAATACTACCTCTGCAGGTTAGGTATTTGAAAAAGTAAAAATAACAGTTTCCTCATCTTTCTTTCAAAATTAATTATTATTATATTTATAATAATAATAATATAATAAATTATAATATTTACTTGTTCAATTTCCTTGCCTATGATGGAGTAATAAGAAATCTCATGCTCGGAGTCATTTAGACCTTTAAACATGTGCTTTTTAAGATGTAGCATTAGACTCATTGCACACAGGAATTGCTTTGCCACTATAGCAAAAATGCAGTTCCTGTTATATGTTAGGCAATAGAGAGAAAGTGTAGCAGAGACCAAAACGCATTTGTGGACCACAGCTATTAAACTACACTTGAAAGAAGTTGCGTGCATGGTTCTGAGAAGTATTTGGACATTCACGGTAAAACCTGTTACTATGCATGTTATCGATGTCCTAATGGCCTAGAGGATTTTTGGATTCGTACTACAGCCAAAAACGCAAATCGGTTTTTGATGAAGGTTCTTAACCCTATGTTGTATTTTTCTAAAAGTTCATAAAAAATGGGGGTAAACGTCTTAGAAAAATAATGGTACCAGCTTCCTCACCTGCCCCTTAGCACTAATACATTTTAATTGTATTTTTTTTTTTTTTTTTTTTTTTTTATTTTTTATTAATGAAATTTACAACTGTATTACATAATACAACTAGTAAATGTGAGGTTAGAGTACAAGACATGAGAATTACTTGTGAAGGAACCACCCATTGGTAGCACTTCAATGTCTATTTTAAGTTAGAAGGTCCCGTGGCCATCTTCTTTTCAGACGCCTCAGAGGATTATCAGGAATACACGGGGATGAAAGGCTACGAACAAGAGGATTGGTATGGGCAAGGAGTTTGGAATTAAAGGAGGTATATCTATTTCGGGCTAAATCTGCAACAAATGGGATATTGAGGTCTTTGTGTATAATTTTATTTGTGACAAAGTAAGGAGCATTAAGGATTTTTCGAAGGATTTTGGATTGCAAGGATTGGATGCGGGAGGAATTTGATGGTTTAGTGGTGCCCCAAAGCTCTATCCCGTATGTCCAAATAGGCCTGATAATGGTGATGTAAATGAGCTTTTTGTAGAATATCGGTAATTTGGATCGTTTGTCAAGTAAGTGTTGTAGCAGTCGAAATCTACGAGCAGTTTCTTGTCGTTTCAGTCTTGTGTGAGGGTTCCATGTAAGGCGTTTATCAAGATGTAGTCCTAGATACCGGATCTGTTCGACAGGGATAAATGGTATATTATTAAAGGATACAGTAGGACAGGATGTAGTGGGTTTACGACGTAGGGTAAAGGTGATTTGATGGGATTTGTTGGGATTTATTTTAATTCTCCAGTTTTGACACCATTCTTCAATGGCTGTGATGTGTGACTGCAGGGTTTGAGATGCGATAAATGGGTCATTGTTCACTGATAACACACATGTGTCATCAGCGTAAGTAGTGAGGATGGTGCTAGGATGGGTTGGGATATCAGCTGTATACACCGTGTAAAGGATGGGGCCAAGGATACTACCTTGAGGTACACCGGCGGACTGAGAGAATAGTGATGAGTAGGCAAGATTATGATTTACTTTGAAGGTTCTATCGGTGAGGTAGGAACGGATTAATAGGAAATATGTTGGGGGAAGGAATTGACGGAGTTTGTAAAGCAGTCCCGGGTGCCAGACTCGGTCAAAAGCTTGTTCTACATCAAGAAAGGCTCCCGTGCAGTACATTCCGCGCTCCAATGTGGAGGATATCACATCCACCACACGATGACACTGCTGAATAGTAGAATGGGATGTTCGAAATCCAAACTGGTGGTCAGGAATCACTTGATTTAAATCTAGGATTGGGTACAGTCGTTTTAATATTAGTTTTTCTAGGATTTTGCCCATAGTGGGCAAGAGGGAAATAGGACGATAAGAGGATGGACATTCAGGTGGTTTTTTTGGTTTCGGTATCATTTTTATAATAGACAGTTTCCAAGGGTCAGGGAAATAGGTGGATCTGAGTGAAGCATTGTATATATAGGTTAGGAATAGGACAGCTTTTCGAGGGAGCTGTTTTAGGATATATGGTGTGATGAGATCATTGCCAGGAGCTTTTTTGGAAGGCAATTTCTGAATGATGTTAATTATTTCGGAAGGATGAAACGCTTTAGGAGGAAGGGACATCTGAAGTGGAACAGTTAGTTCTGCCTCAACATGTTCAAGATGGGTTGGGTTAAGGATTTCAGGATGAGGATTAAAAGTTTTGAATAGGTGTTCACCGAATATTTGGGATTTTTCCTCATCTGATCTTGACCAGGTCTGAGATTCAGTGAGGAGCGGATGGTTAAATGTTTTGAATTTTAGTAGCTTTGCTGTAGTTTTCCATAATGATTTATCGTTAGTAGTTAGGCTTTCTGAAAAGTTCTGGAAATTTTTAATTTTGAATTTTCTGATTTCTATTTTTAATTTGTTGGTCAGTTTTGTATAATGAGTTTTGTCTGATGGGTATCTTGTTTTATGCCACCTCGCTCTTGCTCGGCGCTTTTCAGTTAATAAAATGCGGAGATGATGTGGTAAATTGGTTTCTCGGGTATTTCTAATTTTGTGGCGTGTTGTGTTGTCGTAAATAGTGGTTCCTATTGCTCTTGTGAATTCCTCAATAGCGTAATCGATCTGTGGTTTAGTTTTTAACGGAATTTTTAAGTCTAGTTTGTTTTCTAGATCGTACCGAAAATTGTCCCAGTTTACGTGTCCTGTAATCAGTGAAGGAGGAGAGGGTTTAGGAACAGGGTTTGAATGCAAGAGAAGCAGAACCGGACTGTGATCTGAGGATAGGTCATCTATGGATTTTATTGTGGATTGGAAGGAGGGTATCTGGGAAGTAACGAATATATCTAGGATGTCAGGGCGTTTTTTAAGAGATGTAGGCCAATAAGTAGGGTTCATGGGAGAGAGGATGGAATAACTATTGGAGGTCCTGATACAAGAAAGAATCCTGCCTCGAGTGTTGGAAGTTCGACATCCCCACCGTTGGTCTTTGGCGTTGTAATCCCCTCCAGCAACGAAGCGCGGACCAAGGGATCGGAATAAGGCGTCAAGGTGGTTATAGGAAAGGGAATTACCAGGAGGACAGTATACAGCTGAGAATGTAATGTTCAATGGGTGGGAGGATAAGGTTATAGATGTTGATTGAATGATGTCGGTTGAAGTGGAAGGAATTAGGGAGTGAGGTAGGGATTTGTGTATAAGGATGCAAGAGCCTGCGTGGGATGTGTTGTCTGGGTGATCTGATCTGTATGTAATGTAGTCACGTATGTAAAAGAAAGAACGCGTCGTGAAGTGAGTTTCAGTAACTAGAGCAATGTCAATGAAATTTTCGTGGAGAAATATATCAAGTTCGTCTCTGTGATTCTGTAGGCCATTTGCATTCCACAAAAGGATAGTTAGGGTATTTTTGTTCATCGTGAGATATTGAGCGGGATTTCAGTTAGGACTCTGGTAAGTATTGTGATAAGAGGTCTTATTGTATCTTGAAGATCACGAAGGAATGATGATAGGATTGATGTTATGTCGGAAGGGTTTTGGCTAGGATAGGAGTAGAAGGCAGAGTCGTGAGGTGGAGGATTAATCTGCCTTGGTGGAGGTTGAACCCTCCTTTGGGATCGTTGTATGGGATCCACATTTAATTGAGCTTCTTGTGAAGGATAGGGCGACTGGGATAGATCAGGATGTTTGGGATGGTAGGGTGGTGGAATCTGTGGCGGTAACTTCACTCTTAGGGATGCGTTTTTCGATGAAATTTCATTTGTAGGTATTTTAGGCTGAGAATGTAAACTCTGAGGTTGAGTATATGAGGTTTGTGACTGAGAAAGGGAGGTCTGGGGTTGAGAGTGGGAGGTCTGGGGCTGAGGATGGGAGGTCGGAGGATAAGGATGAGAGGTCTGAGGTTGAGAATGAGAGGTCTGAGGCTGGGGTAGGGAGGATTGAGGCGCCTGTGGACGAGGTATATGTTTTGTTGTGACGTTAGAATATGTTCTTATCCCGCTCTTGGTGCTCGTCGGTCTTCGCTCTTCTATGTTTACTGGAATCCCCAGGTTCACAGGATCATTCCTCGTTGAAGGGCCAGGCATTTGGTCTTCAAGAATTGCTTTCCTTTGCAAATTTCTTGCAACAAAAATTTTTTGTCTTTGCATGTTTTTATAAACACTGCAACCTTTGTAGTTTGCTGGGTGGCTTTCACCACATAGAGCACATTTTGCTGGGGTATCCCGAGGCTTCTGGCAAGTGTCAGACGCATGAGAGCCTGCACATTTAACACACCTGGCCTGATGATGACAGTAGGATTTGGTATGACCTAAACTTTGGCATTTAGTGCACTGAACAATTTCTGCTCTCTGCCTCGGCTCTTCGAAACGTATACACGAGTATACTAGCCTATTAACTAGAAATATTTCAGTATTGTTTGGTCCTGGCTCAAGGTCGACAAAAAACAATGGGAGTGGATATCTTTCAGTAGGGTGGAACACGTTGGAGATGCTTCTCACATTGTGCCCTAACTCTTCTATATCTTTCTTGATAGCGGTAGTGGGGGTGGTGGTGTGAAGACCCCTCAAGACGACTCTATAGGCTTTTTCTCCTTTTAGTTGAAAGCAATGAAAATCGTACTTCTTTTCTGTCAAATGATTGACTAATTTTTTATAATTATCTTTATTTGTAGTGTTTATTTTGATGTCTTTTAATCGAGAAAAACATTTGAAATTGGTTTGTCCAATTAAATTTGCAATTTCATGGCCAAACGCCATAAAGTCTTGAATATTGCTTACAAATATTGGAGGTGGCTCTGGTTCAGAGAACTGCCGATGAGTGGTAGATTCCGTTATATTATTTAGGGCTGCAAACTTGTTGCTTGTTGGTATGGCAGGAATTGTTGATGATTCTATTTCATTAGTTGCTGCAGATTTACTGCGGGTGTTAGGTGGTGAAATTTGTTTGTCTTTTACTTTTTTATTTTTTTTTTTATTTGGCGAATTCCCAGCAGAGCCAGGTGCAGCGTTTCGTTGACGTTTCTGGAGGGTTCGTCTCTTTAAATATTGCGAGTCAGTCTCGCTTATTTCAGAAAAGGCCGTCTCCTCATCTGTGTCCATATTCGAGGACTTATCCATTTTAATTAATATAAATAAACTGTAGAAATATAAAATTAAAATTTAAATTCTAAAAATACATAAACAAAATAATACAAAATAAAACATTCTATGGATTTACGGAAAAGAAAAAAAAAAAAAAAAAAAAAGAGTAATAAGTATATGGATTCGAACTCGTGACGACCAGACGACGAGATCAGGTATTCGACGTCTAGTCCACTGAGCTACCAGAGATGTGATAACAGACCGTTCAAGGCGATGATAGCCAGAGACCAGTAGCGAGCAGGATAATTGTATTTATTTTTATTTTTAAAGCATTAGCAGGTGCATTTATGATAACATTTCTGAAATTGATTTTAAGTTGTTTAGACTAAATCTGAGAAACGATGGACTTAAATTACAAGAATTTAGAAAAAAAGTCATAACAGTAAAGAATTTAGAAATAAACTTTCATCATAAAAATGCAAGATAGATATTTTACCATACTTCTTTTTAACCTTTTGCTGAACCCTTAAGAGTACTGAGAAAGCTCAGTTCATCGATGACTTAATGTATGTATTGATTAAAGAAGATCCTTCATTTTCGTTTGGGTGTTGAATACGTTTGTTAAATTTATTTTTTTATTTTATCTTTTATATAGGTACTCTTATTTTATCTGATTGCCGAATCTTGTCTTTAAAGCCCTGAAGAAGTTCTGCTAAGTGGGGCGGAACGTCGACATCCATCAAATAATTTTAAAATATTTCGATAATTTATAATGACTACCACCTTGACCATCTTCTCTTAATTTAAAGTTATACGATCACAATGTCAATGAAATCTATGAGTTGGTTTGTAACGCAGCAATTGGCAGTCGCCCAAGGTCACTAGTAACTTTCACATAACGCACGTAAACTGGACCATTGTAATCTCATAGTAATTCTCAATGAGACCTTTACTCAACAATTTACCTCTTGATTGCTCTAATTATCTTCCTGTTCTAATAAAAGTGAATAATAAAAGCTGGGCCAGGAAAAGGGCGCTTGGATCAGGCTCTACAATATATATATATATATATATATATATATATATATATATACACAATTGGACCAAATAGTACTGGATATACAATCTAGTAGTTGCTTCTTACCACATGAAACTACTTCAAGATCATTCTGGTTGAAGAAAATAATAATAAATAATTACGGAAGTAGATTTTGAATCAAACAGGAAATTCAACTGTAATCATGCCAAGTAGTTGAGGGAGGAGGTAGATTTCATGTTTAAACGTTATTCATATCATGAAACTAATCGCCATCGGCTGATGAGACCTCGTATTTCTAGTTGAGACATATTGTACGAAAAATAGAATACCAATAACATCTACTTCATGTTCATGAACGTCAACGTTTTCGGCGATGACCCCTATTATCGAGAAGTATTCAAGAAATTGAAAAAACATTATTGATTTTTTATATGGCTCCTTTGAATCATGAAAATACACAAAAACGTGGACGATTTTTTTATTTATTTGCGTTTTAAAACAGTTTGGGCCTATTGTAAAATTGTCTTTTTGGAGAAACGAGGTATCACTTCTCAGTCATTTATATACTATAGTATGTATGAAATCCAAGAGGCTATTTGACTCAAAGTTAAAGTAAGACGAAAACAGATTAACATTAAATTGAAAATCTTTTTATTTATTCTTTTTGCAGGCAGTTCCGGAAACGTATGGCTTCTAGAAAACAGTCCAGAGAAAAAAACACAAATCGCCAATTCACTTCAAGGAAGACCACCAGATCAGCAGCTTCAGAAGAAGAAAAGAAAGAACAACGATCCATATAAAGGTTAGTGCTCTAGATGTATGTGTGTGTCTGTACGTATATGTATAAATAAACACACACACACATATATAATATGCATATATATTTTTTAATATTTCTTTTAGCCTGATTACATGCATGTTGTTTATTGATGCAACGTAACCTCATCACGAAATTCGATCCCAAACCGCATTTGCAAATCCAGGAACCGGATAAAAACCATTATATCTGTTACTTAAATTACTAGTGAAAGGTTGGATATTGATTAACAAGTGAAACCATCACTTAGTTTTCGTGAAAAAATTTGTACTGCATTGAAATAAAATTTGTACATTGCTCATACAAAAGACTATTTTATTCCCTTAATTAATATAAAATACTAAAACAAATATTACTATTCATTTATTCGATTATTCACATTTTAAATTACTGTTTAGTCTTCGAAGTTCATTATTTTCAAATAACGCCCATAAAAAGGTGAATAATATTTTTATTTCGCCTGGGCTTCAGTGGCTTAAGTCCAAAGCCGCAGTTTTTTTAAAAATTTTTTTTGTTGTTGTTATAGCTTAAAATTGGCTTAGAACTTAATATAGTCTAGAAAACTATGGAGTGTAAAGCTTGTAACCCAAGAACAACCAATAGGTAAAAACCCTTCAAAATTCGAGAAAATGCAGAGCATAATAGTGGAACCAAAGTACTGCCTTATAACGATTAGCAACTCCTCGCCTTTTAATACACATACTTCTTTTCACCCTCTTTCTTCTTCTGATAATTTCTGCTTAAATACCACTAACCATAATTTTTTTATCAGCGGGGATTCTCCTTAATTTCTATACTTTAATAAGAACAATTTCTGCCTGTCTGTAAAACCATTCTGGAAATACCTAGAAAGGAATTTGGTTTAACTTTTAGTAAAAAAAATAAAATAAAAAACCTGTGTGAAAAAACGTGAATGAATTACAGCAAAACACTTGCCATTAAACCCATATAACAAACCGCGTTAATTTATTCCATTCCAATCTCCTTCAAAAACAATTAGCCATTAATTGTTATATTTTCGAAAACTTTTAATTCAAAATCAAATAACAACAATAAAAAATAACAACGTACTTTTTATTATTAGCCAAATTTTTAAGAGGATTTAGAAAGTGTCAACAAATGATTACAAAAAAAAATTGGTTAATAGACCAGTGCATTAAGTCATGAAAATTGAAAAATGGAGAAACCCAATGACAATGGATGGATTTTTTAAATATTTTTTTGTATATATTTTTACACAAAGAAGTAGAAAGAAACTTTATTCATTAAAAGTATCCGTTGTTTTTCAAACCGTTAATTCTACAACAAAAATAAATTGACGGTTAAAAAAAAAATAAAATAAAATTCAACAAAAAATATAATATTGGAACTTTTTCGTGTGTACTTTTTAAAAAATAATCATTATCATAATTTTCAAAAATTGTCTTTATAATTTAAAAAAATAAAATAAAACTATTAAAAATTAATATGATAGTAGCAAAAGCTTTAAAGGCAGAATTAAATGGAAGAAACTTTAAATATCACGAATAAGTCAATGTTCTGATAAAAACGATTTATTATCAATATTTAAAATAATTGATTTACATTTTATGTTAATTAATTATCAATAAGTATAATAAACTATTAAACATATGTTAGATAAAAAAAAAAACACCAGGTTTCTCCTCACCATTTTCTACTCCATCTATTAATATTACTCCTACTAGGTAATGAAGTATTTGACAGCAACTGTCTGCGTTGCAATTTAATAATTACGATTTTTTAATGAGCCAAATTTGTAGAAGAATAAATAAAATCTCAAATAATGATTTAAAACAAATATGATTCACAAATTTAAATATTTTATTAAAAATGAAGGGACAATACAATAAACTAAAGAGTAGTAGTGTTTGTATCCTGTCGTGTTTGAAAGAACGCTAAAGCGGGACTCTCAACTATGACCTGAACAATATCTATCGTATCACATCTTTATTGTATTGATATTGTCGTGTGTTTAATAAAGTAGTGAAATTATTGTAGCGTACATCACTGTACAACTTGTACCTAACTGTAGTAATTTTTTCATCCATTTTAACTAAGTAAATAAAATAATGTAATTTCCGAGTATGGCTACAATACAGATAGTTGAGAAACTACAACTGTAACTGAATAAAAGATCAGTCAAATCATAAATGTGATAAAAATAGCAAAGAAAAGAAGAAGAAGAAATAAATAAAAAGTGGATTCAGAGTCTTTAATGTTTTTTGGGGCAAGGACTTTTGTAAAAAAAATCGGTGCTACCGATAATGGAAAATGTTTTCTATTATATCAACTCAAAAAAAAGGATTTTCTAATCAACAAATCAATAACAATTAAAGTTTATATGAAATACCCTCCTCTTTCGTAATTTTTGTATTTTATGTAAAGAATATTTGAATTTAAGGAAATGGGCAGCTTTTTACATTTAATTTAATTTAAAATTGATTTTTTTTATTCTTTTTTTTTTATCTCTGACCTATAGCAACATGCAAAGATAAAAAAATATTGATCATAGAGGCAGTTGTTGACCAACTGATTGAATAGGGTGTGTTTGGCGCCGCTGTTGTCCAATCAGCTATTCCTTTCACGCGGACTCGTCTAGGGTTTTAAAGGCTGCCGACTGAATGTTGAAGAAGAAAGAATAGTGTCCACTAGACAGACGTTTTAGCAATCCATTACGCTAGGAAAGTATCCGTTAAATTTTAACAGGAGGTTTAACGGAGAGTGGTTTCTATTTCAATTCACGCAACGTGCCTGTTAATGGGAATCCAATCCACACTTTAGCTGCTGTTAAAAAGTTTAACTGTTACCTGTAGAAATAACAAGCCAAATAACTACTTGACCGATGCATAATAATTAGTGTATGATTATCAAGTTTATCAGGTCCATTCGATCCAGGTAAATTCGATTACGCAATATTTCAAACATTAATATAAATGTTATAACATTGGCTAACAGAAATTTATTTTTATTTAAAAATACAAGACAACAAAATGTAAAAAACAAAATTATGTAAAAAACACATAATTAAAAAACAAAAAATCGGGCGCGGTGCACCACACAACTTTCCCTTACAACTCTAAAATAATAATAATCCATTTTTCAAAATAATTTTAAAGAATTAAGTCAAACACTACTTAAAATATCCTCAGCAGTATGTACTGATTCACGTCTTCTCTCACAAAAATACAATAAATTAGTTTTTGAAGCAACTGAAATATGAAAGTTCTCTGCACTATATATTTTTGGTTTGTCAAGCTGAAAATATTTTTTTTAAATTTCCATTTAGCTTCCATGAAAACCTTTAGTTTCTATTAAATAGAATAAAAGTATAAATTATTCAGTTAATATTTTTTAATTTTATAACATTCGTAACATTCAGTCGTGCAGTTCATATGAGATACACGCTGTATCTTTGCTAATGTAGGTCCGATTTAAATTTTGTTTTTTTAGAGATTTTTGTTGCCTTTCATGTGATTCTATGCATAATTTACCATAAAATGCATACTTTTTGAGTTATGCGCAAATGAAGTTTCGTCATAAATTTCCCCCCTGCATTTTCTCGGTTATGCACTACTGATATGAAAAGTTACAGGGCTCTAAGGAGAAGACTAGCCAATTTTCATCAAAATCGTTAGAGCCGTTTTCGATAAATTGTAAAAAGAAGTGTAAAATTGATGGTATAAAGTGGCACTTCCGATTATTCGATTTTAATAAAAAAGTTGCAGTAACGTCCCCTGCGTATAACTATCTTAAAACTTTTAAAGCGTGCGCGCGCACAGACCATTTGGTGACCAAGGTGAGACTTGGTTATTTGGACTCAGGGACCCTAAAACGCGTATTTCCGTTGAAAACACAAATTAGAAATTGTTAACTATCGCAATACCTTTCTCCTTACTATATATTTCATACATAGATAAGGGAAAGTAAAAAAAAATCTAATAATTAAACAAAAAGGTCTTTGTATCCTGACGAATATGCTAAGTACCCTGAACGATGAATAGTAGAAAAGGTCATGTAATGGTGCATAAACCAAATGTTATTTAATGCAAACATGTTTAATATGACGACTGTTACCACATTGTAAAAGGGTTTGGAACGGATGTGCGCGGCGCATCGTAACTAAAGAATTAAGATGGTAGTATGAATTATATAAAGAAAATTTTCTAATGAAATAATTTTCACAGGAAGGAATGCAAATAATCCTTATTCATACGGACTTTTCTTATTATCCATTATTTTATGCATAAATAGTATTTTAACAGGCGGAATATTGCCAGTCATTCACTCGTATGTTTAGTCCTTACGGCGATTTATAGCACTAAGGTTAA
Organism: Rhaphigaster nebulosa; assembly: GCA_948150685.1. NCBI lineage: Eukaryota > Metazoa > Arthropoda > Insecta > Hemiptera > Pentatomidae > Rhaphigaster > Rhaphigaster nebulosa. Next base: position 65,432,916 of record OX411312.1, read on the forward strand.
TCTTATATTACCGGAAAGCACTAGTGGCTCTATATATTATATTATTTATAATATAAATGTATTTACAAATTATCGAAATATTTTATTTTTAACAAACGATAATAAAAATGTGGGAGAACAAGTTTCTAATCTAACACGTTCCTTGTACGTTTCCCATGGTTATTCACTTTCAGAGTCATAAAGTGTAATTAAGGAATTTGCAGCACTGTTTATTACAGTCCAGCCTCTAATATTATATCTGTCATACGCCTCCTACTCTGTACTCACCTTTCATTCTAGACATATAAGGACCTCCATCTTTAGGTTTAACAAGGAGTCGAGTAAAGATAAGGCAGATGGCAATAGATAGTAAGAAATAGCCTCATGCCACAATGTAACAGTCATTATTATACTACATTATAAATAAAGTTATATTATGTTGGTGAATTAGTTAATTTTTGAATTAAATAGAGTCAACGAAGCCAGAGTGTCAACGAATTTTCGACCAGTTAAACCGGATCGTCAGGGCGCAGAGTATTTCCCAACTTCGGATTCCTGAAGGACCGAGAAGACATCCGCAGCCTTTAGTGCAGGCCTTATCCTCTGAGGGAAGATCTTATGCCCCGCATATCAGCAATCTCAACTTCCTCCTCTCACGCCCTTTGAGATCTTGATCTCACCTTCAGAACAAACATCTATAATCTTGGGAGATGAAGATCATAGTGAACTTGAAGATCGTTGAACATTCAACCTTACTTTGCAGTAAATCTTCATATTATATACAATTCACCATTTAAAAATATATATACGTGAAGAAACAAGTTATTGCAATTGAAAGGGATTACCAAAAAAAAAGAAACTTGGAGATTTTCCGCAAATTAGAAAAAATATTCCAAAACCTCAAACATAAATTTTTATTTTCATTTACATATATAATACATAAGTAGTATGGGAAAGCAGTGCGATCGTGAACAAATTTTAATCCGAGTTTTCAACGGAAATACACATTTTAAGGTTCTCCCAGACCAAATAACCTATTTTCGCAAAATGGTCTGTGTTTGTACTGATAAATTTAACCCACAAAAGAAGAGTTATACGAAAATGAAATTACTTATCTAAGGTTGGTATATGGTTGGATGTTACAACTTTTTCGCCAAAATTGACTAACCGGATGTGCAACTTGGTTTAACTTTTTTTATGATTTTCTCAAGAAAGGCTCTAACAATTTTAAACTAAACTAAACTCGTAACATAAATTAATGGTTATATAAAATTAAATAGCCTTTAATATCAGATAGGTCTTATCCTTATTAAAATAGTCTGATTGTGCTTAATTGTAGAATTTTCAAAATGGCTACATCTAAAGTATCTTTAATTTTATTTATTTGAAATAATCAACCGTCTTTCATTATTAGTAGTAATAAAATATGGATAAATATATACTATAAAAGTATTTGAATATTAACTGAAGAAGAAAAAAAAAGATATATATTTTTCCCAGATTGAGATAACACATTTCCGGAAATAAGAGTGCCAATTGATACAGAAGAATAATGTACCTATAGAAAGATTTATAAAAAAATATAATAAAATATACAGTCTAGATAGCAATGGAGAGTAACGAAAAACGCATAAACTTAAGTGATTGTTGTACTTATTAATTTCTAATTTTATATTGCTTCATGGAAAATAATGTTTCTATGAAAACTAAATGGAATTGCCATGGAAACTTTTAAAAGTTTTTCAGGTAGGGTGGTAAGTGAAAGCTATATATGTACATACCGCACTAAATTTTGAACCTTATGACGATTTCCGGCTGATAAACATTATAACAGTTAATGTTATAGTTTTATTCGGTTTATTAGACATTTTAATATTTTATTTTATTTTAAACATTTTTTATTAAAGGATTTTTGCCAAAATTAAAATTAGTTAGATAACAAATATGCAAATAGTACCATAGAAGATTCCGATATCAAAACTAAAAGTAGAGCCAAGAATACACTGCAAGTTCCTTGATAAATAATAAATTTTGTGAAGAAATAAAAGAAAAGAAAAGATATGAAGATAATAGGTACATTGGGTAGAAGGTTCTGGATGGGAGATAGAGGTGTGCAATCCTAAAACGTAAAGAAGTATTGGCGTCCATCTTACTTTTTCTTTTGCGGCGCTGGCCAGGTGAAGAGGTACCAAGGCGTGGCCGAAGGGAAGGTCCCAGGGGTTCAGACTGGGAAAAATTATTTCATTATTAGAATTAAGAAATACATCCAGAAATTCAATGCCATAAGCGCATTAGGATAAAACATAGATAACTCATCTAACTTTAAAGCTAAACTGAATTCCATTAAATTCTATACTCATTGAGTATACCTATAATAAATTCTAAATACTAGATAAATCCTCGCCCACAGGTTAATTACAATTGATACTCTGATACACGTAAATTAATTGATTTTTATGATTTTACTTCACAAACAGCAAAAACATTGGCGAAGGGGGCTCGAGCCCTTCCTAGTCTATATTGATGGACACCCATGTTAAGAAGAAATAAAGTATATGGAAAATATTTGGCAGCCTATACATACACTTAACATTCATGAAGATGGAATCCTATAAAATTTATTAGAATATCTATCGTAAACAGAACCATGGAAGGTCGGGATTCTAAAAATAATTGTGATCATATTAAAGGATCTGAAATAGCTCTGACTACAATGATGCACTTGGCAATGCAGGAAGAAGAATTTTTGCTCTTGAAGAGTTAAATTGTTTTTTGAGCCAAATATAGATTTTTTTTTTGGTATGAAATCAACTGGTTTTTAATGGATATGCGGGAGTCATTCGATGCCAAAACTCATGGAAGAGAGGTCAAGGAATCTCAAGAACACTTCCGATTCGAAGAACATCCAGTCACAACATCCTGGCAAATAATATCCGAAGTCCAAGGACCTGCCAACAGATCGGCAATTAAGCTTATTCGAAACCTTCGGAGTGTCGCCAACACTCAACCTTAATTATTTCTTATTTTTATCAGTCAAATGTCACGGCTCTGTGCACCGTCGTCAATGAGCAACAGGCAATAAAACGCGACCCAATTTACGACTGCCGCTGGTATTTTGTAAGGATTTGCCAAAGGGAACATAAGTTCGTAGCGATCCATTTCATGACGGCCGAAAACGCAATAAACATAAATTAACAACTAACAGATAGCATCTATAAATCTGTCTCTTCAAATACGAATCTTGGTATTAAACTATAAAAGATGCATCATAAATTATTATTAATATTTTTTTTCACAATTTATGTACTATGACAACACGTATATGGGTCATTCTTCAAAAATAGGGAGATTTTATAATAATTTTCTCATTACTTCAGATAGCACTGTAGTTAAAAAAAAATAATTAATTTTGATTGCATATCAGATACTATTGCCAAAACTTCCCATCGTAATTGTTTCTAGAACGGAAGATAAATTAAAATATTCTAATTTTAAAAAGTGGGGAGGTGAGTGTATGTGTGAGCAAGTGAGCAGAGTAGAGGGGCGAGTGAGGATGAGGGAATATTACAAGAAAATATTAACAATATATATATATTTAATGAAATAACTTTAGTTTTATTAATTACATTTCATTAGTTATATATTTAATCTGATTCGCTAAATTTCTCTGCGAATAGAATACGAGTGATTCAACAATCAAGAAAGGCCCCGTATCCTCTGGATAAATGGTGGTTAGGTTACACCCCTAAACTCAGGTCTTGCAAATGCTGTATATGGACTATAAGTCTGAATAAGTGTCGTATTCTGTTCTGTCTGTCGGCCTTGTCCTGAACTCTAGTTATTTGGAAAACCAGGGGCGTACACAGAATTTTTTTTCGGAAGGGAGGATAAAATCCCCATTCCCCCCTGGGGGGAATCATCCCCACTAGCCTGGGATTTGGGACCCAATACCTTCCAGTACTAGAATAGAATAGAATAGAGTTTAACAAAGAATAACAATATCCGACCACATGGTAACATCTATCGGTCAGTGCCAAAATATATAAAAAATTACAAAAATAAAATACATTAGCTATTTTTATTTTATTTTAACAATGCTAATTAGTCAGGTGTTGTGGAGGCTGCAACGTTAATAATTTGAGTACAATTTGAAAGTTATTGGCTGAATATTAAGCATAAGAGGGATGATATATATAAATTACAACTAATAATAAATTCACAAAGCAATCACAGAATAAACTTAGTTACAAGAAAATAATACGAATTTAAAGTAATACAGAAATAATAAGGCAATATTAATGTATTTCCTATAATGTGTTACGGAGTAACATAAATTACAGAAAAAAAAATACACTAAAAAATAAGATATAATTAAGTAGTAGAAAAATAATATTGTATATTTGAGAAACTTGGTCGTAAAATATGGTAACTGACAATATAAAGAATTATGCAATGTTAAAATGTTTGTCAGCAACAATGTTTTAGCTCCCACCAGCAGTTACCTTAAACTTAATACCAACATTACTCTTTAAAGAAACACATTTCCAACAAAATATTTCAACAACCTATAAAATAAGCTATAAGAATTCCGGTGATGCTAAAAACTTCAATTCACGACCGAGTGTCTCATTTTGTATGCTTTAGAATAAGATAGAAAAACATAAAATTGAATAATAATATAACATAAAAAGTACTAGAAAATTAAAAATTAAAAATAGAACTTGAAAATTAAATAGAAATATTTAAAAATTGGGAGACAGTTATAAATTTGACCATCTTATCTGAGAAAACAGAAAAAAGTAGAACCCCGCTTATCCGTCCTGTTCCGGACGGAGACATCGCCGTTTAAACTGGAGTGTATAAAATAAAAAACTCCTAATATTAATTCAACTTATATATCAGGTAAAATTTAAAATTATTATAACATTAAATAAATAATTTCTTTAGGTGTACGATTACTTAAATGTGCAAACGATCTTTCAGTTTTTAGTAGTATTCATAACGTCATTTATTTGTGCCGAACTTACAGTTTTCTCAGCATAAGAGTCTCGATTTTTTCAAAAAAAGAATATCTGTCCAGCATTGTAACGCTGGTTAATACGGAGAGCCCGTTAAACGAGTCTACTATAGAGTTATTTGAGCGAGAGAGACACTAGGAATCCCAAATCCCAGACGTAGGTTCGGACTCGAATTGCTGCTGGCAGAAAATTTATTTTTCGGTAAATCCGGCTTGAATAGACAACGAGGCAGGGAGATCTTTCCGGTAAGGCATCTGACCTTTTGACCGGTTGTTGAAAAAAACCTGGAGATTTAGCGTTAATGGTGACCGCATCAAAATCCTTTTATAAACGTTGGTAAAAATAGTATCGAAACTAACGATAAGGCCGGTCATGAGTAGTTTTTATTTATTTTTTAATTGGGGAAAACTGTTTCCTGAAAATATAACATTACAATTACGAAAAAGGAAGTAAAAGATAACGACTCATTGTTATACTTATTTACGGCGCAAATGTGAGGAGAAAATATTTGCATCCAGTTTTGCCTCTAAGGCAACATTAGTTCCTAGATTGGGTGATAATTAAGATGTTCCTTGCCGTCTGGCAGGTGTGACAGGCATGTTTTGATTTATGGAGGTAGCGATGACCCTAAGATGATATTTACTCAACTAAGTCACTTCCGATATTTGGCCTTGCTTAGTTATTTCCGAATAGTAGTTTGACCACTCTAACTTTCAACAGTGGAGTAGATTTTATTTTATATCACCATATATTTATTTACCATTTGTATTTAGAGAAGAACACTACAAATCAAGTCATCTCTAATTAAATAATAACATCGACATTCAAGTACTTACATGTTTTTTTACCCATACATCGTTCGTTGTTCATTCAGTCCATAACCACGAAAGTGAGAAGGTACAAAAAGCGCTTGGGTCTTTTGTCGAAAAGACATACCAGTTATATTTTAATTCCTCTCCTCCAATCAATATCGTCGTACCTTCATTTGATATCGTTTCGCACATATCTTTGTACTAGCTATGCTATTTTGGCTTATTTTCTCTGCCAGCTATTTGATCTTGGTATAGTCCTCAATGTATTTTTCTAGCCTTGCTGCCATCTAGTATGTCCCAATTAAACTATTTACAAAATTTAATTGACGTATTTGGCTCTGGTATGACGTGTATACCGGGATTCTATAACCCGAAATCATATCCTTGATTAAAAAATAATATAAGTTTTATTGTTTTGTTTTTTTTTGCTTCAATTTGTGTTAGTAATTTTTGGACAACATACCAATTATCCAGAACGGCTACAAAAATCTACACCATCATGCCTGTTGACGGATGCTTTCATGTAGTTTTATGTAGTAATGGTTTTCCTTAGAGTACGTGTTCATCATATCCTTGACGATCGTTTTAAAAGTCAATCTACACAGGCGCCCTTGATGCATTATATTCCAGCAAATACTAACATGGACTATTTGGGTTAAGGCAACCAATTACGAACAGAAAGGCGAGTAAGAAAAAAAGTTCGTCCCTTGAATCGCAACTTAATACGTCTAATCAACTCTGTAAACCCTTCGATTAATAGGACCTCAAATGTCAATCAGACTTTAAACCACTGCCTCCAAGTTGGATCGTGGCTATGGAGCGAAAGCATTCCATCAGCTGACCTCATGCGGTATTTCCAATATGCGTAATTTGTGGTGCAAACATGCGATCCTTCAACGGGATTGAAGATAATTTAGTGTTGTAACTGAAATGGAAAGAAGTGTGTATATCTATAAGTATATAAAAAATTACTTATGAACATTCCTATTATTTGCTACATAAGACCAAAAAAAACTGAGAACATGAATTACGTAACTGAAAATGTAGTTATGTATGTGATGATGAGAGACCGTTTAAAAATAATGCACAAAAAACATCTGAAATGTTAGAAGTATCTTTAAAGAAATTTTCAGGCATCGAATTAAAAAACAACAAAAAAAAGCTATATTATTCAGTGAATACAGATATCCTAAATATATATATCATATCGTATTTGGCACCCCTTCAACATTATTTTTACAAAAAAAATTAAATTTTTAAAAACATTTTGAGTTGAATTAGCTAGCGAATGGTTGCAAATTAGTCGGCAGATAGATTATCACAAATAGTATATTCATGTTAATTTCTTTGACTATAATTATTTAATGTAATAAAAAAATGCTGATCCTCCTAGGGATAGAACGAAACGTAGACAGAGAGATTGTTCTAATTCCGACATTGAGGATTTGGGTTTTGATGGAGTTCAGAGGAGGGAAATATGTGGACAAAGTCTGTATGTCTTATCATGTTTAAAAAAAAGAAAATATATATCATATATATTGATCTCTGCTTTATTCATTTGTTTTTTCTAGTCTAGAGATTTTTAGTTGCCAAGAACGGAAATTTTCGTATGATGAACAGGCACATTTGCCACATAAAATAACTCGTTCAACAAATTTCCACTATGGATATGATCCTCGGAACTTTAGATAAAAATTCAGGGGAAGAAGTGATGGGAGGAATTAAAAAAATAAATGTTTAATATGTTATTAAGGATAATTAGGGGAAGGAGACAGCTGAAAATACTGAAGAATATGCATTTTATCTACTTACTAAAATAAACCATTTAAATCCTTGATGATGAGTTATGATTTATTCGAGTAATATTTATTATTCGTATTTTCCCCGAAAATGCTAGACTTTTGTGCTGTATCGAAGATCATAGGAAGGCGGTCCCATTCATTTTAAATCCTTTTCTTAACTCCTATAAAACGGTTTTGGTTTCGAGGATGAGTAACATATATAGCATTTCCAAGTCAAATTCAATCTTTTCCATTTCAAATTCAACCGTTTCCAAGATAAATTCAACCTTTTCCATTTCGAATTCAACCTTTTTTTATTTCAATAAATTAATATAATTAATGTTTATATAATTATGTTATTTATTTACCTATGTGTATTAAGTTACCTAATGTGTTATTTAAACAATGTGGCTTGTTTTCTTTCATGCCATATTCGTCTCGATATATTCTAACCTTTCGGATATTCTCGATATTGAGATGTAATAACGAAATAATCAATTATTGGGTTATCGGGAGCCCTAATTATGGAAATACTATCGACTTTAAGAACTATATTTTCAATTTTGTATTTTTTAATATTAATGATAATTTAAAATACGACCTTAGTGACGGAGTTCATGTACCATAAATTGTAGTTTAACCGTCTTCATATCCAGCCCTGAAGATTTTTTTTCGAAGATAAATCTTCATTATTATGAACAATTATTGTATATATCCTAAAGTTTCCTTAACTATGCTAACGAAATCCCCTTTTTTTTTTTAACTTAAAATATGGAAACTAATTAAGAATCGAAAATAATTTTTTAACATTACAACAGAATAATTTTTTAACATTCAGGCAGGTTTATGTAAATTGGATACGATTCGGAACGGCGACATTCACACATGACATTTTTGCAATGTGTCATTCAATCGCACACTGATTCATCATTAGGTTGCACCAACCTTCGCGAGACAGTACTAATAGACGCTTTGAATCAACCGACCTACAAAACTAGGTCCTTGCATTGACGCACAAGTTGTTAGCCTTAAGCCATCAATGGAAATTATTTTCGGAACGGTGAACTTAAATTTTCAACGGTCTCCACAGGTTCAGCGTGATACGTTTTTCAAGGCGGCTCCTGAGGCTGAGTTGATTGCTTCATTAAATGAGTAGAATTTCTGACCCTGGGGCTAAGATGTAATGATTTAGAGGTTTTTATTTTTGACAGCAGCTGCCATTTAGAGCTTTCGGCAAACAAATTATAACCTTGCGAAATAAGTAAAGTTATACCGCAAAAAAAATTGATTTGAAGGTATTAATCCACGTGTGTACCAGTACTTGATAATATCACGCCAAATTACTGATAAATCAGTAATTCATATTCTATCCAAAATTTCATCAGCATCCCAACTACGTCCTCTAATGATTTCGAACAATCTGCAAATAAAAGAACATGCATGGCCTAGAAATCTTTAACGAATAAGAATTGAATAAAAAAGATCAAGAACTCAAAAAAAAGATAGAAAAAAAAGAAGTTTTTAAGGATAACATTTGAAGATTCCAAAAACAAAGCCTCAAGTCTCTCAAATATCGGTAAATAATAAACCGGTTAATGTTTTGCCGAATTTAGGCATCATAGGTACAGAAAAAGACCAATCAACTGGAGACAGCATATGACTCCAAGACATCTCAACACATATTCTATAATTACTTATGTCATAATAAAAATTTAGTTCAATGCAATAAATCAACTATTTAAATGTAAGTGAATGGTAAAAATATTGGAGAAGAAAATATACCACCATGCATTACGCGTTTATTGACTTTGTATACTGTTGCATCTAAACTGGTTCACAAACAGCAAGCAACTAAAAAATAACGTCTAATATCTTCGACTATATAAAAGACAATCCTAGAAAATACAAATATGAAACATAAATCGATGGCATCGACTAGTAACACATCAAAACATCACTGATGTAGGTGGAAACAGAACTGAATAACGAGCTAATAAAATTTTGACATACATTTACTCGAAACATATGATTTGTTAGCTGGAAGTTTGTCATTCCAAGAGATCGAATAATTAAAATTTGTTATTAAAAAAATTACATTTTTAATTTTATTTATTCACCTCTGTAGGAAATGATTCTCGGAGTATTTATTCTAAAACTGATCAATTTTCTATTAAATTTAATATTTCGTATTGAAATATATATTTTCTTTTTTTATATAGAAAAAAAAATAAATAAACAAATAAATTCATTTTTAAAAAATGATGATTTAATTTTTTTCCCTCACTTTAGTTGATTAGATCATTTGAGTGAATTAAAAATTATGTATTATTCAATTTATAGAATGAATTAAAATTTATAAAGATGATAAACGAAATTGTTTTTTTACTTCCGATTCTATGTATTGTAAAGTTAAATAATATGTTGAGATAGATTAAAACTTGATTCAGATTCCTTTTTACTTCCTTACACGCAGTAAGGAAATATCCATTAGACCATTCCTGAATTTATTTTGACTAGTTTTCGCCGTGACGTCTGTATATACCTTCTTACCTCGCATAACTCAAAAACGGTTAGCTGTAGAAAATTAAAAAAAATTATTTAGGATTTTTGTAACATCTAGTTGTTGTTAATCTTTCTTTTTGGTCACTACATGATCATCGAAAGTGGTACTTTGCTTGAAGGTCATTATAGATTTTCATCAAAAATTATATTAAAATATAATGCAAAACTTTTCAAACTTAGCATATAAAACTTATATATTAATATAAATACCATACTGTATTTTGGTTAAAATTGGCAAACCGGAAGTGGTACTTACCTGAAGGTCAACAAAAATTATAATAAAATATAATGCAAAACTCACATTTTGGTATATAAGATTTATATATTAATATAAATAACTTAATCGATTTTGGTTAAAATTGGCAGACCGGAAGTGGTACGTTACTTGAAGGTGATAATAGACTCATCAAAAATTATATTAAAATATGATACAAAACATCTCAAACTTGGTATATAAAACTTTTATATAAATATAAATAATATACTAGATTTTGATTAAAATTAGCTAGCCGAAAGTGGTATTTTACTTGAAGTTTATATTAAATTTTCATCAAAAAATATATTAAATTATAATGGAAATCATCTCAAATTTGGTATATAAGACTTTTGTATCAATATAAATAATATAATAATAGATAATAATATAATAATAGATTTTGGTTAAAATTGGAAAGCCGAAAACGGTACTCTACCTGTTTGTTTACCTCCCACCTTCTTAGAAGGGAGGCATACGAATCGTGCTAAAAATTATAAATCGAGATATTCTTGGATAAGCATGTTTCAAGGTCCATACTAACCGTTTTCAAAATTTTTATAATGGTCTGTGAGTGTGTAGATGACAATAGATGCCATGGCGCCTCCTTTTTGAGATACGGCCATCTTGGGAAACTAGTTATCAAATTATTTTATTTAAATATCTAAATTGTATAATACAATATGAAATATTTGATATAAAATCATTTTGGCCTAAACAGAGGACGAGGAAAAAACAAATTAACGGAATCCTTGGATTGATTCTTCCTCACTGATAAAAGGACAACACTAGTCATGGAATCCATATAATGCGTATTAGAAGTGCTAATTTACCAGTGTTTGGTCAGCATTAGGCCCATGCTTAAGTTCACTTTAACAAGAATCGCTCGTAAAGTTTGACAAAATGACTGGAATATTCTTTCAAAAATAAATATTGATGACGAGAAAACAAGCAAACCCTACATGGTTTCCTCCTTGTAGGCCTTCAATGCTGCTTGCAGCAACCTGCACAATCGCAGCTGAAGGCTACTGGATCAATGAAGTAATTAGTGCTCAATGGTCAATTACAGTTGCATCTAACTTCTAGAAATCATTGACCTTTTGAGTTTTCACCGGCAGGTCGAGTTCTATAAATTAGATCATCTAATAAAAACTCTGTCTCAAGTAAATAGAGCAAAAATGCTATATGATTAAATACTTCATATATCAATATAGTAAATTACTGTTTATTCACTATATCAATGAGTATAAAGATTTATTTGTTTTTTTAAGGTTATCTGGTAATGTGGGGTAAGTCCGCACTACATTTTGCAAAGTTCGAGTTTAAATGACCGTAAAATCATTATTTTTGAACCTTGATTTTTCCTCTGCTTTTAAAATTGTTCCTCAGACGATCATGTTTAACAAGCCCATATATCAATCAACGACCGTTTCTATGAGATTAATAATCCAATTTAATAGTACACACTATGCACTTGCCCGTGCCTTTAAGGGTAAGTGCGTACGACATACCTGGAAGACTCATTATTTAAGTAGGAGCGGTTTTGTGGAAAGTATAAAATAGTTCGGTCTCCAGAGGATTATTATATTGATGTAATCACCGGAAAAGTTAAGGTTGGCACAGATCCATATTTTACAATCTTCATTGTGTTATGAAAGCGGAATGTGGAATATAATTGAATAAATGTACAGACTTTTTTTTTTATTCGCTAGTCCGTAGTTGCCACAACAAAACATGATTGTAAGAGTAAATGCACATCACGGACACTTGCCAAACAACAGAGGTCTGGACTTGCCCCTACTATCATGTTTTGCTGAGTGACTGCGGATGAGTGCTTGAAAAATAGATAAATGTCAAGTAGAAATGTAAATCATAAAGTATTCTGAAATATGTAAGTTCTGTTTATAGCAAAAAACAAAACAAACATCTTTTAAAACTCGTTATACTTCACCTAAGCGAACTTATTTCTGATACATAATGTATACAAATAAAATATGTTCGGGAAAAAATCTTGAAAAAAAAAAACATCACTACATTGATTGATTTCAAGCTTGAAATTAAAAAAAAATAATTGATGACGTGAGGAAGAACTCAGAGAGCGGATCATGTTATTTTTTCTTGTATGCTAGGCAGGTTTGATAGCACCCACTAATAATTAACTAATAATTAATTAAATAATTGATTAATTATTAAATAATAATTTAATTTATGATAAGACGAAAACTATTATAAGATTATACTATGTACTGTTGCTTGACCATATGGTAAATCTAGGATTAAAGAATAACAATGTCAAGAATAACATATAAAATAGTGGGGACTATTTATTAAATGCCGATGATTGGGCCCACATTGTAGATCTTCATCAGAGTTACAAGGATACAAAAAAGAAGTATTCTAAGAGTATAAAAACTACATAAATATGAATATAGAGAAAAATAGAAATAATAAGAAAATAAAAAATTAAAAAATAGTAACTGATATAGTAATGAGTTAAAAACTGCTGAACGATGAATACTGAAAAAATAATAACTGATAAATAACTGAAAAACCGATTAATAATAGAGTATGACATAAGATATTATAAAATAAGAATGACGTGTGGCCAAGTCTTATGACAGAAAATGAAAATATAAACAAAGCAAAAGGAAATACATATAATGAAACTAAAAAATATAAAAGAATATAAAGTGGTAATGAAATATAAGTAAATGAATAAGACGGTGAAATTTGATTATGAAGAAGATGAAAAAAGGAATAGATAATAACAGATGCAGAGTTATTCATTTCCTTATACTTCATTAAAACTTTATATTTCCTTATATTTTTAGTTTAATTATATTTAATTTGTTTTTATTTTCATTTCCTGTCATGTCATTGGTGATGTGTGTGATGCAGGTTTATGGAGGTTTGCAGACTCAACGCTTTACGTTCGAATAGTCCACTAAAGACCTGATATTATTCATATCATACTGATACTATTACCCTTCATGTAGCTTCTTAAGAAAGTTTTTTAATATACAATTCTTGTCAATAAATAACTATGAGTAAGGATGAATTTAATATAACTTGTTAAAATATGACGACATATTTCTTACCAGTTTCATAGCAAAGAAAACCTGTACCACTTCATTCTTTCTAGAGTTCGGTACTTGATAAGGAAGCATAGTTTCTTGACCAAAGGTTATGCAAGGATGTAATCTGGCCAGAATCATGCTCAACCGCCAGGTTTTTCTTGGAAGCCATTGAAAGATCACGTATTCACATTACAGAGACTAGATATGCCACAGGAGGGTCTCCCGACTCCTTAGTAAATATGAATAAAATTTACCACGAATAATCCATAGATTGCAGATATAGCAAATCGATAGATGGAGATCGTGAAAAATTTAGACCAGAGGTTACCAGACTTTATGTCACAAGAACTTGAGGAAGTAAATAATGTTAGATCAGCAATTTTCCTTTTTCCACTCCCACGGCTGACAATTAGGTTGACTCATTGATCCTTCAACTTCTTATTTGTGTTTGTTATTGGCACGATAATTGTTATTCCGTGCGACAGAGTCAGGTAAATGATTATTCAATGCACTTCCAAGTGAATCAGTAATATAATACGGAACTGTTTTTATAAAAGAAATATTATTATATATAGGAAATGCATTCTGTCATAATAAGCGTAATATGTATGCTTAACAAGTGCGACCTGGTAAAGAGAGATTAAAATAAGACGAGAAAAAGAAAAATGCGGAATTCTTATTAAGATACCTTTAAGTTATTATTCCACGAAATGAAGAGGATGATGTTAAGGGTGAGAAATGCTTCATTATATTAGATATTAATTGAAAATAATTTCATAAAGTATTGTTTGTTTATTTGATACACTCCAACAAGTAAGAATGGGCTATCCTACAGGAAATTGAGGCAAAATAAATTTAAACATGGATATATCGCTTTTAAAAAATATTGGAAATTAATACTGCTTCTAAGCAAGCAAACTGTTGTTTAAGAATTATTTAAAAAAAAAATGTTCTTTTGAATGTTACTGAAAATTACTGTATGGGATCATGGAACCCTCTTCTTGAAAGAAATTAAATTTAGAAAATTTCTCTCGCCCTTCTGTTTTATCAATACGCCCTTCTATTAATGTTTCCAATAAATCGGGTTAAAAGCATTGATGCTTTTAATGATATTTCCAAAAGGCGATATCTGATCGCCATCCTTACTCTTGTCTCACATACTACAATTTAACATGTCATGATGCCATAAAATTCATTATAATAATCTCCTTTGTTTTGTTTTTAATTTTATTTCTTTCATTCGCATTTTTCACAGATAAGTGTGACATTATTTTTAATTAATCTAATAAAAACCAAAAAACAAAAACAAAATCGTTCCACTTGTTCCAGAGATAATCGTGGCACAGAAACACAGACAAATGGCCAAAATCCGGATATCGAAAATTTTACCTGAATACCTTCCTTACCAAGCCTTCCTTACCTTCCTCACCTATGGTGGTGGTATAAAATAAATAAAATAAAATAAATACATAACAAACAATAAAAATAATTAACATGAAGAAAATTAAAGTTATAAATTTATATCTGTGCACTATATTTAAATTCAGCCTCATATATCACTATGCCTCTGTTTTTTACAAAATCGTCGTTTATGAACAAGGTTTTCGACCACACTAGTTAACCAAATTATTATGTTGTGGTGCTCATTAGACGTAACATTTGATGTTGTTTAATTTAATTTACCATATATTTGACGATAGAATGTACTGTTTAGGAATTATAGCTGAAAAACCAAAAATAGTCCTAAAGTTGCGAGTTTTTTTGGCCGCCATTTTTCAGGTAGTATGATCTGACTGACAGATTTATTTTTTTAATATGAATACTATTAGGATTAAAAAAAATTGCTATCAAAGTTTTCTTCATATAATGACAATTTTTTTGCACGGGCTCTCGGCCTTCAAGAGCACAAGAGCCGTGGTTGGCCAAGATTTGGAGGAGAAGCTGGAGAACCTTCGGATAAACCGGCCAAGGGAGAAAAAAAAATGATAGAGATAAGGAAGTGCTTTTTTGGGTCTCAACAAAACTCAGGTTTTTGTTTCAAGAAAAATAAAGATCGTATCGCAGTTGGTTTTTGTTCACATGCAGCCGTCGTCCCTCCCCATATACTATACTTCACAAAAATCGGCCTGGGTAAGGTCAAACTAGTTCAGTAAATGGTTTCAGCACGGCCCAAAAGAAAAAAAGACATTTTAAGAGCATTAGCTTTCCTATCAATGGACTTCTGTCCTTGGACAATGCACCTATCCATCCTAATAAAATGATCAGCGATACAGCTAATAATTTATCTTTACCTAATGTGACTTAGTCCAACTTAATGAGCTTAGTCCAACGCATAGATCAAGGGGCGATTGAATCGTTAAAAAGGCGTTAAAGACTTAAATTCATTTACGAAATTTTGCAACATTCAGAGAGTGAAGAATTGTTGTTTGAAATCGTTAAAAAAATTAGCATCGAGACCGTTATTTATATGCCAGGTATGACTTACGAATAAATTCCGGCTTCTACTTTCTTGAAACCGTGGCGGAAACCTTGGTAAGAGTCCATTTTTCTATGTTTTCAAATGAATAGCAAAATCTGAACATACATATTGCATTCGTCATGAAACAGTGTTATTCTACATTTCTGTTAATATTTCCCTTTGAAATTCCTAAACTTCGGATCAAACGCCCAAAAAGAGAACCGGACAGGGTCCCAGTCGTCAGGTTACCGGTTAACACGTGTTCTACAGCAGCTCAATATAAATAGCTAGAGTCGAGACCGTGGTGTCCGAGAGCATTAAGGCGTCACCTTAGCAACCTCGAGACTGCTACGACGCCGGCTCGAAACCGGCCTGGGCAGGTTGAAATTTATTTCGTGGCAGCCCCAGGTAATGAATCTCGACCTTCCCACTCTGGTTAGAATAGGTTGATAACATGTAGTTAGGATACTCAGGGATACCCGTCCTATTTGCCTTAATAGGGCGTTAAGTCTCCCCTCTCCCTCCCCCTCCCCCCAAAAAAAAACATGGGATATTGAAGTAATGACGTAGGGCATGGGTTCATGTCACTGCGAACCACTTCCACTTTTAAGATAACTGGGCATACCATTACCTGATCTTATGATATTAGTATCAAAGATAATCTTCTTAAAAATACATAAACTGATTTACAAAAGTTTATAAAACAAACAAAACATTATATAGTTGCAGTAAATGTGTTTAAGAAAATAATAGATGGAAAATAAAATTCAAAAATCCAAAGGGAAATTGATATCACATAACAACAACAGCAAAATTCACAACTCCAAAAATTTTGAAGATAAAAGTGTATCCGTCAACAATAAGAAATTTGGACAATATTTTTCAGTTGGAAGCATATCGTTGTAGACTTGATGGAGCTCAACTGATCTATAAGTCATCTTAGCCAAGTGCTTTCGCCTTTACTACGGTAACCATCCTGAATCATTTTTATTGATCGCAGATCTTGTTTATCCATCTAATAATTGATACGTTCAATAATAATTTTTTAAATAATTATAATCCCCCATTGAACGTGTTAAAAAACTAATTTTATTTCTGAATTTTGCTTCCTTGTTCGCGTACCTCCTGGAACGTCCTTGCGTAACACGATCTGGGAATCCCCGATGTAGGGCATTGTTTGTTACGAAATATGGAGAATTAAGGACCGTTCGAAGGACTTAAGACGGATACGTTTGATGGTCGAACATTTGGCTGCTCCCTCACAATTAAAGCTCGTATGTCCAAATAGTTTTCAGAATTGTCTTGTAAATTAATAATTTGGAACTGTATTAAATTTTAATTGAAAATATTTTTTAAGTATTATTTGAGTATTTGGATTCACGTCCTTCTGTACTCCTACTAGGAGAGGAAGGACGGGTTATTCTGCAGGTTACCAACCTGATCTATCCAGAGTGGGAAGGTCGGGATTTATTGGGCAGGTTCGCAACGAAATAAATGTCAATGTTAAGGTGCTACTCTAATGGTTTCTTTTAAATTATACCTAATATGGAATATATAACATCTACTAGTAAAGCAAAAAAATGAGCTAAGTCGTCCTTAAAGGTTTCCGCCTCCTTGCTATGCGTGTAACTGTTCTCCATTAAGCTAAATGGCATGTTCCAGAAGCTGTCTCCAAACGCCTATTGGGGCTAATTGAAGGAATAAGGACCGGAAGGCCGATAAGGTCGCTGAGGTTTCAGCAAACCATTTGTCTGAGAGGTCGGCTTTCCCTTAATCTTTTACGTGCCTGATGGGGACAGACTTCTTTCCGATATCATCAAGTGGCACATGTTGCAAGTCAGTGTAATCTTTGATAGTTTGGGATTCACGAAGCATAGAGTGTAGTACAAGAAGTTTGTTAGCAGATAACGAATTTCAAGCTATCTTAAGATAAAAAAACTGGAAGGTCATACTTTTCTGTGAAAGAGACAAGACCTATCGACCTAAAATGAAGAGACCCAATTACAATAGATGGATTTCAATTATTTTTTTAATTATTATTATTATAGAGCTTCTTACATCAAGAATTAAAAAATTTACCCATTAAAAGTTCCCGCAATTCTTTTAATTTTTATTCTTTATATATATACATATATATATATATATATATATATATATATATATATATATATATATATATATATATATATATATATATATATATTTTTTTTTTTTTTTCATACATTGAAAATAATTCAATTCTTACCTCGACTATTGAACAAGTACAGCAAATGCCCTTGAAAAATAGATATTGAACTATTTCATGAATTTTATACAAGAAAAACAAGAATTTTTGCTCAATTTTCATTCAGTCCTCGATACCTTGAAAAATACCAATTGCGAAAAACATTATGAACACCTTTTTAAAGTAAAAAAATTGAGCCCTAATTGAGTTCTTTATGTTCACTAGTTCCAGATAAACTGTTCTTCCTACGAAGATTCCTACTAGTTCCGACGCGGGTGGTTACAGATATCTATAACCCAAATAGTTATCGAGATTTGAGTTTTTCAAAAAAATACATTGTACACGATTTTGGCATTATGAGTCATATTTAAAATAAAAAGTTAGATATCTCAGGAACTTTTAGACGTACAGAAGCCTATTAACACACAAATTGGATTAGTTAAATGCGTCATTAAGCACAGTATAATGAGTATCTTAGTAGGAAGAGCAGTTTCCTTGATATCTGCTAAAATAAATTTCAAAAATGGTGATTTCCCGGTTTTTAGAAAACAATTTGTTTTTGTTTTTAAAAAATTTATCTCGAGAACTAGTAAACGCAAAGAGATCTTATGTTAGGGCTCAACTATTAGCAAATTTACTTTACTTTAAAAAAAGATATACATGGTAGACTGTAGAAAAATTTCCGGTATAAAATGTTAAAAATTGAGATCGTGTCAGTATACATATAAAGTGTTAAGGCATCTTCGAGACTGCTACGGTACCGGTTCGAATCCGGCCTGGGCGGGTTGAAATTTATTTAATGGCGGCCCCACGTAATGAATCTCGACCTTCCCATTCTGATTAGAATAGGTTGGCAACCTGTAGGATAACTCCGTCCTGTTTGTCTTAATAGGATAGGAATGAACGCAAAATCCCAATAAAAAAAAATGTTAAAAATTATTTAGCATAAATATATCTTAAATAAATATAGTTATTTCTCCCTAAAGCTATTTAAATTATTATCTAAAAATTATTTGTGATCCCCCAACGACCTTCTATTGTCTTTATAGCCTACTAATGTAGATGCAATGCGGTTAAGATCTGAATTTCAAGCAGGTGCACCCCAAGGCTTAAAAAAAAAAAAAAAAAAAAAAGGCATGAGTTGACATGTCCCTCGAGCAAATCAAAAGTGCATTCAGGTCATTTACTACGTATTTCTTTTGGAAAGGCCGTGATAAGCAATTAAAGAAACGTTAAAATAGATTCATAAGCTTAGAACATTTTGTTTCGTTTACCTTATTTAAATAAATATTAAAGTAATAAATAAAATAACACTAATTAAAACAAATAAATTAATCAATATTATTTAAAATAAAACTATGAAATAAAAACCTTGCCTATGTAGGAATGCATGTGTCCGTCATCGTTTTCATACCCGCGGAAAAAAGTTCACAACACACTCTTTATTAGGTAAATGTTCATTGAATGAGTATTATAAAAGAAGCATAACAAAAGGAGTTAAAAAAAAAATTATTAAATCTAGCTACTTAATCTCATTTGAAAGATTAAGGGAAAAACACAAAAAAAGAGACGAAGGAGTTAAAAAAAAAAAGTTTATTAATTATAACTCATTAATTATAATGAGGGAAAAACACAAGTCATTTTTTTTTTTTTTTTTTTTTTTTTTTTTTTTTTTTTTTAACGGATCAGAATGGAAAGCTGCATTAGAATGCTGAAAACCCACGAGAATCACGATATATAAGCCACTGAATATGGCGTGAAGAAGTGCATGTGTTTATTAAAAGAAGTTTTTATGTGAACTCTTTGAAATTATGTTAAAAATATTATTATTATAGGGTGGTAACAGAAAGTTGTGTGATGTGTGCACCGCAACAGATTTTTTTTTCTGAACTCTTGAAAAATGTACCTTTTCATTCTGATGAATTTCAGAAAAAAAAAAATTGACACCTGTTTTTTTTCTCTATCCATTATTATTTTTTATGGGGGGGAGAAGGTGATGGAAAAAAAGAAGTTTGTATATTAGGGGATTATAAAATACAGGTTATTACTATATTTATTGCCCATGTATTTAACTATGGTTGTACAGCTATTGTTTACTGCTATCTGTTTCCCTTATATATTACTAAAACGAAGAACATAATAAATATTATGTTTTTTAATTTTTTAAAGTTCTATTTTTAAATTAGAAATAAAAACTTATTTTGTTTTTAAGTTAAAGAAAACAAGCATTGTATAAATATTTAAAATATATGAAGAGAATCCTACGCAATAAAAATAAAATGGGAAATTCTCTAACTCAGCCATTCAACAACCCTTCTCTTGACTCAGCCAAAGCGCAGAAGTCCGCTGTCAATAAATGGGTTAACGAAAACCACAAAGAAACAGTGGTAGAAGTGTGAAGAAGTGGAGAGCCTTGTCACACATGTCCTATGAGCTGTAGCCTCCCTCGAGCAGTCAGCTTTGCTGCATTTAGATTAAAAGCCGGAAACGATTATCTGGCCTCGCACCTCCATTGCATACGAGTTCTGAGCTCTCCAGCATGCCAACGTTGTGGCCACGAAACTACGGATCGACCTGCCAGAGCCTACAGAGCTCTGAACCACTCGCAAAAAGATGATGAAGACTAGTCAGCGCCCCGCAAATTGGCTCAACAGGCAAGAGTGGGTTTTGGATTATAATAATAATAAGAATTAAATGATTACAAAAAAATATTCAAACTAGTTCGTGATTGTTGCATTAAATATATTAATACCGAGCATATAAAAAAGAAATTTACTTAAAAAAATTCTTGATGTAATATGTTTTTAATTAGGTAGGTACTAAGTCACAAAGAGCGTCAAGCAGAGTATACCTATTTTGAAAATGAGATAAGAACTTTGAGGAAACTAGCACGTGGGGAAATTATGCAGCGGAGTAATCATTAAGAATAACGCTTAATTTTTATGATAATTTAAAAAGATATAATAGTGATAATATAAAGAAACATCTCGGAACCAATAAAAAAGCACCCCTTGAGAAGGATGCTAAGCAGAATACATTCAGATTTAAAAGAACATAGTTTCGTATCGATGAAGTCTGAGCTACCTTGAGGAAGAATCCTCCTCCAGAGAGTGTTCGGTAAGAGGCACTTATGAAAGTGTTACATCACACGGCCCATTGACCAGGTGGATGCATCTACGCTACTTCCTCCCACCGGCTAACTCCTAACCCACATCTTCCGCACGAATCTACTGTATCAACACACCCCTGAATTCTTCGTTCACATAAAATGAAACTTTAAAATTATTCGGATTAGTCAAAGTAAACATTAACATAAAAAGTAGGAACAAAAACATTCTTATAGAATAGTAATAATGGTATTTGGAATTAAGGGTTCTGTTCATGCACAAGGACTTTTATAACAACCTAGTAAGACAAGTCAGAACAAAAACAATAAATCCTTGTATTTTCTCTCATTATGTGTTTATTAATCAGTGAGTATAAATTTTCTGCTAAAATGGAAGCTACTGAAGCTATGTGACTATAAAAAAACAAATTTTGATTGATTGTATATCAACGTAAATTATAGCGTTAAATCGACTTTAAAAAAAATACAGAAATTGTTGGGCACAATTGGATGTCTTGCGGCTGCTATTTTTTAAATTTATTTTTTGCCTAATTTTTAATACAAAAATCATCTGCGAAAACTAGCGAACGCAAATAGTTATTTTATGTACAAGGAGTCCCGGTCAATTGAAATATTTGTACCTGTTTGTTAAATAAATTTATTGCTTAATAAATGCAAACTGCTTTATTTGTGCTGACTCTGTTTCGGATTGATGAAGGAAAAGTAGAATTTTTACTGTAATTATCACATCACTAAGCAAACTTTTCGTTCATCAACCAGAGACGAAGTTAGCATATAACACAGTTTACATTTATTTAACAGTATTCAATTGGTTTCGAAGTCAAATCATTTCACAAACAGGACCGAGTATTTCTGTTGACCGGAACTCCCTGTACAAAAAATAACACCGTGCTTGTTTTCGCAAGATTTTTCAAATGATTTTTGGATCAAAAATTAGGCAATACATTTAGAATATAACTATAACAGCCATAAGGGTTCCAATGGTGTCCAACAATTTCTGTACCATTTTTAAAATCGATTTTTCGCTATAATTTACTTTGATATACAATCAATCAAAATTTGTATTTTTTCATAGATAGAAAACTTCAGTAGCTTCCATTTTAGCAGAAAATTTGTACTCACTGATGAAAAAACACATAATGAGGGAAAATGAATGGATTTATTGTTTTCGTTTTGACTTGTCTTATTGGATCATCAGTGTAAACTACCTAGGCTAATCTCTCGGGTCCAATGTCACTACCTAGTCTAGTTTGGATACGAACAATTTCCATTTCAATATTTAATATTCAAAATTTGAATTTTTTCGTACTACAGTCGCTATTTATTAGACTCATTGTGCGACGTTAAATAATTCCAATAAAATTTATTTTGATTTATTATTTATAAAATTGAAATTTTATAATCGATTCAAGAAAAAATAAATTTTAACTCCCCTTTCCCTCAAAATCTGAAGTTTTACGTTTCAAGATAAGTAGAATCCAAAATCGAATAAAAAAAAATCGGTCTGTTCCCGCCCACAGCTTTTCTCCTAGACTAGTTCCTTTTCTCCCCTTGTCCCGACCCTGTCAGTACGTTATATATTAAAGCATAACTAAAGAGATCGAGATTTATTTTGTGGGTCTATCAAATAAATACAATGAGCCCTAAAAGTTAATAGAGTTAATTGAAACAGCTTTAGGTATGAACAAAACAGAACATTTTTTTCCTTAATTTCGGATGCCAATATTCCGTAAATCTTTTACTTTAAACTAAGCTTATCTCAAAAGTAAAAAAGCAAAACTGACCTTAAACTCTGAAATTAGAACAGCAGCTCACCTCAGTTGTAAGCTTTTACATCAACCACTTTCCATTTATTCGGATTATATTAAAAGCAAATGGCTTAATATTTTATAAACCGAGATTCAGATTAAAAATTAAATAATTTATTTTACTCTGTTATTTCAAATAGATTTTCAAATACCAACAGGTTATTTATTTTAGATTTTTGTGTGGGTATAATTTATTCATCTGATATTTACCTTTTTATTATAGATTTAGCCCATATGTAGCCATAACATGCTAGCAATATCATTATTATTAACCAGCAATATCATTTTTTTTTTCAGGTTATCTAAAACTATGTGTTTCCGGATTGTTGCTGATGGGTTTGGCCTATTTCGCGCATTATCTTCAACCGGTACAAGTTATTCGAGATTTTGTGAGTTGCGGATTGATTTATCAATTGATAGCACCAAATTTTGTTTAAATTATTATTTATTATTTTTAATAGTCCTGTATTTATTCATTTTTTTTTTAAATCCATTTAATTACTTGAATACTTATTTTAGATAATAGGATTTCAAACTATAGTTTGTTCGGTGAAACATGAGTCTTTCATTGCTCGATATACGCCTTCCAGAGATAAGATTATCTTTTAAAAGTTTGCCTTAATATAGCCAAGCCATTTTAACCACAGCAGGGCAGTATTTCAAAATATATGATAAAATACATTTTTGTATCTTGTATTTTAGGGGGGAGGAGGAGAAATACGAAGAACATAAAATATTTTGTATTTTAAATAAAGAAATTTTTTTTGAGTAGAAGGAGGCAGGCTTAGTTATAAATTTTCAACTATCAAAAATTTATTGACAATCAGCAAATGATCTGACAATTATAGTTAACAATGTCATGTCGCAAATGGGAGTATGTTTTAAAGTAAATTTAAAAAAAATACAAAGTCTACAAAATATTGGTAAAGTCTGCATCCTCCGCCAAATAATTCAATATTATTCTGTATTTTATCAATTCTTACTTTCAAGAGAATTCTATATTTAAAAAATACTTCTGTAGCAAAATACTTAGGTGTAATTTGCACTTGAAATATTTTTCTCCAAAATGCTTGATATTATTATTTTGTTATTGAACTAATTTTTCTTTCAAAATATTAAAGTTATTTTGAAATCACAAGTTTTGTCCAACTTTGATTTTAACAATCATTCGTTTCAAGTATATCATGACAAATAAAAAATATCCAAAACTCGAGTTACATCGAACAGACAAGAAATGAATTTCAACTATTTGCCAAGTTCAAGCTTGATTTCAAGTTTAATATCTGCATGATATTATATTACTATGATATTTAATGGTTTATATTTTTTAATATATATATATATATATATATATATATATATATATATATATATATATATATATATATACACATATTTATATATTAATTTCTTGGTTAACTTCAGTCTTAACTAAACTAAAGCTAATTCAAGTAAAATATGTTAATATGATAGAAAAACAACAATAATCTTATTAATTGATTGTAAATTAATTAATTATACTTTTTAATGGTCTAAATCCGAAAATAAATTAATGATAAATAATATATTTATTTAGTTAAGTGTAAGAATATTTAAATATATCTCTCACTTTCGATATCTGTAATATAATTTTATTTTAGAACATGAACATGAGAGAAGGTTCCTACATGTATAGAATGTGGCAAGCACCACCGATAAAATTGTACATAAAGGTGTTTATCTTCAACATAACAAACGCTGCACAATTTCTTAAAGGAGAAGACAAAAAACTGAGGGTAGCAGAAGTTGGTCCATACACTTACAGGTTTTTCCTTTTTATCAGCTAAGTAATTTATTGCATGTTTCGACATAATGCATAACCTCAAGGTAGGTTACAAATTTCAGTTTGTAAAGTATAAAATCATCCTCTATTGAGTTGAGTTTGAGCTAGAAATAAAAATCTTCAAGTCTTGTGAATCTACTTTGTTTGATGAAATAACAGAACAATCTATTAAATTTTTATGGCAAGTAAAACAAGAATAAAATATTTAAATATTATTAAAATCAAATATAAAAGCTATCATACAAATATAATTCTTTCATGAAAAAACAACGAAAACATTACCAAATGAATCTATTAATTGTCATGTCAGATAATTGGCAATCCAAAAGTTTAATATTGAAAGAAATAAGAATAAATAAATTTGTTGTAATCATTATTTAATAATATTTAATGGATGGTGAAAAATAAGATAGTACAAGCAGGGAGTACCACAAGGAACCTCTATCAGCCATTTTATACTTTTTTAGTTCCCTTATTACTTCTTATAACTAATCAAAATAGATTTTGGAGGAAAAAAAATGGAGTTGAAAAATATAAGAGAACCGTATTTTGCAGATGAGGCAGAATGACTTTATTAAGCACTAGAAAAAATATTTCAGATTGGACTTGTATTTAGTACTTGAAACGAGGAGAGAAAATCTAAAGGAAAACGAATGTTTAGGTTCAAGAATGGGTGATGATGGAGTGGGGAGGGGAGGAAAATATGATGCTAAATCTTTAAAAAAAAGAAGAAAAAAAAGAGTTCACGAATAAGTAAAAAATAGAACTTGGAGGATTCCAAGAAGAATTGGGTTGGAACAAATGAAATGTCAGTTCCTAGGGTATGAGGCTAACAAAATAAAACAAAGCTTTAACGATATTATTTTTAGTCAATATAACTTAAATCAATCTAATCAATATAATTTCTCAAGATTTTTTTATTCCTAAATAATTTTTTTTTGTTATCCCTTGTTCGAAGAATCGTTTTGGTTTTGAAAACTCGAGAAATGAAAATTTTAACTCGTTTTCAATTGAGAATATTTTTTTTAAAATGCGTCAAGCGCCCTAAAAATATAGTAGTCAGCTTTAGACAAGTAAGGTGTATATGGTAGATTTGGTAGAACATTAATTTTCAGACCACCTAGTTTTTTGGTTTATTATTTTTAATAATGAATCTTTGTAATCGACCAAGAAAAAAAAAATCTAACCCTCCAAAATGTGAGGTTTTACATTTCAAGATACGTAGAATCCAAAAGCCGAATAAAAAATAACGTCTGTCCGCGGCTTTTAGGCCGATTGTTTTTAGATTTGGATAGTACCATCCGCCGTTTCGTTTCGGTCATTTCTGAAGATAGAGAAAAATATGAAGTGTTTTGGAATCATTTTATATACAAAAGACTTTAAAAAAAATTCTATCCAAATAAATTTTTGATAAACCATTGTGCAATAATTTACAGCGTTTTCGTGAAGTAGGTAGATGTTATCCCCTCCTGTTGACAAGGGATGGAACTTTTTCTTTCAGTGTTTTGAAAGTTCTCTATGTGGATTGGCCTATGCTAAAGCCTTTAATTTATCATTATTGGAAATGCTTCGGAAACATCAACCCAAGTTTAAATTCATATAAGATACAACGCGTAGTTTTTCAAATTCCATCCATGACAAAAAATTGGATATTTCACAATAAAATGAAAGATGTAGCATGAAAATGAAAATGAAATGTATACAGATTAATTTAGTACTTATAGTGTTAGTGCTTATAAATAAGTGATGGTTTCTTACTTCAATTATTAAGCAAATCTGACATTTTTTCCGTTCCAACCGAATAAATATGCTCTAGAAATTCTATAATAACGACTATCAAAATTGATAACGATGGCAATGCGACAGGAAAAAAAGAAAGAAAAAAAGGTGTATGCTATGGAAATTTCGTTGGGGAGGAATATCAGAATTGAGGCGATTTTTGAGGCAAAATCTTAAAAAATGAGAGGAAATGTGTAAAAATCTAATACATAGCAAAATAAAGCAAGAATGAATAGTGATTTAATTGTTTTCGTTATACTAAATATTTTCTTTTTACTATATATTTCTCCATACGTTTTGAACAAACCGTTACATACACTCAAAAGCTAAACAAAAATCTTCAACACACTAAGAGAACGTGGAATGCTTATGAATAGAGGATAACAACAATGTTATTGATATTAACAATAAATGTTTGACCAGGAAACGAGTAAACTAATTTATATCTTTATTTATATCATTAAAATATTTGGTTTAAAATACAGTTAAAGTTAAACTAAAGCCATAGTTTCCAACAAAAAATCCTCTGAACTCTCTGGAACTATTTAGTAAAATTATTCCTTGGACCAAATCAAGCATATTTCACTATAAATAAACATAGTTCTACGATGTATACTAATAGCATTTTAAATTAAAAACTAAAAAAAAAAGCTAGAAACTTCAAATTTGGAAGAATGGTTTAGTTTGTAAGTTCAAAAACGTATATAAAATATCGTTAGATTTTATGGAACCATTTCAATATGGCGGCTGAAAAGCATGAGATTTAGTGGAATTTTGAACTTCAATTACTTGAAATTATCTGAAAAACGGATGAGTTGACAAAAATAACAAAAGTTCAAACATTTAAAATGCCATTGCTCGATATCTTTTACTTAAAAATCAATTAAAAAACAACTTATATTTGAAACTTTGAAGATGCAAAAACACGAAATGTTTTATTCCTTCTACTGAATAAGTTTATTTATATTTATGTTTGTATACACTCAGTAACTAAATGAAAATGGATTTCGACCTAAATGGCTGTGGTTGTGCAGTGACTATCATGCATTGAACTATCTTACGCGATATGCAAAGTGGAAATATGGAATTTGTCCGTACAAAGCGATTCTTATTACAAGCTACGTCTTGACAAACATTTTTCATTTAATTAATTACGATATTTGTATAAATAATTTGACAATGACATCTTGCGGACCCCTTAGCCATCATTGCGAAACGTTGAACGAAAGATTATCAAAGCTCTAGAAAAGTTTAAAAATTGATTTTGATGGAAGGGCTGTTGGATCCAGTTATCAGAAAGCTGAAAATGTATTGAGGCTACAGATGATCTAGCACTAATAGAGAGATGATCTGGCACTAATAGAGAGATGATCTGGGACTAATAGAGAGATGATCTGGCACTAATAGAGAGATGATCTGGCACTAATAGAGAGATGATCTGGCACTAATAGAGAGATGATCTGGGACTAATAGAGAGATGATCTGGCACTAATAGAGAGATGATCTGGGACTAATAGAGAGATGATCTGGCACTAATAGAGAGATGATCTGGCATTAATAGAGAGATGATCTGGCACTAATAGAGAGATGATCTGGCACTAATAGAGAGATGATCTGGCACTAATAGAGAGATGATCTGGCACTAATAGAGAGATGATCTGGCACTAATAGAGAGATGATCTGGCACTAATAGAGAGATGATCTGGCACTAATAGAGAGATGATCTGGCACTAATAGAGAGATGATCTGGGACTAATAGAGAGATGATCTGGCACTAATAGAGAGATGATCTGGCACTAATAGAGAGATGATCTGGGACTAATAGAGAGATGATCTGGCACTAATAGAGAGATGATCTGGCATTAATAGAGAGATGATCTGGCACTAATAGAGAGATGATCTGGCACTAATAGAGAGATGATCTGGCACTAATAGAGAGATGATCTGGCACTAATAGAGAGATGATCTGGCACTAATAGAGAGATGATCTGGCACTAATAGAGAGATGATCTGGCACTAATAGAGAGATGATCTGGCACTAATAGAGAGATGATCTGGCACTAATAGAGAGATGATCTGGCACTAATAGAGAGATGATCTGGCACTAATAGAGAGATGATCTGGCACTAATAGAGAGATGATCTGGGACTAATAGAGAGATGATCTGGCACTAATAGAGAGATGATCTGGCACTAATAGAGAGATGATCTGGCACTAATAGAGAGATGATCTGGGACTAATAGAGAGATGATCTGGGACTAATAGAGAGATGATCTGGCACTAATAGAGAGATGATCTGGCACTAATAGAGAGATGATCTGGCACTAATAGAGAGATGATCTGGCACTAATAGAGAGATGATCTGGCACTAATAGAGAGATGATCTGGCACTAATAGAGAGATGATCTGGCACTAATAGAGAGATGATCTGGCACTAATAGAGAGATGATCTGGCACTAATAGAGAGATGATCTGGCACTAATAGAGAGATGATCTGGCACTAATAGAGAGATGATCTGGCACTAATAGAGAGATGATCTGGGACTAATAGAGAGATGATCTGGCACTAATAGAGAGATGATCTGGCACTAATAGAGAGATGATCTGGCACTAATAGAGAGATGATCTGGCACTAATAGAGAGATGATCTGGCACTAATAGAGAGATGATCTGGCACTAATAGAGAGATGATCTGGCACTAATAGAGAGATGATCTGGCACTAATAGAGAGATGATCTGGGACTAATAGAGAGATGATCTGGCACTAATAGAGAGATGATCTGGCACTAATAGAGAGATGATCTGGGACTAATAGAGAGATGATCTGGCACTAATAGAGAGATGATCTGGCATTAATAGAGAGATGATCTGGCACTAATAGAGAGATGATCTGGCACTAATAGAGAGATGATCTGGCACTAATAGAGAGATGATCTGGCACTAATAGAGAGATGATCTGGCACTAATAGAGAGATGATCTGGGACTAATAGAGAGATGATCTGGCACTAATAGAGAGATGATCTGGCACTAATAGAGAGATGATCTGGCACTAATAGAGAGATGATCTGGCACTAATAGAGAGATGATCTGGCACTAATAGAGAGATGATCTGGCACTAATAGAGAGATGATCTGGGACTAATAGAGAGATGATCTGGCACTAATAGAGAGATGATCTGGCACTAATAGAGAGATGATCTGGCACTAATAGAGAGATGATCTGGCACTAATAGAGAGATGATCTGGGACTAATAGAGAGATGATCTGGCATTAATAGAGAGATGATCTGGCACTAATAGAGAGATGATCTGGCACTAATAGAGAGATGATCTGGCACTAATAGAGAGATGATCTGGCACTAATAGAGAGATGATCTGGCACTAATAGAGAGATGATCTGGCACTAATAGAGAGATGATCTGGGACTAATAGAGAGATGATCTGGCACTAATAGAGAGATGATCTGGCACTAATAGAGAGATGATCTGGGACTAATAGAGAGATGATCTGGCACTAATAGAGAGATGATCTGGCACTAATAGAGAGATGATCTGGCACTAATAGAGAGATGATCTGGGACTAATAGAGAGATGATCTGGCACTAATAGAGAGATGATCTGGGACTAATAGAGAGATGATCTGGCACTAATAGAGAGATGATCTGGCATTAATAGAGAGATGATCTGGCACTAATAGAGAGATGATCTGGCACTAATAGAGAGATGATCTGGGACTAATAGAGAGATGATCTGGCACTAATAGAGAGATGATCTGGCACTAATAGAGAGATGATCTGGCACTAATAGAGAGATGATCTGGCACTAATAGAGAGATGATCTGGCACTAATAGAGAGATGATCTGGGACTAATAGAGAGATGATCTGGCACTAATAGAGAGATGATCTGGCACTAATAGAGAGATGATCTGGGACTAATAGAGAGATGATCTGGCACTAATAGAGAGATGATCTGGCACTAATAGAGAGATGATCTGGCACTAATAGAGAGATGATCTGGCACTAATAGAGAGATGATCTGGCACTAATAGAGAGATGATCTGGCACTAATAGAGAGATGATCTGGCACTAATAGAGAGATGATCTGGCACTAATAGAGAGATGATCTGGCACTAATAGAGAGATGATCTGGCACTAATAGAGAGATGATCTGGCACTAATAGAGAGATGATCTGGGACTAATAGAGAGATGATCTGGCACTAATAGAGAGATGATCTGGCACTAATAGAGAGATGATCTGGCACTAATAGAGAGATGATCTGGGACTAATAGAGAGATGATCTGGCACTAATAGAGAGATGATCTGGCACTAATAGAGAGATGATCTGGCACTAATAGAGAGATGATCTGGCACTAATAGAGAGATGATCTGGCACTAATAGAGAGATGATCTGGCACTAATAGAGAGATGATCTGGCACTAATAGAGAGATGATCTGGCACTAATAGAGAGATGATCTGGCACTAATAGAGAGATGATCTGGGACTAATAGAGAGATGATCTGGCACTAATAGAGAGATGATCTGGCACTAATAGAGAGATGATCTGGGACTAATAGAGAGATGATCTGGCACTAATAGAGAGATGATCTGGCATTAATAGAGAGATGATCTGGCACTAATAGAGAGATGATCTGGCACTAATAGAGAGATGATCTGGCACTAATAGAGAGATGATCTGGCACTAATAGAGAGATGATCTGGCACTAATAGAGAGATGATCTGGGACTAATAGAGAGATGATCTGGCACTAATAGAGAGATGATCTGGCACTAATAGAGAGATGATCTGGCACTAATAGAGAGATGATCTGGCACTAATAGAGAGATGATCTGGGACTAATAGAGAGATGATCTGGCACTAATAGAGAGATGATCTGGCATTAATAGAGAGATGATCTGGCACTAATAGAGAGATGATCTGGCACTAATAGAGAGATGATCTGGGACTAATAGAGAGATGATCTGGCACTAATAGAGAGATGATCTGGCATTAATAGAGAGATGATCTGGCACTAATAGAGAGATGATCTGGCACTAATAGAGAGATGATCTGGCACTAATAGAGAGATGATCTGGCACTAATAGAGAGATGATCTGGCACTAATAGAGAGATGATCTGGCACTAATAGAGAGATGATCTGGGACTAATAGAGAGATGATCTGGCACTAATAGAGAGATGATCTGGCACTAATAGAGAGATGATCTGGGACTAATAGAGAGATGATCTGGCACTAATAGAGAGATGATCTGGCATTAATAGAGAGATGATTTGGCACTAATAGAGAGATGATCTGGTACTAATAGAGAGATGATATGTTGTTTACAAAGTTAAAGGCCCAGGCTCAATATTCCAAAGAGACCCCTGTCCGACCTTGATAATGAGGAAGCGATCATGACTGCAATCCACAATCGATTTACTGGATCATTATACAATAATATAATGGTCCAAACTATTTCAGAAAATGAGTAATTAATACGAAAATAAAAAAGCAATTCGCGTGATAACAATATAATTTCAGCTTGAATAAATTAATATTTCAGATTTAAAATTAGGTATATTTTAAGCAGCTGTTATTTATTAGTCTGTCGGAGTTTTGAGACTAACATTTTTTTTCTTAATGTATTGATTGAAATTTTAGTGAGACCCTTGTTAATGAAGAAATCGTTTGGAATGAGAATAAGACCATGTCTTTCACGCCAAATAGGAAGGTACAATTTGAGCCAGAGATGTCAATTGGTGACCCAGACGTAGATATTGTGACTGTACCAAATATTCCACTAGTGGTAAGTACTTTGTGAATAATAACATTAGTGAAAATACAATTAACTCTGAAGAAACAAAAATAAAAAAACATAAATATAGTTTTATTTGCTTTAATAATTATATTTAATTTATCATCAAAAATTATTTTTTTCGTATCTGTGGATATATACAGGGGCGGACGCAGAATATTTTTCAGGGGGAGTTTACATTTTTTTGGGTGGGAGTATAACATAAGAAGAAGGCAAGTAATCACTTAAATGTCTATGATCGCCAAATTGGGAGTAAGTAATAAGTTTTTTTTTTTTTAAATAATATTAATAATTTTTTTTATTAAATTTTAATAATTTTTTAATAAAGTAATAAGTAAAAACATGAAAAATGGTTCAAAAATAATTGTTAAAAATTACCAAACATATTACTTCAAATACAAACTTTGTTTTTTCGTACATGTGGGAGGAGAGGGAATATATCTCCTCATCTAAATATATATATATTGTTATTTGGGGGAATCATTTCATGTGTTTCCTATAAAGTGCGCTTTCCTGCTAAATGGTGCATATGCCATTTTCAAAAAACTTCGTCGATGTGTAAACATATATATATATATATGTATATATATACATATATATATATATATATATATATATATATATATATATATATATATATACACATATTATAGTATATAGTATGTGTGTGTGAGTTTTCAAGACTCGTAACCCACTTAAAATCCTCAATTTTGGGAATTTAAGGATGAAACTTTGTAGGGCACAATTGTTCTGAACTTTCCGTTGAGCTCATATTCAACCCCCTAACTTTCTCAAGCGCACATAACTCTGGAATTTTCAATGGAATGGGGTATATTTTATCATGGATACTTATAGAAAATCAAATTCTAAAGCGATATTATCTCGATGAAAATATCAATCCGACGGTTACATAAGGCGCTAATCACAAAAAAACGCAATAAATTAATTTTGTTTCTGACAAATTTTCATTTTCCTCCAAAAGAAAGCCTGTTATCAAAAATACGTCCATAGTAAATGTTGTAGCCAATGTTATTAGCTATAAAATTAACTCAAGTGCAGAGCCCTACGGTATGTATTAAAGAAGATAATCCTATTTTGCTGAAAAGATCGGGATAGAATTCTCAAGTGTGGAAAACCCAGAGCATGTTTTTATGGGGGAGGGAGGAACGGTCTCACATAACCTGAATTCCATACTTTTCCAGTCGTATAAAGTATAAACCTTCAATAACTGCTTTAAATGATAAGCCATGAAGTGTATTTTGTGGAATAACCGCTTGTATTTTGCAGTAATAAACTTGACCCTTTCTTAGATATTTTTTTTCGTTCCATTGTATTTTCGAAAAGTTAAAAAAACCTATTTTGAATTCCTGATGTCTCAACTTTTTTTTCATCCACAGGGGATTGCTTCACTGTTGCACAATTCTTCGACGGGTCTTAACCTGGCATTGGCAACTTTGATCAGCTACCTTGACTCTCAGCCAATCCTCAACCTCCCCGTCAGCTCTTTCTTGTGGGGCTATGAGGACCCACTTGTGAGGTTGGCGCAGAACCTTCTACCTTCTTGGATCAACTTCGCCCAGTTTGGCATCTTGGATAGAGTAATTACAAAAATCCATAACATTTTTATTTTTAATACCGTCTTTTCTTCGAAATTGGAAACTATTGCGACTGGCTTGTTCAATATTTAGCTTTGGAGCAATAATATTCAATAGTAAGAATTACCATGATATTTGGATTTCTGGAGGTGGTCCAAGCCGTAGGTCAGACTATTGTTTTGGTAAAACATAAAAATTTAGGAAAAATATGTTATATATTGATTTAAAAATATGTGATATGAAGAAATTGGAGCTGGGAGCTTAGAAATACATACATGATTAATATATATATATATATATATATATATATATATATATATATATATATATATAGTCATCCCGTCCCAGCTTAAGATGATCTTAATGTAAATTTCATTTCTTGACAACGATTTTCTAATTAAACATGCATTTTTTCGGCCATTGCAATTTTTAGGCAAATGAATTTTGATATTTCAATAAACGTTTCAATCACCCAAATGCTCCCATTTATATTTTTAGTAATTATTAGTTCATGGAAAATAGATGGAACAAGAAGGGGAGGTAGAACAAGAAAAACCTGGGATAATGAATTAGAGGAATCCTTGATGGGACATGGTCTACGAGAGGAATGGGCCTTGGATTATGGACCTGGAAGGAGGCCATACAACGTCTAGGTTAAGGAAACCCACTGCTTTAGTGGGTAATTCTAAAAAAAAAAAAAAAAAAAAAAAAAAAGTAGTTTTTGTAGTATTGGTACGATTAAGTGGATTTAGAAATGTTTGATGAAAGGGACATGCTTCCATTATCAATATTATGATTTCATCCAAAATATGTTAAGAATAAATGCATCTGACCAGATACAGGAAGTATTCAATGGATCAATCAAGGAAGGGGGAAGAATCAGTGTAGACAATATCACTTTTCCAGCTGCACAACAGATTACAGCTGCTTCATTTTTAAATTTAAATGTATGACAATATTCACATTCGTTATCCATTACGCAATAAATAGTTTCAGAATGTGGTGAATAATCTATATCTGGTTCATTTTCGAATGTAAGAACGATGATCGCATTAATCCACGATGGGTTTGTATCCGCTGTAGATTTAGGTAAACCTTAAAATGTTCACGAATACAAGAACAATTTATAAATATAGAATTTTTTTATAACTTGACTACAGCGCTATCAATTGGATACTTGCATAGCTATGAACCATCTTTTCGAAAACAGAAATAGGTTGTGTGAATATGACAATAATCGGCCAAGTCATTCAGAAGTTACAAGACCAAACAGACGCAGGCAGCTATTATATATTACATTATAATATAAGGATTATATTAAATATTATATATATATATATATACGGGGTGTCCCAGGAGTAAATGTAAATAATTGAGGGAAAGATAGTTTATCAAAAATGTAGTTCAGCCAATCGCAACTTCTTATCTCAATCCATTTTCGAAATATAATTTTTTAAAGGGTTTTAAAATAAAACCATATTTTTTCAATAAAAGTCCAAATTTTTCTCGCTATGACTTTGAGGAATTAAAAAAAAAAAAGAAAAGTTACTCCATTTAATCACAGCTTTCCAGCATTATACCCAAATTTGGGAAGCTAATTTGGAAGAGATATAAGGGTTAGGAAGTGGAATCGAATACAATAATGGCTGTCCTTGTAGTAATCTCAGTTGGTTTGAAGTTTGGGTTATTTCATTTGGCTGAAAGGACTCTACATACTACATCTAGATGTAGTGGATATCTATTATAATAGATATAGATATTTTTGGATCAATATTATGATCCGAAGAAGATAATTTTCAGAGGTTTTCGGTTCTCATTTTAATTGCTGATCCTAACAACAGTGGATTAGTAAGAATACATGAGTGAATCATTAGACCTTCAAGACGTAACACAAAACTATAAAGTTATGAATTTAAAATTTCTGTTGACATTATTTATAGATGTTGGACGAAGGGATCAACAGGGTGACAATGAACCTTGAGAATACTAACGAAACCACCCAGTTCTCGATACAGAGGCTCAACGGCTCTCCCGGCCTCCAGCAGTGGGGATATAAACCTGAGGATGACGACAGGTAATTAACAAAAATCAAATATAACTTATTTATTATTATTGTTTGAATAATATCGACATTTCTGTACGCATATAATTAAGATATTGTTTTTATAATATCGATATTTTTCTTTCGACATACTATCCCTAGAACACAGCCACTATAGATAGTAACCCGAGCACACCACACCACAAGGTTTTATGGTTCTTTATTTGTCGAACCCGCCGCTCTTGTAGATTTTTTTTAATTTATATTTGTGTACTCCTTTTTTTTTTTTTTTTTTTTAAATATAGGTTTTTGATACTCAAATTTTAATATTGATGTATCGAAAAAAAATATCGGACAAAAATATCGATATATCGATATATATTTTTCAACATCCCTACCTCAAAGGAATCAGGATTAAATTCACAGGTGTGCCGGCGGGTTTGGGTTGAAATCTTTGCTAAGTAAAAGATTGATTGCTGCTGGGTTGAATTTTCGTGAAGTGAATTTCTAGTCTAGGATCATATGTTAGTGTGCCACATAACATTTGAAATGCATGACAATAAATGTTTATTCTAGTTTATTATCGTACATAAAGTCACTTTACTTTATGAAGCTTTTAAGCTTTATTCCAGGATTGTCATTTCAGTTATTTTTCTAGCTGATCTCTAGGAGGGGGAGGTTGTTCTTTAGCTTTATGATATTCCATTCATGGAATAACGTTCTGCAAGAAACGTTTGTTATAAAATAGATTTTTCACTGAGCAGATTTAAAAACTACTAGCTACAATGTTGCTACCGAAACTCCCTTAACTAGAGAAAAATGTCATCATCATCATAATCAATCCTCTATGAACTACTTAAGCAGTGTGGCGAGGAAGTCTATAGACCCCTCTCCAGCTCTGTCGGTCTTCCACTGGTTGCCTTCTATTATACCATTGAGGTCATCCTTTTTGGATGTCTTTCTTTACTTCATCTTTCCATTTAGTTCTAGGTCGTCCTTTTCCTCGTTTCCCCTCTACTTTGGCTCGACAGGCTTCACTAGGAATTCTGCTCAGTTCCATTCGAAACAGATGCCTGGCTTGGGCCAGTCGATTTTCCTGTATTACATCGTTGGCTGTTCCATAAAAGCTGTCCGGCTGCTTTTCTTCGTGATAGCTTAAAATTCGGTTGGGTAAGTTATCGGTATATCCAGCCTTAAGACGGTTGGGGGGAGGGAAGTTCCCGAACATAGAAAAAATCTCCTAGGGGAGGTTGCCCTATGAGTATGTACTGTAGTTCACCTTATGTTGAGTGTAAGTGCTTAGTGCACTGTTCTGTTGGATACGCATGGTGTACTGAACAGTGGTAACCCATGGGGGCGCTACTCTCCATTTATCTGCATCCCACAGTTACTCCTTGCGGAAAGAGAAATAACAACCGACGATTGTTTCAGGACGATAGTCTCTCAAGAACTCCGCTGTTGTGTGCGGACAAAATATCAACAACAAAAGTCTCTCCTTGAGAAAACAATCACTTATAATGATGCGGAGCATTAAGGATCACCTACATATTCGCAAAGTGGACGAACTATATCGACAAAGATGCTGTTTTCCTTTCTTGAGTGCCTTCGCCGCAGACAAAAATAGAGGTTTAATGGTCACTTTTCTGAAACATACGTTTCTTGTGTCTTTCATGAACAGCAAATACTGCGGTTTCTTGAATTATTGTTGCAATTTCACCATATATTTTT
The DNA here is from genome assembly GCA_948150685.1 of Rhaphigaster nebulosa. Classification (NCBI taxonomy): domain Eukaryota; kingdom Metazoa; phylum Arthropoda; class Insecta; order Hemiptera; family Pentatomidae; genus Rhaphigaster; species Rhaphigaster nebulosa. The sequence goes on from OX411312.1 coordinate 65,470,792, forward strand.
CTTTGTATATCCTTTTTGGACCCTGATGTAGTCATATTCAAAGATAGGAACTCACTTCTCAGTTTCAATCATTTTTGACTGCACAGTGAAACTACGAGGAAGAGTAGGAGTAGAGAGATAATGAGTCCATCAAAGCTTCATGGACGGGCCACTTTGATATCCGAACTCTGACTTAAAATGGGCACAATCAAGTGTGTCGACGTTACAATTTAAGCCATTTAGCTCTTTGGATTGGATGAAACGAAATCCGACATTCGAGAGATTCTAACCCGTCATCATCCGCTATCGTTAACTCGCCGAGAGAGATCAGGATAGTGAGAGATATCTAATGCATAGATGTCTGCAGAGATGGTCTAATTCCGCACACACATTCCTCTCCATCACGTTTAAAGATACTATGTTTACTTATATAAATTTCTATTTATTCTCGGGAGACACATGGTTTACTGGGATCGTACGCAACGTCAACATTTTAAGGTTCCTCACGGCACGAAGTACGCAAACACAAGTCTTCATTTCGAAAGTGACTTATTACATCACGTTACACATTTGGCTTCGAAAAAGCTGAACGATGTAATTTTTATAAATCTGATATAGCTTTATCAAAGTTACATATTTTCGATATTTTAATTAGTTATCATTTTCAGGAGCAACCATTGCAACAGAGTAGAAGGAACGATGGAGGGCTATTTGTTTCCAAATAATATACAGAAGAATCAGACATTCACGATTTACAGAAGAGCATTCTGCAGACCTCTAACGATCGAGTTCGATCGACCGGGTGTAAGCCGAGCCGGCTACCCGATTTACATCTACAAATTCGGTAAAAATCTTTTGGATCCAGCAAACCCAGATAACGCCTGTTACTGCAAACACCAGAAAGAAGCCTGTCTCCCTTTAGGATTGTCAGATTTGTCACCATGCTACTACAGTACGTGAAATCCAAATTATTTAGTCGAATTATTGTTTTCACTATTTAGAGGATTTCATGTCTTTAATATTGCTTTAATTGATTTTTGTATTTAGATTTTCCAGTAGCCATCTCTTTACCACACTTCCTGAATGGAAACAAGTCTCTCTTTGAAGCAGTTGATGGAATTTCTCCTGTCTACAGCAAGCATGCTTCATCTGTTGGAATTCAGGCAGTAAGCATAACTCTGTAATATTATAAATTTAATTAGTTTATTTGAAAATGTAGATAACAGATAATATCTGTAATGAAGTAATGAAGTATGTTTTAAAAGTTATGGTTCGGAATTTTAAGAGGAGATGACTGAGTTTCATATCTGTCTATAACGTTGTGACTGTTATAGAGCCTAAGGTAGGGGCTGTGGTTTTACTAATTGGGATAGTATTTTAAAAAGATTCAGAAGAGAAGATGGTTAATGTATCGCCTTCATGACTGAGGAACAGATATGAATCTTCTTATTCTTAAACTTCTGATTGATGCTCACATTTACAAATAATATCTGTAAACCATTAAGTTTTTTTAAATATTATTTCAGGAAGTTGGGGTACCCGTGTCTGTAAATATAAGACTGCAGACCAATTTGGTGGTAAGAAAGACAAAAATGATACCAAGAGTGAAGAGATTCAACAATTTGGTCATTCCGATATTTTGGATGCAAGTTGTAAGTTCTCAGTATATGCAGATTAAAAATCTTCTAGAATTTTTCTTATATTTATATTATCGAACTCTCTTCTACTTTTTTTTTTTTTTTAAATCAGGAACTTCTCGACCTACCATTTTCGGTGAATCTCGTCATTTACTTGCTGACCAAAATCGGACCAATGCTGCAGATGGTCTTCATCGTTGGCTGTTTCGGCGCGGGTCTTATATTGGTGTTCTTCGCCAACTTGCGGTACGCCTGGAGGAGCGGAATCTTCAACAGCAGAAGAGCCACCATCATCAGCTACAGGCAGAAACAGAGGCAGCATGAAAAGGTCATCTGGAGACACAGCAGGTATTCCCAGCTGTTCATCACTCCGCCAGCGACTCTCCACGAAGGAAGGACCCGCTAGTTCATACCCTCACTGTGATCTTTTATTGTAAATATTGTGAAAATTGTGATTTGTATAGAAAATTATGTATATTAGAGTATTGTAAATAGGTATAATAGGTATAATAATAGATGTAATAGAAACAGATTTCAGCCCAAAAAGTTCCACAGTGTCAAAGAATGATTCTCTGAACACAATGTAAATATGTTGATGATTTGTTTTGTTGTTGTTTTTTAAGAAAATGTTTAGAAAATCATAAATATAATTTTTTGTTATTATGTATTGTATAAATTTTTAAATTAAATTATTTAATCTAGAATTTGTAATTTCGGTGTATTATGCGATTCTGAAGTTGAACATTTAAGTTAATACTATTTTCAAATCGTGAAATAAAAATTTTGTTTGTTGTTTTATATTGAGGTTGGATTTATTTTTTAATATAAATATTAATTTTTATTTAAACAATATAAGAAAGATAATATGCTAGCAAATCCGAGAGCCGGCAGACAACAAAGAAACGTGACAAGAGCCTCCGAATATTGTTAGTGTAAGTTACATCATCCAACCTGATGCGAAATTTCAATAATGAGTCACATTAACATACAAAATATTCGAGAAAAATATCTCCTAGATTAAGATTTTTATAAATCATTTCCGGGGTAAGTGTGTACGAGGTATTCGCAGGACTCATTTGGGCCAAGTGCAAAATATTTCAGTTTTCGAATGATTATTATACTGATATAATCATCGAAAAAAGTTAAAGCTTGTTTGATATTCACATTTTACAATCTTCATTGAGCTATGAAAGTGGGATGTGGAATATAATCGAACAAGAAGATAAAATAATATTAATCATTTTTGGTTTAATGCGCTAGTTCGTAGTTGCCCAACAAAACATGATAGTAAGTTTAAAGGCTCAGGCACACAGAGCGCAATCTGTCTCGGCGATCTCAGTCCGCAGCGAGCTGACGATCTAATGTATTACTACTTGATCTATCGTAGCGATCAAGGCTTGATCGAGCCCGGTTGCGATACATTTCTATACAGCTAGAGCGATCTAGAGACAGATGAGTTCTGTGTGCCTGAGCCTTAAGTGTACACCAAGAACACATTCCACAACAGAGATCTGGACTTTCCTAGGGCGCAGTTACCCTGCAAAACTGCAGGCAAGCGCTTAAACTATAGAAAACTGTCAGGAAGAAATGTAAATCACAAAGTATTTTGAAGAACGGCTTTTGTAGGTTCCGCTTATGGCAAAAAAAAAAAATACAGGCTTACTGATAGATAACTCGTCTTTCTATTTTTAATATATACTCGTGCTAATTATAAAATCAATTTCCCATTTGTTAATTCAAAACTTATGAGGAACCTGTTACTTAGGTGAATAATTAATTTTAATAATTAATTTTTTTTTACCTGTGGTACCAATGAACATAACATTTTGGCAGAAGTAAAGGCAATTAAATGATTTTAAATTTATTACACAGTTAACGACAAACATATTAAGTAAAATGAAATGAAAATATGGTAAAAGGTAAAAGTCACAACAATAATTTCCGTTGTCATTCCAAATTATGTAGGAATGATCGCTAAGTCGTTTTATTTTAACGAAGATCAGAATCAAAGAAGAAGAATTTTATTTTTAATGTAATGTATAATTTAAGTAAATAATACAGGGTTAGAATTTCTAGAGTGAACATTAAATTGAGTATAATTGGCCGAAATAACTTTTTATTAGTTTTCAACATGAAAATCTTTTAATACAATTGTTATGTATCTTAAATTCAGACTTACAATTGTCATGGGGCAACAATAATAATCCAAATTTCCTCATCGACTAATCAATGACCCTTTAATTAAATAAATAAATTATTCATATCGAATACAATATAGCTTCGTCATTATGGTAAAGGAAAATGAACATCACCAGCATTTCTAACCAAGACTAGACCGTAAATGTAATATGTAAATGAATAAAAATTTAACATAATATTAAAATATAAATTAGAACGTCTTTGTATTGCAGTTGGTAGCGTCGCTTGTGGACTTGGTGAAGAGGTTCGATTTCAGGAATGCTCAGAAATTCAGAGGAGTTTATTCAGAAAAAGAGACACGGTTTGGTCAGTAATGATACCTAAGTTCTTAAAAGTGGAGCTAACAGTGATTAGGGTGATCCTGAGTTTTCATAGGTTTAATCCTAATGTATTCAATTTAGCGTAAGAGCTGATCCTATGGATCTTCCAGAATACAGGCAAACGCTACAATGATTTGTTGGAAACTTGGATTGACAACGACCAGACGAGAAAATTATCGGCTGCCATGCATCAAATGTAATGTATTTAAGATAACAGACGATTTCCCTGCACCACTGGAACAATAAATCATAAAAATTTCCAACAAATGGTAGTGGAGGCTGTCTGCTGGTTCCATTTGTTAACAAACCATTAAAATAATATTAAAAGCTGCCGTTTTCAAGTTGAAACTTCTTCGAGATGTCCAGAAGTTATTTTAAGGTTTTTTGTTGTTGTTTTTTTGGCCACAAAATCAATTTATTTATTATATTTGATTTTATATTGACTACTTATACATTTACTTGATATATATATATATATATATATATATATATATATATATATATATATATATATATATATATATATTTACTGAAGAAATTAATTGTTGGTCAAAATGGTCCAGTTTTAATACAATAAACGTAAAAAAAAAGGTATTCATATCAATATCTTACTTCATTATTTTGAACAGTTGTATTGTTATGCTGGACTGTGGGGCAGTTGGATTTTTTCGCCTGGATGCGAACAGCGGGAAAGTAACCCCTATCACTATGAGTATGACATGTAAAGACATAGGCGAGGGAAAAAAGGGTGCACGATAGAGGGAATATTTCTTTTGTGGCTTATCATGATGTGACAAAAAATGATCACCAATATTTAAATATCTGACATGGACACCGCATGACTTCCTTGTACGCCTATTAAACTATAAATCGATGCCTCAAAAAGTGACCTAGAATGTTGTTACTAGTTTCCGAAGACGGCAGTATCTGAAAAACGACACTCGGCGTCGCGACGTCAATCTACTGACACACAGACACCCCACACACATAAGCTCTTGTTTCTGGAAGTCTCGTTCCGTTATTATATGTCGTTTTCTTTCAGTTGGTAACAAGTTCCCAAGAGATTTCTTCGTATTCCTTGACAACATTATAACTGTCTATGTCTTTATCTAGTGACATTGGAAATCAACGGTTTCGGCATTTTAAGCGGAAGGTCCCGCTTAACTAATATCTTTTTCTCCAAATTTGAAAACTTTTGCGTTACATTTTAATATAATTTTTGATGAATAATGACCTTCAAGAAAAGTACCCTTCCCGTAATCATGCAACGACCAAAAAAGGAGGTTCATATCTAGATTTTACAATAATCCTAAATACAATTTTTTAAGTTTCTACGGCTAACCATTTTTGAGTTATGCGAGATAGGTACGAACGAACGAACGTACGTACAGACGCCACGACGAAATTAGTCAAAATGAATTCAGGAATGATCGAAATGGATATTTTCGTTGAAAACTGAAAACCGAAAATTTTCGCGATTACAATACTTCCTTTACTGCGTACAAGAAAGTAAAAAACGAAATAGATTTCAGTACTTACGAATAATAAAAAAAATGCAAATTGCGTGTTCAACGTTTATGCCCTATCTATACGAAGGCAGCAATAAAAGCGAAAATCCTACTGGAGTAGTTTTGACACAGCTGCGCTAGAGGAGGGACGAAGGGGGAAAGGAGTAATGTAAGTGAGAGAGAACCGACGGCGCTATGCCAGTGGTGTGGTTTCTTCAGTTTCCTCGGTTTTAGAATATGGTAAAACAAAGGAGCTAACACGGCACGATAAAAACATTAGGCCTTCAGATTCCCTTTAGAGTCGCATTACGTTTTCATTTCTTCTTAGAGTTATATCCAGCTTTCATTCGTTATTAAATTGCAGATTTTTTTTCATTAAATTGATAAAAACGGAAAATGTTTAGTTATCAAGTTTTAAGAAAACTAAACAAACGTGAGCCGGTTGCCAAAGGAATATGTACAGAATACTTAAGTAAACGTGTACATAAAGTTCAATGCGCTATATCTTTACTAATATTGGTCCGATTTAGATGGTTCGTTTGTTTTGTGGAGAATTTAATTAGCTTTCTAATAGGCATGATAACCCAGTTTTAGGAGTACAATATACAATACTTTCCTTACCTAGTAGCGGTAAGGAAGTGTAACGGGACCTTAACGAGCCGGGCGGCACAAACGTGCGCTCTGGACACAACTATAGCAAATAGCTAATAACTAACTAGCGCCTACTGATTGAGAAGGACGAAACTGATCTCGCCTCGGCAATCGTACCAGGATAAATGTTTAGACTGTAAATATTTTATTACAAAGAAAAGTCTTTATATTGTTGCTATATATCATGCTATAAAATTGTATACATTAACAATAAAGTTTCATAGTCACGAATGTTCTGCAGGGAGCTTAAATTAACGTACTGCAAAGACGCCCCTCGATACCAAAATTTGCTATGAGCTTATGATGCTCGGGTCGAGACTGGCTACTGACATGTTCTCTCTCAACCTCTTCAGTTATGCTCTTTGGTGGTAGTGGAACATATTTTCTCAGAGACGTCTCTAACCTCTTAGGGTTACGATTAGCAATTATACTACTATATGTTACGTTAAATGCTACTGAAGGCTTGTTCCGTTCAGAGTCGCGGTAACGTCGGAAGGCTGGTTCCCTTCGGTTACTCTCTTACTCATCCGCCTTCATAAGTCCTACACTTTTGAATGTCGTTGTCTCGTTGAAATATTATTTGAAAGGACACGTAGTATCGAGGTCTTCGGGAGCCAAGATCACAACTCGATATAAAAGTAAAAAGTTAAAATATTAGATAATATTCCGGTAAATAATTTGACTTGCTTTATCCATTAATGAATCTTTATTACCTTCATAATATAATTTTCTTCTCTAGCGTATTAATTAAAATCTAATAATCATCATTGGTCTCCTTACTTATATAATTAAAATCGTAACCACATGAATAAACATTCATATTCTTTGTATCCGGCTAGATGACATCAATTTTGAATAATTTAACATCTAAATTGCCTATCAGTTTGAGAAGATCGGTGGATGTGCAAGTTCAACAATGGATTATTTTGACAAAAGAGATAATGTGTCATTGTGTGAAGATGGAACTGACAAGATTTTAAACCAGTTCGAGAATGCGGGTTCAGAAATACAGGAATTTTATGAAAACAAGAATATTTTTGTAACTGATGCTAGTGGACTTGGAGGGCTTTTAGTAGAACGATTACTAAGGTAATATTTAATAAAGTTTGTTTAACAACCAAGGGCGTATCCAGTTCAAAACAGAAGGTGGAGGGGGGAGGGGATTTTCTAAATTTAATTTTTTTCATATAGAGGAGAGGGAATCCATGATGGCCATGTAATAATTTACAGTGACATTCAAAAGAACAGAATTAATTTTTTTTAAAATGAATTCTTATGATTTTATTTTATTTACATATTTTATTAGGTTGTCCATTTTTTTTCAGTTTAAATGGGGATTTTTAAATATATATAATAATTAATCAATCATAGATAAAATAAGATCAATATAAATCCACCAAAAAACTTTATTAATAAAATTCCAATTTTTTTTTATTAAATGACATTATAAAGAACATTGTGGTGTTTTGCCCCTTTTTTTATTTTTGGTCATTTTCAAAACTTTATAGTTTATTTTTATATATGAAATATGAACACCATATTTTATCAAATAAATTGATATGTACAACTCTAGGAAATATATGCTGACCATTTGAATTGATTTAAAACTTTCCTTCTAAAAGCAGTTATTATTTGGCCTTTATGGTCAAATAGTAAAATTGATGATAACAATCATTCTCATTCAAAAATGTCCATACATTTTTTTTCTATTGCTTCATTATCAAACAAAAATCATATCTCACTTATAATGATTCTTATCAAAAATATAATAACCAAATAATAACTAATTTTATAATTAAAAATTTTAAACATGTTCTTAAAAACAGACACTTCTAAGAGTTGTACTTATTAATTTATTTAATAGACTATGATGTTCACATTTTATGTATCTGTCTTACTGGTCATATAAGAGATTTACCTAACTTTAATTTTATTGCATTAGAAAACAGCTGAGACTTGAGTGGTTTCAGGTTTCTGTAGTAGGCTCTATTATCCGCCATTATTTTGCTATAAATTTCTGTGCCGAACATAGTAGAAATGTTTTATAAAGCATTCTGCACATGCAACTATGGAAACCGGTTCACTTTTATTTCCTATTTTCTAATTTCCTATCCCAAAATAACAAGCGAGAAAAAAATAATAAACTACAGCTAATTTTAAATATACTCATGAATAACTGTAATAAATTATCATTCATTAGGTAGGAGGGAAATTAATCTTGGCTCACCTTGTGAGAAATCAATTGTTTAAATTGTCAAATGTAATTCTATAATTACCAATTATAATTTTTAATAATTTAAATAAAATAAGTGTGTTAAACTTCTATCGGTTTATTATTTTTTAAACCTGATAAAAACTCAAACGGGCCAGTGGTAAAGTCACTGGACTCGTATAAATGGAATCCTTATCAAGGTCCAAATATTTTTAAATTGTCAATATAATTGATATATATATATATGAATATTCAATATCAAACTATAAGTTGTCATTGGGCTATTAATTACTGAGATATCCTGTCAACTATTCCTGACACAGGATAAGACAACAGAATCACATAATTCTGCATATCATCCTTCCCATACTCCCCTTATAAATATGCATTGCAAATTAAAAATGGTTGGCGCATCAAAGGAAGAATATACACAAACATTAAAAAAATATACGGCATAATCCTGGCCTGACCTTAATTCAATCAATGTTAATGTTACGAGATGATATTATTTATTTTGAAATATACAAGCAATAAGACTGTTATAAAACTATTGACTTTTATTGGAGAAGGGAGAGGAAGGAAGAAGTTCCGGCCCTGCCTTGATAGTTGCCCTAAAAAACTAAAAACTACCTCTGGAAAAAACTGGAAACTACCTCTTAACCCTAAAAACTACCTCTGGATCCGCCCCTGGTAGCAGCAACAACCAGGCTTTAACTACAATTGGTTGGCAACCTTTAGGATTGATTTAGTCCTAGATGGAATAAATAAGGGCTTTCAACACAATAACAAAGTTGATTTTTTGTTAGATTTTTATATTGTTATTCCAACAAATACTGACTGCTATTTTCTGACACACATGATAACCAACAATACAAATATTGTTTGAAAATATATTAAAAACTTATTACCAACTTTTTCTTCTTCCTCAAAGTGCTTCTCAGCATGGAGGTGCCTCAGTCCAAGCATGCCAGGCCTCCTGATCCAGTGCCAGAGATTTCATGGCATTTATCTGCTTGTCTCTCTTCTGGCCTATTCTAGAAATGTGTTCAATCCATTGCATTCTAGGTCGTCCCCTTGGACATTTCCCCATAGGTATGGCTTCAAAAAAATTTTGAAAAAAAAATTTTGGGTCACGGTTCTCATCCATCCGGCAAAGGTGTCCAGACCATTGAAGTTGTCTTTTTTCAATGGTATCCTTCAAGGAAGCAACCCCGAGATCTTCTTGTGTCCGCTCATTTTTAATGCGATCTCTCCTTGTTCGACCAGCTACTCTTCGGAGATATTTCATTTCAGCAGCTGTTATTCTGCTTAGGTGCTTGTCTAGAGGTGTTCAGCTTTCACTTCCATATAATAGGGTAGGCAGGTATACAGCTTTAAAAATGTGTATTTTAATATTTTTCTCTAACTCCCTTTTACCTATCAATGTGTTACAGAGGTGGTAGTAGATGGAATTAGCCTTCTTTATTCTATTGGAGATCTCCTGGTCCAACCTCCCATTCCTGCAGATTACTGCCCCAAGGTAAGTGTAGTCAACCACCATTTCCATGACTTCACCTTTGCAGCGTATTTCAACAACTTTCTGTTCCCTGCCTCTATGCATTGCTTTGCTCTTTTCGACATTATTGATCATTCTTTTCCTTTCCTTTCCAGCTCCGCCACCTATTCCATTACCGCCTGCTGCAATCGCGCTTCTGAATCCGCTATGAGAACAATATCATCTGCAAACACCATCACTTGTGCCAGAATTGTCCTGCTGACTCTCTTCTGTTAATTCTAATTATACCTTTGGAGTTATGATATGTGGACTTGAAAGCATCTATTAATTCTTGTGGGATATTCTTGACTGAGAGGACATTCCATAATTCTTGTCCTAGGAACTGAGTCAAAGGCAGCCTTCAGGTCTAAAAATGCCAAGAAGATACTCTTATCTCGATCCCAAGACTTTTCTATGATAGTTCTCAGAGAGTAAATGAGATCTTGGGTTTGGCATTGTGGTCGGAACGCAGACTGCTCCTCTTCCAAATCCTTCTCTACAAGCATCCTCAGTTTCTTTTCTAATACCATACTTTAGCTAAAATTGGTTGGAAAACTCTAGGATCTTACCCTTGGAGTAAATAAGAGCTTTCAACACAATGACTAAGTTGATTTTTTGTAAGATTTTTATATTATTATTCCTACAAACACTGACAGCTATTTTCTGACACAAATGATAACCATCAATACAAATAGTGTTTGTAAAGATATTAAAAACTTATTACCAACTTCATTAAACGTTATTACAACTTTTCACATCAGAAAGGAAATAATAATAAAGCTAATTTATTTCAAATAGCAATAGCAACAATGTAACATAAGGCCTCATGCATATCTCAATCTGGGATGTTCGGACTTAATTTTGAACCATGGAGGCACGACAGGTTGATATGTTTGTTCTTTGTGCAGGTTGAGGGAGAATAAAGATGGTTACCGGTGACTTTTCTATGCTATATTTATAGAGCAATATTAACAAAAGAAGAGATTCTTATATTGTTATTCTATAGAAATCTGTATGATGGTGGTAAACATCAGAGAGAAACATCAACACCATCTGCAATGGCTTTTGCAGTCAAAAAGCTGTTTGAAGCAACACGCAGGAGGTGCACCTTGTCCCTTCTGGTCAGAGGAGACGGCCTTCCATATTGTATCCTCTTCAGTAGTCTTCACCTAATCTTATTAACTTTGATACCAACCAAAAACTTTGTTTTTTACGCCAGGCGATTTCCCGACAGCTCATTCCTTCCTCACTGAGCACTTGAACCAACTGTCGCTCCTCATCTGAAAATCTCTTTCCTTTAGACATTTTAAAATATTTTGAATTGCTTCAAATAAACACTTTACTTATCACTGTACAGTAAATACTGAATAACCATTGAGTTACAAAATAAACATAAACAAAATGTGTGTCTATAATTCTGCCGCAGCTAAAACAAAACATCTTTGTTTATTTTAACGTATCTTACAAAAGATTATCAGATCAAGCCATTTTCTGAGTTAATTTTTGTTTTATATTATGAATCACAAAAACATTTTTTTTTCTATAATTTTGTCACTGGGTTGTAACATTGCGAAATATTATGTCCTTTATAATAGAACTGAGATTCATTTATATGCTTTATTCAATAAAAATAATTTTGTGATTAATAAGTATTTTAAACAGTCCCTAATTATTAAAGGGCCAATTTGGCCCACCATTCTCATTGATGTCATAATCTCACATGTTCCCACTGCCGGGTCATAATACCAAAGACTTCAGAGCAGTTAAAAAGCCAGAAGGGTTATTTTTATAATGTCTTGAGTGATTGGGAGAATAGTTGAGTGGCATAATGAGGAAAGTGAACAGGTGTGATTGGCTATAGAGTTTTTAACATGATAGAGCTGTATAGTCAGAGTAACATGAGAGTTCAGGTAGTTTTTTATCAACCATGAGATATCTGATACCTACTCGTAAAATTGAATTTTGGTTTAAAACAGATCCTTTAGTTCACTATCTTCAGGCTCAGAGGTCTCACATTTCAAAATTCATAAAAAAAAGAATTATTTATATTTTCAAAATTACTTATATTTTTCGTGGAATAATTAGTCAATGTAAATAAGTCAGTATGATAATGTAATGGATACTGATTAATTATTCTATGATAAACATCACAGTTGACCAACTAACATCAATTATTTATGTTTTTACTATTAGTTTTCATTGAGTCAGTAATTAGTCATGTGCAATCTTTTCAGGTCATGCCCGAAAATAGGAACAATATACTTGCTAATGAAGCCAGGGAAGAAAAAATTACAAGAAGAAAGACATGAAGAATTTTTCTTTTCTGAGGTAGCATCCTTAAATTGCTATAGTACAAACTTAAGTATAACTGACATAGTAGAATTAATTATATCTGAATCAGAAATGTGAGAAAATAATTTTATGGATGCTTGACAATAGTAATTTAGTCCTAATATTAAAGCCAAATTAAAGTTTCTAGAATTAAAATGAACTAATTAAACATTTATTGGTTGACAAATTATTATAAGCAGTTATTAGTTGTATTTCTGTAAAATACATTATACATGATATAATAAAATACATGAAATCTAGTAATTAAAATGACTACTAGTATGAAGATTTGGAAGTATGTAAAGCATATCGAGATAATTATGATATGAAAAAGATGATAATGATGTTAAAAATCTTGGAAAGTGACTGATGAAAATAAAAATAATGTTAAAAATTAATTAAAATTAAAACAGTGCAAAAAGAAAGAAGGGAACAGTATGAATTATATGTTTTTTCTTACATTTGTTCATGTATTTTATTATATCCACATATAACTCATAGTCTTCCCTTCTTTCTTTATGTATAATTTTAATTTTAATTTCAATTGATTTTTAGCATTGATTTTATTTTCATTAGTCACGGCAACATTTTTAACATCGTCATCTTTTATTTAACTTGAGATATCATAATTATTTCGATATGGTTTGCATACTTCCAAATCTTCATGCTAGCAGTTATTTTTATTAATAGTTTTCATATATTTTATTATAACATGTATAATGTATTTTATTATTTCATATAATTCATAATATTTTCTTCACTCTTTTCACATTATTTAAATCTTCATTATTTACAATATATATTAATATGTTTTTCTTTATACTTCATATTTTTTTTATCATACTAGTCATTTCTGTTTTATTACTCTTTAATTACTGTTAGTGGTACTGTTTATGTCGTTATCATGTTTTGTTTTTTCTTAGTCCTGATGATGGCCTAAAACTTAGGCCGAATCATTGGCACACAATAAAATAAGTTACACTTATAAGTATGATCTTCATTGACCGCAACCCCCGAACAACAACTGCTTAAAATTTATTTTCTACATTAATTATATGTGTGTGTATATATATATATATATATATATATATATATATATATATATATATATATATACACTATTAATAAACATCCATCTTGGATGGTCCTAGTCAAAAAAGGTTGTAGAACACAATATTTATCAAGCAGTGTTGCCAGATTGGGACTTTTTCCTCTAGATTTAGGGTTTTATTTATTTATTTTATTTAGGGACCCTCTGGGGTATTTTTTACTTTTCCAATCATTTATTCTTATCTTATACTAGGAGGTAATTTTGGTTATACTAATAGAAAAATAAGAATTAAACATTTAGGGTTAAAGTTCGTGGATTTAGAGGAAAATTTAGATAAGCTTAGGGTTAAAGTTGATGAATTTAGGAGAAAATTTAGAGTTTTAGGGGGAAAATACAGGACTGACCTGGCAACACTGTTATCAAGGGTCACTAATCCAACTCTTTATTTGAATATATAAATATATTCAATTATAATCTATTACCAAGCTAATAATATTACAATCAATTGAAATAATATTACTAATCTTATCTGATTTGAAATAGTAAATTGAAAATCCAATCACACAATAATTATGCATTTACTTAATTATCAACTTAAATCTAATACAACACTGCCTTACAATGCAATCATTCAACAATTTAATGCTACAATGAGAATGAATTAGTCATGATAATATAAAAAGAATAACGTGAATTAAATTCAAAGTTAACCAAAACAAAATTAAAATATTATATCAAAAAAATATTATAAACCTTAAACTTTTCTTGAATAAATTGAATGGATAAAATTTATTAAATAAAATTCTACATGCCATGAAATTCACCCTCTAATCACAAATGGTTACAGTACCTTCAAAAATTGTATCAATAAGTGTTGATCATCCTCCTGCCCTCAAACAAATGGTTATTCCCCTGACACACTAGGGTAGGGTAATCCTGGTACATGGAACACAGAGAGAGATGATTTAAATATACCGAAAGATTGAGATCCACTGATTTAGATTTTATATCTAAACTATATTCTGAGCATCAACAGACTTGCACAATTTCTTAATTCCTCAATGTATGTCTTTATGTCAGTTTTATGTTAGTTTGTTCCTACTGCTTTGGAAAAAATTTTGAAATATGTAACATTAGAAATAATTTATTGCATACCAGGAAAACTTATTGCAAAACATGATGAATGAGTTATTAAAGATAATTGTTTATATTTACAATTATATTGAATTACAACAAATCTGAATATTTACCTGATACAAATTTATGTTATTTGAAAACTAATTTTTTAAAAATATTTCTGAGTTCTGGATAAAATTTAGATGATCGATTAATCATTACTATTTACTAAATACTTACCTTAAAACTTCTTCAATCAACAAAAATTGTAGAGACTGCCTTATTATCAGAATATATTGTCGGTTTATTGCAAAAATCACTAAGCAGACTTTTGATGTTTTCAAAACTAAAAGAACGCAATTGCGAATTTCAATCATATTTCTGTGGTATTTGGCTAAAGGGGTATAAATAATTTTTTAGCGGCAACGGTTTTAAGTTATATTTTGTTTGTTTTAATGAATTTTACCTTTGGAAAAATGGAAATAAATCAACGAAACAGTATTGAAATTCCATATGAACACTGTTTTAGTGACCAATAACCTTTCAAAAGTAAAGTTTATCAAAACGAACAAACAAACTTAAACCCATTTTCGCAAAAAAAAATGTATACCCCTTTTCCCAAACACCACAGATTTGTCAATCGTAAAGCTCGTTAAGTGCATCAAAATAATGCAAACACTAGGTGCACAATGTTCTGATTTTACAGAGGGAAAAGATATCAAGTTTCTCAATTATCTCAAATATAATAAAATCTTACTTAATGACTTTTCGCAATAAACCGACGATAGTGTATTGCTAAGTCAATGTAAGTAAAAATAAATTAAATTCCCACAAACACTTCTACACATAGTTATTAAGGGCAAGACCTACCTAATTATGCTCCGAATTATTAACATTTAATTTAAGTTCAATATCAATAGTTATTTTCTTATAGAAGGCATGAAAATTAATAAAGTTTCATGATGATAATCAACAATATTTATAAAAACAATCACTAACTGGAAGCTATTCATACCTAATTTTAATCAAAAGAGTACTTTCAATTCAAATAATAAAGCCTTAAAGTTTTGAACATTTCTGTCATTAAGATTTGATAGCAAATTTCTAATAATTACTTACATATAAATCAATTTCCTTTACAATGATATTTTTATGATCCTATAACAATAACTTTTGTTTCATTTTTGAGGATTCTTATTAATATTTCTTCGAAAATGAATCTAATTACATTGTAAAAGAGTATGGGTCCCAAATCCACACGAGATTTCCGCCATTTTATGATCTAACTGTCGGCTTACTGTGAAAACCTAGTTAGTTCAAATTTTCTACTATAGCTTTTTTTATTTAGATTTATTATTAATTCACCTTTGGTATATCCTGGCAAAACTCATGTTTATGTCTCACCTAACTCATTCATTAGCTGCGACATAAACACACCGATGCCGTGAATGTTGTAGACAGATGGTTTTGCCGCCAGGAGATATATATCAAAGGTGAAGAAATAACAAATCTAAATCAAAACTCATAAAGAAGAAAATCCGGACTTACGAGTTTTTGATAGTAAACCAGCAATATAAATCTTTGCTGATTACAGTAAATTATTAACACTATGTGGAAATTGATAAGAAATTTCTCGGCAGTGAAACATCGTGATGAAATGCCATTTTTTTAAAAATATGATAAATCATTTTTATTGGAATTTTTAAATGCATTTAAATTTACCTTTGTTGTGATAATACACTATTTTTAATGTAAAATTATTGAAATATCAAAACAATCATCCTTAGTTCTTATTTTCGTCTAGGAGTTATTCAGAATACTCTCTATATTTAATTTAAAACACAATTATGGCGACATCTACTGGTGTCAGTTAAAACTATGCATCACCCTATCTATTGGAATTAGTAAGAAACAATTTAAGAAAAATCCAATTCTTATTAATTTTATTTTGACTATTTATTTGTTGTGGTGATATATTTAAAATATCTGCTTTGGTTATTGTTTTTCTCTTGAAATTTTATTAAATTTCTACGTAAAATGTTCAAAATGTAGGTTAGTTTTAAGGTTTTAGGAATGTATTACCACATCATTTTTTATTTTAAAGATCTTAAATATGTTGATAAATTTTAAAATTTTCCCCGTTAAAATATTAATCTTTTATAATACTACATATATTTAATATTAATCTTATATGATTGATATTAAAATATTTACTACAGCAACTTGCACATAAATGTGGTAAACTACCCAGATTTTATCTTTCAGAATTTTTAAAAGGCTGTTTAAATTAACTTTTAAATAATTATTTTTTCTTTAAAAGTTTCAATTTGTTTATTAAATCATTATTTAAAAGTTTTTTAAACGATCTAATTAAGTTAATTAAAACCATTTCATTAAATTTTCTCAATGTTAACATGTCAATCTCTACCTAAAAGTTGATAAGGATTAATATTTAGATATAAGAACCACGCACCAATATTAATTAAACCATACGAACACATACCAATACAAACACTGACATGATTCGTGAAAAAAATTATATGTAACTTTTATTTTAACTCATTCATGATGATTCTTCAGATTCTTGAAATTTAAAGTAAATTCCTTCAAATCACGTTAATATATCAAGATAGCAGATTAGCTATTTAAATTTAATTTAGATTTAGGATTTAAATGGATTGTGAAAAGAAATTGGAATAGGAGGCCAAGAGGCCACCATACACCTCACAGCCATAGTCAAAGTGGAAGAATATGAGGTAGGATACTAAGAGTAGGTTCGGGTAGAAGATGGCGAAACCACGCCAAAAAAGGCTATTAGGCCTTTAATAGCTCTAAAAACAAGATATTAAATTTAAATTTTATAAACAAATTAAGAAATTCTATTTTGATGCTTCATTTGAAGTCTTCTCATTTGAACATTTGAACTGTTTGATTTCCCTCTTCTTTTTTCATAATTAAAATTAACAATATTTCCTAGTTAGGAGAGTGCACAATTTAATTAGGTCTTTACCCACTGACCTGTATTTAAGTTTTACTTTTTTAATTCATGAACTGACTTAGCTTCACTTTATTATGGACTAGATTCACTTTAAATCATTTAGAGACGTCTGGATCCTTGGTCGGCTCACGATAAAAGACGCTTTTCATACCCAAGCCACTTCTTGATTCCTCAGCCAAGTGGTGACTTGCTGATTAAGATGACAAAATAAAGTAGTGTGCCGGTATTTCTTATTTTTCTTCATTCCTTTTAAATGTCCACATTTATATTTCTCTTTTTGGTTCAAACAAAACATATTTTCATATTTGTAGAATAAGCTTATACTAAAATTATTTTTTAATATATATAAAAATTATATTTTGTTATCACTTGAACAAGCAATTATTCCACTGCTCATTTTATTTAACAATTAAATAATTTTAATGCAAACAGTTTTTCACTTTAAAATAAAAAAAATTGAAGTCCATTTCTTTTTTATAAAACAATAAATGTCTGTTACATTATTTCCAAATTATTTCAAGAAATATTTCACTTTTATATGTAAGTACTATACATTATTTTGAAGTATAGTCAAACATCATTATACTCAAAGTAATTCTTAAAACGTTCAGTGTGGAGGACATGAAGATTCATGTTATTTTAAGTGAACCTTCATGTCCTCCGTACTGAGCGTATTAAAAAGATGATTACTAAATGCGATATATTACAGATTTGGCTAACATATTACTTTTTTTTATGAATAAATTTTATCATTATAACTTATATATATATATTTTATATATATACATATATATTATTTTTTTTAATATAACAGAGCATAGCTAATAAATTAGAATTTCTCATAAAAAAAAAAAAAAGAAGTTAAATGATTGATAAATTTCTGCTTGCTATAGTAAATTTCTTTTTAGCTTTGCAACAAGATAAACCAGCCCTTGAAGACAAAGATAAAAATTGTTCATGGTGACTATACCCAGCCATGTTGTGGTATCTCAGAACTCGACCAAAAAATACTCATAAATGAGACCCAAATTGTATTTCATTGTGCAGGAACAGCAAATAAATATCAAAGTCTTAAAAGTTTATTCTGTAATAATATTCAATCAACAAAGTGTTTGCTGGAAATTGCTAGTAAAATGAAGAACTTAAAGGTTTGATAATGTTTTCATATTTTACAAAAACAGAAAATTTTAATATAAATAATATTAAGAATGTTTTGAATTTGTTTAGGCTTTCATTTATCTTTCAACAATTCATGCAAAAAAGTTTCAACAAGATGTTGAAGAAAAGTTTCATGAAAGAATATTTTCTGATAACAATTTAAAATTCTGGGAAGAACAGATCCAAGTGATTGCACCCAAGTAATAGAATTTGTTATAAAATTAATTATAATTCATGGTTTCTATAGTTTTATACTTTCTTAGACATAAAAATATAATTTATCTGCAGTTAAAATAGATATCAATCTGCAGAGGAGGTAGATAGAAAAATAAATTGATTAGCAAGTACATTATTTACTAATTTCCTCACAGATATGTTAAGAAAACCAATTAATCGGCAAATCTGTGACAAAAACATCTCACCTGCTCACTTTTGAAAGTTTTCTCAGATCTGAAATTTACAGAATACAAGGACATTTTTTCATATCTGATCACATATCTTTAGAAGCATTTAAAAACAAATTATGTCTAGGCACTTCATTTTAGACTCAATATTAAAAAAAATGTTCTATTTCAAATTATTTTTTCAAAATTTTTTTATTTACAAACAATCTCTTCTAGGATTGTAGGAAGGAAAGGAGAGTTGAATGATTTTACAAAAGCAGTAGCAGAAGAAATTCTGCGAGAATATAATGGGAAAATACCAATTGCTATAGCAAGGTCTTCAAATGGTTAGAAGGAATTTGTTCTTTCGTTTAAGTACTTTTTATTGTTACTATTATCATTAATATTAATTTTAAATTAATTTTTATTTGTGCTAAATTATAAGCCAATAGTCACCAACAATTTTCATTTTCATTTTTGTTAGCACGATGCTTTAGCTACTTAGAGCCATTCTAAAGTCTATCAAGCTTCTTATATTCATCATTTTATTAAAAACTTGTCCATTGAAAATCATTATTTTCTATTACATGGTGATTTATATTTTGGTTGTTCAGTCAATTATATCTGTCCTGAATTGCTATTACCGAGTAGAGGCTTATAATTCAACACAAATATAACATGGCACCGAAAGAGAGAAATAAAATAAGAAAACTTTTATTTTTCTTTAGATAACATGTTTAGAAGATTCAATACAAAATTGAAATAACCTCCATAAATGATTTTAAATAAAGACTGGATATTGCACAACTTCAAAAATAAAAGTAACTTGTCTATTAGTGTATAACAGAATTAAATTTACAAAAGTTTCCTTAATTTTTCTTTTAAATATACTAATAGAAAAATATAGTTCTTATCTCAGGGTTAATAGAAATAAATATAACCAGTATAAAAAACATAATATACTATTAATATAAATTTAGCTTTTTTTTTAATTTTAAAGTAGGCTGCTACCAGAAGGACAACATGCTCAACTGGAAAAAACTATTTAATGTATCAACTGAGACTCATTCAACACTTATTAGTGCTTTAAAGTATCATGCACATGGAATAAAGACAAACTCTATACCTGCAGATAATTTTATAAACACGATAGTAGCTATTTCATTGCAAATAGGAAGAAATAAATCAAACAGGTATTTAATCATTACGTTTTGATAGGCTAGGATTTTTTTGCTAGTCTGCTGGATTTAACGCACATATCTATCCTAACTAGGACTGAAGTTATTATAGGTTATTCTAAGAAGTATTATTACAGTGTGAAGATCGAGATTTATTAGGTGGGTTAGCAACTTAATGAGTGTCAATGCACAGAGCTCAGATTCAAACCAGTACTGCTTTTTAATAGAGCATGGTATGGTGCTGCCCCAATATATTTGGCCACCATAGCTTCATAATAACTTTGAATATTCATTAAATCATGTTGTCGGCACTCCACTACTCTAGAGTCAGAATCCAATCTGGTGTGGTTGACTTTTTTGGAGGACCCACGAAATAAGTAATGACCTTCATACTCTGGCAGGAATAGTTTGGCCGCCTTTAGGATTACACAGCCCCCTTCCTGCCCTAGATGGTGTACATAAGGGCTTTAAAACCCAATAAACAAAAGCAAACCAATCACATTGTTAAACCTCTAGAGCGTGGATGGGGTCTTCATACCACTCGGCAAGTTTGTAGATTGGTGAGAGAAAATGTGTCGGACTTGGGGTCTTTAAACTGACAGTACCTTCTAATTGCTGAAGTAGATGGTAAGGAGGTTTACTTCCTACTTTGTTTACTTCCTAGTTTCAAACTTCGCCTCCAGTGCGGTACCTTATACCGATAGTCCACTTGTAAAATTTCGTATATTTTTCAGATTTGACATACCGCGTCCACTCACCAAACTGAAATACATTTCTGTCTAATACTCATGAGGTAAAATGTAGCTTTTCAAATTTTTTTGCCATTCAAAAGAAAAAAAAATCTGTGGGAGATTAAAAATTTCTAGATACTTTTCTTAAATTGTAAACCATTATCACGTTTACAGGTCTTATTTTTTATTATTTCATATCATATAAACAAACACCCCAATTTAAAGATCAGAAGATCCAAATTTCGGAAGTGCTATTCACCAATTATTACGCGATTTGGATGAAATTGACGATATTCCCTGTCATCCAAAAATAGTTGAAGATAGTAGCTGAAATCAAGAAATAAAAAAAAAAAAATAATGATAAGAAATAGTTTTACTGTTAATATGTCTGCTTGTAAATCTAATACAAGTTATTTGTTCCAACTTTGAAATTATTTTTATATCCTCATTTATTCGAAAATTCGGAATTGATTTAAGGAAAAATTGCAGGAAACTATGCAGATTTCGGCAACATTGAAAGCTTTCTAAACTAGCGATATGACAGGCCACCTCCCCTTATAAGATGTGAATACTAGGTCCACGCTCTAAGGGCTAAAATAACAGATGAAATAGGTTGTAGTAACAACATTACCTTTTATTGCTATAATTTATTTGAAATATTCAACAGATTCTTATTATCCTGAATTGCCAGAACAGAGACGATACCCGATAAAGAGAAATGCCGATTAACCAATTTTAGAGATTAAGAGATTAATAATAAATTAGATCATTGGTGCTATAGAATTATAATTTATTTATCTCAAGGTCATGCAAATTAAATCTACAATTATCTCTTAAAATTGTTGGTCTGCTCTAAGGCTCAAATTTATATATAAATGTTTTTGCATTACGTTATTAAACACTTAAAATATGTTTTAGGAACGATATCAATACTCCAGTGTATGACATAATTCCTTCTTGGAATTCCAGAATTCCAACAAATTGTGGAGAACATTTAACTGAAGACACTAATTTGATCTACCAAGCTATTTCTAAACAATGCCTAATAAACAATAAACTACAAGTGAACAATCATAAAAGGATGTATTACCAAAGACAACATATTTATCCTGTTCTGTTCTTATTAATACTCAATCTGTATTTGAAGATATATGGAAACATTTACAAGTAAGCCTGTGCAAGAATACAGATATGAACTTAAATTTATGCTGAAGAACTTTCCTCTTTCAAATTGTAATAATAAATCTACTCTTCAGATGTCAGATAAAAAAAAAAAAAAGTGCATATATATATATATATATATATGTATAAATATGGGGGTCGGGGTGGCCGAGCGGGTTAGCGCGCTTGCAAAAGTGCACCTACTCACAAACCCAAAGGTTGTGAGTTCGAATCCCGGCACCGGCACTACTTTAATTTAATTAAAGTAATAATTCAAGAAATTTATCACCCCTCTCCCCGGGTATGTGAGGCCCGTCAGCCTACTGGAGGCTACTCACACAGACCAGGCGTAGGAGTGATGACCCTACCCCGTGTACCTTAATTGTGAATCGCGTTGTGGTTTTCCAGGACATAAAATAGCCGCCCGGAGGTTTGGTCCATGGACGGTCTGTCTCGGAGAAAGAAATATAGGTCCTCGTGCGCCTGCTGACTCCGAACAGCCATAATCCGTGGATCTAGACCGATTTGTCACTGTCCTTGAACCTGAGTGAGTCGGTGGGAAGGACACTGCCGAATTGGCCCCAAAGGAACCGGTTATGGAGCAATTGGCAGCCTGCCGCTGCACCATGGAAACCAGGCGTGAGGTTGGGTGACCCCCTCCAGGCTGTCTGTGCTTCCGCAAGCATTAAATGTCTGTAAGAACACCACATCGCGCGGCCAAAGATCTACAAGGTCTAAAGAGCCAACCGAAAAAAAAAAAAAAAAAAAAAAAATATATATATATATATATATATATATATATATATATATATATATATATATATATATATATATATATATAATTGACAACAGTAATTGTACATAAGAAGAAACTAATAATTGGATTTTTTAAATTATATAAATGTTTTTAAGGAGAATCTTGGTTGGGGGTGCGGTCAATAAATGAACACACAAATAAGAAAAACATTATTATAATGTGTGTTAACATTTCGGCCTAAGTTTTAGGCCATCATCAAGCTGAGTGGCGTATAGTAAGGCGCCAACTGTTATGTTTATTAAATGTTTTTATTATTTTCAATAACAAAACATTGTAATCGATCAGGAAAAAAAAGGGTTAAATCCACCTCCCTCAAAATTTGTCTGAAAAGAAATCTGTCTGTCCGCAGCTTTTCTCTGAGACTACAGTACCAATTTTCTTGAGATTTGGCAATACAGGTCACAGGATGACCACGGATGATCCTTGGAATTCAACATTACCATCCATCATTTCATTTTAAAATGGTGTCCGATTAGAAATTTCATAAAGGTAGAGCTTTATATCAGTATGCCAAGGGATTAAAATAAGGTCATTTTGATCTTTTATTAGAAATATTGAATTATTCAGCAAAAAACTCTTTATAAGCGTAATCTACTAAACTTCAGTATAAATTTAAAACGCTTTAATTTCAAAAACATATGTTTACAACAAATAATAAATAATAATAACAAAACTCAAATAAAATTATAGAAATACAATAAAACTATTCTTCAAATTAGATGCAAGTATTTAATCTAATTTAAATGGGACCAAGGTAGTCTTGAGGGTAAAGCGCCGATTTTCTGTGCTCAAGAAACCAAGTTCGAATACTGGCATAGTATACTCAATTTTTTCTTGATAGAAAATCAGCGAGCTATGTCAACATAGGAATCATAATTGACGCTGACATATGCCTTACTGGCTCTACTAAGGTCAAATGTTTAAGATAAATAGGCAGTTGGTGCACAGCCGTTGACCACACTGTCTCCCAAGATTACATCAAAGTCGAGAATCAGATGTCCTACACAATCTCCAAGAACTGTTGTTCTTTAAATTAAGAAAACTAGTTTCGAATGTTATACATTCATCCTCAGTTCAAGATTTAAATGGATTATATCAAACAGAAAAGTTTGTACTGGTTTCTTCTCCCAACCAGTACAAACTTTTCTGTTTGATATTATCCATTTAAACCTTGAACTGAGGATGAATGTACAACATTCGAAACTAGTTTTCAATAAAACAAATTTATAGAAGTGGCAAATAATTTATCAATCCCTAATTAGATTGATCCTTCTATACTATCCTGTGGATGTCAACTGATTTAAATTAAGAGTGAGATCTTAAAAAAAAAAAAAATGTTGACTGATTACCATGACACCTTATTTTTTCTGACTTATATCTTTGAGGAAATAAAACTGTACCCAAAATCAACTTTCATGTTATCGTTGAGCTTTTTGTTTAAGATATTTTCTAGAATAAAAAAATGATGTTAGTAGTAATAATAATGTTTTTGTTTTTTTAAATGCATTCTCAAGAATTAGGGAAAGAAAAATATTTAAAACAAAAAAGTCTACAGCAATGATGGCTGTGTTTTTGTTATGATCTTATTTAATTATGGTTATAAAAATACTCTAGCAAAGATTAATTTTAGAAAAAATGTTTCAGACTATTGGACACATTTGTCAAAACAAACGATTATAGTTTATCTTCTGAATATTATCACTCAAAAGCTTGGAGCATTAAGCCGTCCAATGTGAATACGCTTTGGTCTTCAATGTTGAACGTTGATAAGAAACTTTTTAATTTTGATAATACTAATAATGACTGGGATCAATGCAATTCAAGATACATTAGGAATATGATAGCTTACTTATTTAAGGAGGATTTAAGTGATTTTGAGATGAATAATGCAAATTATGCCAGGTAAATTAAAATATATAATAAATAAAAATTACTGTATTCCCTAATTTTAATTTATGGAATGTTTATTTGAAATTTTTTTAAAATTTCATTTTGATGAATCAAAAAGTTATAAACATGAAATACAAGAGTTAGTTATCACAAAGAAATATTGTGAAGAAGACGAAAATGACAGTCTGTAACTCAGCATTCCATCTGATCCTCTTATATTCCTCCGAATTATAGTCTTTCAATTAGAAAAACAATAAACATAATACAGCCCATAAAAATGCGCTATCTGCAGAAAGTCAAAGGGAAAACTAGACAAGATATGATTTGCAACTTATCATCCCAACCACTCAAAATCAAGTCAGTACAAATTATCTTCAATTCACAAACCAATTAAAATTGGACTTGTGTGGTCGCCCTTTCTAAACAATGTGTTCCATCCCCACTACCGGCAATCGGATCCGAAGAAAAATAGAACGTTTCATTTCCATTCCTAATTTTAATCAATCCGACTATTTGTAGGATGTCTACGAAGCCTCTATGAAAATTACTATATTTATTTCTTCCAGCTCTGCCCGATTTTAGTCAGACCGACCATAGTTGGTCATCAGCGGGGTCCTTAAAAATGAGTAAATGAAGGTATTTAGATGATAAGCGAGACAGATTGGAGCATAGGGTTGACCACAGAGTAAGTAAAAAATATCATAAGGCAAGCACCTTATGATATTTATATTTATAAGCATAAATATCATAATCAAGCATATATTTATAAGTATCATATATTTATCATATATATTTCATATATATATTTATCATATATTTATAAGCATAAATATCATAATCAAGCACCTTTAACAGTGTCTGCTCCTCCCCTTTCCACTGACCTTCATGGGCTATTGTGGGACTGATTTATTTATTGTTATAATATTTTAAGTTAAATAAACTTATTTATTAAGAGTATTTTAGATTTATTTATTAAAATTATTTTAAATTTATTTATTAATGGTATTTTCAATTAAATTATATAACTTTTTAAATATTCTTTTTCAGATACCAACAAGTCAAGATGTGTTTGAAAATATTGCTGTACAGTGGTAGTGCCTACTTTATTATAAATAGATATTTTCTGCTTCTATTAAAGTGTTTGAATGTGTTATTTTTGTGAATGAGAAATGTAAATAAACAACACAAGTTTAGTATGATTATTTATTTATATAACTATTTTCAGTATAAACAAAGTAAACCTTATAACAGGCACACCAAAAAAACTAACAAAGAACTATTTAGAATTATAGGTCTGCTCTTCTATGTAGGTATGCCAACAACATACATATCAATAATCGAATACTTATAAGATAAAATGCTATATTATAAATTAATTTTATTTATAATAAATATAATTTATTTTATTATAATTATTTTTCAATAATACAACGATAGGCATTACTTAATAAAATATTTTTTTTTCTGAAAACTGATCCAGTATTTTTAAACATTTTTTCTTAACATGGAAGGATGAATTTACAAATAAAGAGTAGAATCTGGATCACTTCTTGGAGGTATGGTACCGAATTTATAGATTGTTGTACGGCTATATTTATCTCCAGGCTTTAAGACTGGCTTGGGAAAGTGTTTCTGGAAAAAGGAAAATTGAAGATTAATATATTTTGACAAAACCGAAAGATACAATTATTATTGTAGTTCATCTTAAAAATTGTAAGTGCTGGTTAAAATCAAAGCCTACCAAATCACTTGCCATTTTGCTGGTGATGTTTGCAAATAAGTGTAATATTGTCAGGCACATATTATTCCTTTTAATTTTGATTTTAGTAATAATCTAAACCTGCCTTAGGTTGTGCAACCTGCTATCTATTCCTCATCTAAGGATGTGCAAACTCCAATCTAAAATCTAAAAATCTTGTGTCCCCGTGATCTATAGTAAAGGAAGCAAGCACCTCTATTTACAATGAAATAGATATTATGATAGAATTTTATATAAGATTTTATTTTAATAAAAGAAGAAGAAAGAACTGAAGAGATAAAAAAGAAATTCATGGTACATGGGTTAGCTGCTGTGTTCTTCAGAATTAATATGGCTATGCTAGAATCTGAGGCTATGGATCCAGATACTGAATGTCTAAATAGTTGAATGTGGGATGAGTGAACTTGTAAAGTGTTATAGACTAATAACACCGTTAAAGCCACAACTTCTATTTCATTGTTGTCATCTCGCTCTCCCCTCGCCCTCCAAAACTCCAGACAACCAAATGAACAAATTTGAAGTTTGTTGCATAATTATTATAATTTTACAATGATCCTATATTCCCATAGTAAGCTCTTTGCTTACCAATCAATTCGCTTAACAGGAGAGAGGTGTAGAAGTGAGCATTTCACTCACAACTATTGAAAATTTATTATAACTCGTCGTTGAATAATTGATTTTATTGATCCTTCTGTTCTAGCTGGAGCTTAGATTCATACTGAGAGAATAATGGTGTAAAAATAATCCTTATTTTTTATTTATTTAATTTTTTTCCAATTATTACTTTAAGAATGATTACAAAATTGTGTTACTCAAAACTAAAATGATTTTGGAGAGAGCCATAATTCAATTTAAAGCAACAGAAATTTTAGAGAATCGCTCATGGGACAACTCTTGTGTTGAGAAATTAAGGCACACCTCTTCCGGGTTAATGACCTTGTCGTCGGAATGGAACTCCGTCCTAAAGATAGGAGTTTCTGTAATAAAAGTATCAAAATATCTCGACAAAAAGAAAAACAAACACAACACAATATTTGTTTAACTAAAAATTAATTACTTGGTCAGTTTAACAAGCTGTGGTGACAACATGAAAAAAAAAACACTGTAAATTTTCATTAAGTTGCAACTAATATTTTCAAATATGCTGTTTTTGATTCTTATGGAAATTGTCTGCTTGTAAAGTAACTAAAAGAAATAATATTCATTAGTTTTAAATTGAAATCAGATAACCAATTGAAGAGTTTAAATACAAAATAAAACATACAAATTTCATAGAGTCAGGATATTCTTGAACCATAAAGCATATACCACCATTTAGCTTGTAAGGGACATCTTTCCTTCCAATTATTGGTAGTGGTGGTGACCATTTAGGTGCATCATTTTCTAAAAAATAACAATACGTGTTGTAATTAGCAGTCACATTTAATAATTAAGCGATTCTCTACTCATATGTGCTAACATTGCCATATCATCTAATAACAGCATCATAATCGTTATTATCATTTTACTATAATAACTCTTAAGAAAAAAATGTTTATTTTGGTACTTATTTAGTCTTGCAGCCCCTATGAAGGTCATCAGGCTACTTATGATACAGGCAGATTGTGTTAGAAGTCGTAGCCAGGTATTCACCTGGCTACGATTCGTAAAGTATGGTTACTCTTGGCAGATTAATGTGGAGCATAAATGAATTAAATTTAATGTTGGTTAGTGACATAAAGGGGGTGGTGGAGCTCCTATGCCATGTGAGTCTGCGTTGTTTAGAGTCTGTGCTACAACAATTTGGAGACTTTCCATAGTTGTTGAATTAAAAAATATTTGGAAGAAAAATTGATAAAAACTGTCCAAGAAAGAAAAACTTTACAATGTTAGTCATTAAGATTATCTTAAATCTGAAATTAAGTCACAAGTATAGAACTCTTGCCTAATCCAAAAAAAAAATATTAAAAAAAAATTAAGTATTATTTGTACTGCTTGTGGAATGATTGTTTATTGAATTAATCAAATTTGTGAATATGGATGAATATGAAACCAAAACTTATATGTTTGAATTAAAACTGGAATTATTGAAAATTATGACAACTGCCTCATAAGTCTTAAAATCAATATATAATTGACTCTTAAAGTGATTATTATAACAATTATAAATTGATTTCATAATTCAAAATTTATGCATGGCAATAAATAAATATTGATAGTGGAAACAACTTTTATTTCATTAATAAATCATTAAGTAAACTTTTATGGAAAATATTTAACTGTATAATGAAAAATGAAATGAAAATTAATGATAAAATAACCTTTAATCTGAGACATTCAGTCCCCAACGAATAACAAAAATGTACAACTTAAGCAGCATTTGTCTGGTTTCACTATGGTAAATTAATTACTAAAAGACAAATGATAAATATTTATATAAATACATATGTACATATTGTTGGGGTTATAAATATAATGAAATATCAAAGCCAAGTTTGGCATAAACAAGTTTATTCATTTATAATGATAAACGGAGCATCTAGCATCATTCAGGCGGCCATTACTAACAACAGAACAAAGAACTGAGTACAAGAAGACGGAGGGGGATACAATGCCATCTCGATCTTATGATCTTTACAAACAAGTTTATATATACTAAGCATATAAATTTGATTTATTTCCAACACTCTCCCATAAATCTAATTTATCACAGGCAACATTTATTTATAACTAGGCAAGCCTTATGTATTTCGTCACCATCAGGTGTTTCTTTTATTTTCAAAACCCATTTATGTTTTAATATTTTAGCATTTGCTGGTGGATCAACAACATCAAAACTATCATTTTTTATTAGGGACTTTATCTCTTTCTTCATGGCTTCTTTCCATTTGTCTTTTCTGGCCCTCTTAAAGCTTCTGTGAAGTCAAGATTATTTTCATTTGATTGAGCTAAGTACAGCTCATGATCTGGCCAAGTTTATGGGATCTTTCTTCGTTGCGATCTTCTGAGTACTGGAGTATCTTCATCACTCTCAGGAGCCTCAAATCCAAAAAACGGTTCGTCATCTGATTCATGCACTAATTCCGTGTTATTTTGATTTTCAAGTTGTGCTTCAACAACCTCTTCATCATCCTCCTCCAGTATCGAATTTCCAATTATTATTGTAGGAATTTCAGAAGTCTCTTCTTTAGATGAGTCTTCATTTGATAATGTACCAAGGGTTTATTATTTATGCCTCTAATGCTTTCAAGAAATTTGACATCCCTTGAAATAATAACACGTCTTGGGTTCTTCGGGTTGATAAGTCTGTAAGCAACTGGTCACTGAATGGTCACTGTAACCAACAAAGATGCATTCTTCACTTTTTGCATCTAGTTTACCCCTATTTGCACTAGTTATTAATCTCATGGCTTTACATCCAAAGACTTTTAAATATCTCAGATTTACTTTTCTACCTGTCAAAGCTTCTTCTGGAGTCATTCCTTGAAGAGCTTTTGTAGGGCTTTTATTCTTCAGATGCACAGCAGTATTAACAGCTTCGCCCCCATATTTTCTATCTAAACTGGAATCCTCCAACATGGTTCTTACTCTCTCAATAATGGACCTGTTGACTCTTTCAGAAGTTCCATTTTGACTTGGGGTATGTGGTGTTGATCGTTGGTGAATAATTCCATTTTCTTTTAGAAATTTATTGAATCTAAAATTTATATATTCTCCTCCAGTGTCACTTCTAAATATCTTAATTTTTTCACTTACTTGATTTTCAACTAATTGCTTGAACTCTTTGAATTTATCAAAGGCTTCATATTTGTTTTTCATTAGATAACAAAATGTTTTTCTTGTAAAATCATCAGTGAACGTAATAAGATAGCGATACCCACCCCAACGAGGAACAGATGTTGGTCCAAAAATATCTGAATGAATAAGTTGAAGTTTTCTTGTAGAGCTGATACCCTTAAATTTTCCAAATGGTTATCTACATTGTTTTCCCTTAATGCACGTGATACAGTCACTATCTTTGTTGTCACTAAAGTTTATACCTACTGATAATTTCTTCTGCAAAATTGACATGTATTTTCTATTAAGGTGGCCTAATCTCCGATGCCATAACTATCTGGGTAATTTTTCAGTATGTTTAGTTTTATCTGCTAAGTTTACCTCCTCAACATTTTGATCTACTTTGTAAATACCATCAACATTGCTTCCAGTGACTTGATGGTATATCACCTTTCACCTCACAATCCTGACAGACTATACACTTTTCAGCATTAAACAATACTTTGAAGCCCTTTTCAGCAATCTTGCTGACTGACATTAAATTAGCAGATAAATTCGGCACATAAAGAACATTAGAAATGGTCACCGCACTGCTTAATTCAATATTTCCCACGCCTTTTGATGTTAATTTATCATTATTAGCAATAGAGATTTCTTGACTGCTTTCCTTGATGTCCTTTAGCCATGATTTATTCCTGGACATATGGGATGTAGCTCCAGAATCTAAAATCCAGTCTTTAGTGACACTTGGAGCAGTGGATAAGGCAGCAAACAATGTAGTGTTTCTATTATGTTCGTTTTTATTCCATTTTTCTTATTTCTACAGTCATTACTTTTATGACCTCTTTTGTTACAATTTCTGCAAACTACTTTGTCTCTGCATTCATTTGCCTTGTCCTTTTTTATTGCAATTGAAACAGGTAATAGTATTTACGCTATTCTTGTTGTTTGATGTTAGTGCAGATTCTTCACCAGAGGTATTTTTCGACACTTTCTGTATTGACATTGATCTAATACGGTCAGATGTTGTTTTGGCACCTGTACTTTCTAAACCCATAATCATAGGTTCATAATCCTCTGTGAGACCGTTGAGCATCATTACTCCTATAAATTCATCATCTAAACCAGCATCTATTGCAGCTAGTTTTGGGGATATCGAGAGAATTTCATTTATATATTCTTCCATACAACTGAAATTCACCAATTGGATCTTGAATAATTGCCTGAGCAAAGATAATCTCCTAGTGAGCCCTTTATCTTCATAGGTTCCTTTTAGTTTATCCCATACTTCCTTGGCTGATTTGCATGGTTGTACCATGGGGAACAATGACTCATCTATCAAGAGACAAATTTTTGATTTTGCCTTGGAGTCCTTTTTTCTATCCTCTTCTGTTCCCATAAATCTTCAGCCGTTAAAAGCATTTCGATACTGAATTTCCAATTATTGTAATTTTCTCGTCCGGTTAACCTCTTAATTCCTGGCCAATTTGTGGAGTTCTCCATTTTTCTTTATTCTTAATAAGAATTCTCACGAAAAAACACACACAAAAAAAAAAGGTCAACAAAGAAGATCGTAACTCACAATTTACTAAACTCAAAAACAAACTGTTTTTAGAAAAAACACTATCTTTGCCATTCAAACTGACTATGATTTTCATTTACTGGGCCCATAACCATTGTTGGGGTTATAAATATAATGAAACATCAAAGCCAAGTTTGGCATAAACAAGTTTATTCATTTATAATGATAAACGGAGCATCTAGCATCATTCAGGCGGCCATTACTAACAACAGAACAAAGAACTGAGTACAAGAAGACGGAGGGGGATACAATGCCATCTCGATCTTATGATCTTTACAAACAAGTTTATATACTAAGCATATAAATTTGATTTATTTCCAACACATATTTGCTCAAGCTTACACAGTTATTTATTCTTTATATGTACGAGGAAAATTAATCATTCAGGAGATGGAGAAATAAATGGTGTTTAAATGAGGCTAGGGAGGAGCTTTGGGGAATGGAGATGGGTAAGAAATCCAAAACAAGGTAGCACTAATGATAAAGGATTTTTCAAAGGAAGCAAGATTATGGGATGAGATATATAAATCAGTAGGGTGAGATCTTGTATTAAAGAGATGAATGGAAGAATGCAGAATGGCTAGGTCACAAATATAGGAAGATTTTCTGGCTATTAAGGATTGGAATAAGAAGGCACTAAGAATGTATTTTCGTCATAAATAAGCATAAAGCCATCCTTGCTCGGGATACCAGTGAGAGATGTGAGAGCAAGTCTGGGAGCACCGAAAATAAATCTTATGAAACAATTCATTGTTCTGTTTAGCCTCATCTTGTGCTCATCAGACAGTCCTCCATTCACTAAGCATAGTGATAGAATGATGAAACAGGCATTTTTATAATAGTTAAGTTAAATAAAAGAGTCGGCAACAGTGAAGTTATCATGATATTATTTGAAAACAAGAATTATTAACACACTATTCAATTAACATTATTTCAGCAATGAGAGAGAAAGATAAACTGAATTCATTGTGCAAATTCTCATCTAGATTTTAGTCGTCATGAAGAACTATATTATCAATTGATTTGTCTGAAATAAATAAAACAATTTAATGATGTTTTAATGCCTTAACCAATCCCCACCCCTGACTAACATTCTATTAATAATGCTACAGTACAAGTCCTCAGAGATACCAAAACAAAATCTGGTATAGTCTAATCAATCCTGCTATGTTTCTAGTTTGAGTTGAGCTTGATATCTATTTAGCTGCTCATAAATTAGTCTATATACATATAGGGATGCCATTGGGCAATCATTGAGGATGATTATCCCAAAATTAAGTAAGCTTATGAATACTTTTGAATTTCTTACCTTGTCCTCTAAATTGGATACCTTTCCAAAGGCCTGGTTTGTGGTTACCATTATTTAATAATTAACCAAGATAATGTTCCTACTTTTAAGTTTAATACTTAATGAAATCTATCTTATCTATGAAAGCTATCTTAATGAAATATATTCAAATTAAATATGGGCATGGTTACTAAAGAACTACCTCCTTGCTAACACATCGTTATTCTTCAAAATTAAAATAACAAACTATTACAATAAAAAGTTAACCATGGAATGATTCAGCCTAGACTTAGCCATTAATTGTTTTAACATAAATCTTTTCATCTGTACTATAGTTGGTGTTGATGGTTCCTCAGCATCTCTCCTTCGGGTTCCCCTGCATATATTCAGTCATGGAGCCAGAGCGCATTTCTCATCTTCAGAGTCTCAGTCTTGCATCAGCCCCTATCAGTCTCCAAGTCCTCTCTCAGCCTCGATCAATTCCTAAGTTCCTCCTTTTCACCTCTTTGCTTCTTTCCCCCTTTCTCTCTTATTTTGCCTAAGAGGGGGTCGAATACGATGTTCATTGGCCGACTAGTTTTATAGAGGGAGGAAATTCTGGGATTTCATCGGATGGCTCCACCCCTTGTCCTGACAGCCGGATTATCCAACTAAATTATCCAACTAGTCTAATTTAATCATACCTTTTCCACTTTTTCCTCGAGGCCAGCCAAGCCTAAGGGGACCAGTTCTTAAAATTGATTAGGTGTTCCAGCTTTTGGCATTGTTACATTGTTAACTTCTCGGTAGGGTTTTTAAATTAACTTATCCCTTATCACTTATGTGGTGACATCTGTCATCGCCTGTCAGTTACCCTTCTCTACCTGCTCGTCCCTTATTTCTTTTGTTCGCACCTGGTCTGTTTAAATTCTATGACGATAATATTGTCCTATATCAATACATATTAATCCGAAAACTAAAGAAGCAAAAAAAAAACCAACTTAAGGTTATTAAGAGTTTCATTTGGCAGGCGAACTTAAACATTTTTACACCAGCTACCTTCATGATGGTAATATTTCAGTTAGATTAAAAAATTAATTTTTTTTAATAATCGAAAAAAAATCACAATATAAAGATAATAAATTATTCATAACTATAAATGAGCTATTACCTTCTTCATCAGATTCAGCAACATCTTTTAAAAATCTAATAGATGCTCCTAGTTCTGTGTCAAACTGTGCTTCATCATCAGACTGATTTAAATCTTCAAAATGTTTGTCAGTGCCACTATCTGTTTCTTTAATTTCTTCAAATGATGTTTCTTCTTGTTCAACACTTTGTTCATTCTCTTTTTCTTCTTGTTGGATGGGAGTTTGTTTAAATAAAACTTTTCTTTCTGAGGCAGGAGGCTCAAGGCCTGCAGGCAATTTGATTTCTGAGGATTTAAGAAGAGATTCTTGACGTGGCCAAGTTTGTTTGGCAGCCATTTTTGCTTGAAGTTCTTTAATCTGAAAAATGAAATTGAATAATCTCATAAAGGTTGTATCTTCCTTGATTCATCAGAAAACTATGAACTAGAATCTATTATAATTATCTTAAAACATATTTATGGTCAACCTCATGGATGCTGTAAGTGTAAATTTTATATTTGCGAGTAAAGCAAGATTTAAGATTCGACCGCATCCTTTAATTCCTTATTGATTAATTATCTTTGATTTTTATTGTATATTTGGCTTCTTTGATATTATATCACTAGTTACAAACAGATTTGTAATGCAGATTAGATATTTTCCGACTCTAAGAGCTCTAATGAACAAATTGGTACTAATAACATCAGTGAAGTTGACCATCAATATAATCTACCATAAATAATGATTATGTGCAAGCATATCCTGGATAGATGTTAGAATTTTAAGGAAGGGGAGCATAAGTAGATGGTATTGGGTAGTTATGTATAAATGATGATCATATTAAAAACACATATCAAAGTTTTACCACATACACAACGAGACACAACCAAACAGTAGCTGAATAACTAGAAATTATTTAAAAATTGAAGTAGTAATTAATTAATATAGTTGATAAAAGAAAGGGCTCAACTTTATTCATACATAAAGAAGAAGTCGCAGCAGAACTAAAAATAAATAAAAGTGGTATGCGGCCGTGGCAGTAAAAAAACTGAAAGGAGATGAAAAGAAAGGTATATACATAGTATCTCTGTGTGCGTTTATGAATACTTGGATATATAGATATGTAGAGTAAATACATCAAATAGATTTTGAGATTATCCCATGCACTGAAATAAGTCCTATAAAAATAAATAAGTAATAAGTAAAAATACACAAATAATAAGTTCCAGTTTCAGAATGATTCCATTATGGTTAACTAGAATGGTAAATGCAAGAGATTGCTGAAGTGTAGTCATTATTAATAATAGCAACAAGATTTATTTAAAATGAAAGGCCATCATGATATTCTTCATAAATTGATAAAACCATTGATTTTTACAATATAATGATGAGTTGATGCTCCCATATTATATTAATATATCAATCATTCAAAGCGAATTTGCATCTGTGGAATACTCGTTTTGTAGATTTCTTAAAATGATTAACATTTGTCATTTCATCATCGTATTAAACAAAAGCAAAAGAAAAATTGAACTAGACAACTCTAAATTTAATCCACTGATTAAGAATTAAAAACAATTTTTCAAGTATCATCGATTAAGATATTAATATTTACAATATAATGTGTGTTCATAGAACTTCTTTCATAAAGAATTTGTTTTATTTTTTCAAATACTTTAATGAAAAACTATTTTTGTAAAAATGATATCGATGGTCAACCTCACAGATGTGGTAAGTGCAAATTTTAGTTTTGAGAAAAAAAAATTTAGATATGACCTGATCCTGTAATTCCTTATTTATTAAATTTTATATTTGGCTACTTTGGTGTTATTTCTACAACTAGTTTCAAACAGATATATAATGCAGATTAGACATTTTCCAATTTTTATTGCTGTAATGACCAAATTGGTACTAACATCTGTGAAGTAGACCATCGATATTATGATCAAAATATAAATTTTGCACATACCTCTTTCTCTTTCATTTTCTCTCCTCTACAAAATTCAGGGTACATTTCCTCGCTAAAACCCGCTTGGGCCTCTAGTGGCGGCAAAGCTTCAGTGTTTGGCAAATTTGTCCCAGTATTGACATAAAGCCCTGGCATATCAGTCATAATTTCTAAATACCTCCCAGACGGAGGGTGTATAAGCCTATTATTAATGCAAAATATTAGGAAAAAAAAAGATATAACATCTCAAAAAATTGATACCTAATTAGTCATTGAGTCATATAAAAATGATAGTAGTAGTTTCCAATCATAGAAATTTTGATGCATTGCTGTTCAGAAAATAATATTAACATGTCCTGATCTGAAATAGGATTACTTATCAAGCTACAAATCAGTATCATTCCATTCAGATTCTTAATAGTATTAATTTCTTAAATGAAATAGCATTTAAATAAAGTGCATTTAGGTATGGTATTTGTGTTTTATTCTATTTTAACCATATGTTTTTAATGTTCCTGTTTATGACAAATCAGAATAGCAGGGAGTGTGTATGTGGCTCCCTAGTAGCATTAATGGCTTCCTTAGAAGTAAGAATTCTAATAAAATTGATTACGATTGTTTATCTTGTTCCCTTAACCCATGCTACACTGAGCACCATACCTTTCTCCATTATATCATGTCATGCTATTTCATTTTCTATTTTAAAGCCAAAAAGAAAAAAAAGAGGATAATGAAAACAACAAAAAAATGGACAAATCATGTGTGTTTTTCATTGTTAGGAATGTCACATTAATGATTTTGGCATGTTTTCTTTAATTATTATTAAAGATGATGGCATCACATCTCTAAAAATACCTGCATTTCAGTTCTGAACAAAACTATCTGTGTGATAATTATTTATCATAATTTGCTTGAAATAAATAGGTAGCTTTCATTAGCTATTATGCATATATAATATATATTGTGATATATTATATATATATATATATATATATATATATATATATAATATATCACAATTTGATTAATTATAATCATAAAAAATGACATTTTGAAAAACTAGTTCAATAGAAACACAGCGTCAGATCAGGTATTATTATTATCAAGTATTAATAATATTGCCTGCTCTAATTAATAATCAATTAACTACATTTGATGAAGTCCAAATCTAAATAAAATATTTGATATGCCGGTGCAATGAACATATTACCTGCAAGCAAAAGAGACACTTTCTTTAGGATAGCCCTTAGTTAAGCAGAATACATGATCATAGCCTCCACCCGGCAGCCTAGCAATAGCTTTCCACAAGGGACGGGGAACTCGTAGATCAAAATACGTTGCTCCGACATTCTCTAGGATACCTGTCCATACCAAATGTTTATATAACTTTCTGATATGCGTTGCAAGATTCAACAATATATTATATACTCAATCTACCTGTCGGTGTGTTATCCTTTTCACATTTAACAAATTTGTCAGCATTGATTAGGATACTGTGATCTCTTAAGCCATCGGGGCCAGTTTCCTATTGAAAAAAAAGAGCATTAAACACAACACTGTCTTTGTGTAATATTTTAAATTCAATTTCGCTATTGTATTTTGGATTCATGCCTGAATTCTCATTTCTCTGAGAGGACTTTAGCATTATACAAATTAGGAAAGAAGATAATGGATTGGAAATATAAATTTTGATAAATATTGTGAAAAGAGCAGCGAAAGGGAGAAACCTATAGAGGTGGTTAAATTATTTTTGGAAAAAGAATCATCTACCATGATTGACAAAAATGTTTTCTTAAATTATCTTTGTTATAAAATTCAATATAGATTATTTTATCAAAATCTTTATTTGTTTCCAATTTTTAGAAACTCTTCTCAGACTATTTTATAAAATAATTATATGTAACGCTAATTGAAATATATTATTTCATAGATATCAATTGACAGTTTTATTATCTAAAACAATAAATCATGAATAATACGTACATGCCCAGCCATATTAAAATATAAATTGTGCCCAAGACTTAAAATGGTCGGCAGAGAAGTGTTGGCGGTAGTATTTATGACCAAGCAGTTATCTTTTGATAAATGGAATGATATTTGAATCATTAAATCTCCAGGATAACCCTCATCCAAATGAGGACTAACATGTGTCATTATTACTCTGTCATATGCCACATAAGATTGCCAAAGCGCCTGGAAGAGAATATATATGATACACATACACACATATATATATATTATATATATATATATATATATATATATATATATATATATATATATATATATATATATATATATATATATATATATATATATACGTAATATATATACACATATATATAAGTATATATACACTTCATCACTATTTTAATTAAACCAGTAAAACCTCTTAATTTCTATAAATCACAATATAACGTCACCACCATACTTAAGTAACTAATGAGAATATAATTACTTTTCAGTAGCTATATTAGCCTATATTAGTACTCAGAACATTTTAATATGTTTTTTATCTTCAGGCTAAGAACTACTATAGAAATAGTTTTTTATCAATTTATTTGGAATTTTACATTCATATAAAAGTTGGAATATTTTTGAGCTCCACAAAGTAGCAGAATACAAAAAAAAAAAAAAACATCCCTGTAGGATACTCCTACTGATTAAGTAAAATAACTTAAAGAGGAATCGGGTTTAGAGATTGTGGCAGTATGTTGGAAAGGATAAGAAGCTTTATGGAATTACGAGTGCAGAAACAGAGGAAGGGAGTAAGGTGGGGCAGCTGCCTCCCCTTCCAATGTGGAAGGGGTGGAAAAAATTGAAATTTCACAGCTAATCCTCGCAAACTATTGTTTAAGAATTAATTTTAAAAAATTCTTTTGAATGTTACTGTAAATTGTTGGTAAAAGGTTGTAACGCATATTTACTTATTAAATTAAGGAGTCTTCTACTGCTGAATGCTAGGAGTGCATTTCATGAGAGAAATATATATATATATATATATATATATATATATATATATATATATATATATATATATATATATATATATATATATATATACGTAGAAAATTAGTTTAAAATTGATATAATGTTTATTATTCAGTGCACTTTTATACAGC
This sequence comes from Rhaphigaster nebulosa, assembly GCA_948150685.1. Lineage (NCBI taxonomy): Eukaryota > Metazoa > Arthropoda > Insecta > Hemiptera > Pentatomidae > Rhaphigaster > Rhaphigaster nebulosa. The sequence goes on from OX411312.1 coordinate 65,510,210, forward strand.
CTAAAATTTAAATAAGTAAAATTCAGTTATTCAGCAAAGAAGACTATTTATACTGCTGAAAGTTAGCATAGCCCATAGTTTGTAGGTACTTAGTTTATTAGGCATAACTTTACAATCGGGTCGCCTTATCACTGGTCCCTACCGAAGTTACCCGAAGGTCGCCACTCTACCACTCTCTAGCACCATTTCTAACAACTCCTTTGTATCCAATTCTAACATTCTTATTCGTGGGAATTATTACTGATTTAATTAGATATTATTTAAAATTATTAGAACTGTAGATTTCTGCTCATAACGTTCGTCCAAGAGTTAAAAAAAAACACCGAAGGATCCTTTTCAGTTGAGGTTGTGGCCTTGCCATAATTTAAATTATTAATGCTTTAATTAGATCATAGCTATCAACTTTGGCTCGCTGAGCTCGCTCAAGAGATATATAATCCCCCAAAAGTTCCTTTTCAGTTGTGGTTGGGTCCTTAACATAATTTAAATTATTACTAAAACTTTCCCAGACCACCGGAAGTCGATAACATTACTGATTTTAAATAATATCTAATTAAGACAGTAATAATTTTTTAATAATTCCATTGAATACAAATTTTAGAATTGAATACAAAGCAGTTAGTTAGCACAAATTGTGCTAGAGTGTGGTTCAATTTTGATCTTCGAGTAACTTTGGTTTGGGCCAGTGATAAGGCATCCCGATTATAAAATTGTAACGTTGGGAATTGGAAATTAGTCAGGATCTGCTTAAAAGCAGACATCACTAGATCATTGGCAATCCAAAGGAAACTTAGTTTTGTGTGATGTTATAGCCTTTTCAGTAGTTATATTGGATGAAGGTACCTACGGCATAGTAGCTTGAATCATTACTTTTAGCAACAATCATGGAAACTCGCTGAATTTGGCCATGATGCGCTCACCCTTGGAGGAATACAATCGAAACTCTGCAGGTTTTAGCAACTACAGCAAATAATACCTTGTATTGTTTCATTGTTACTATGTAAATAAATGTATTATATTGCAACAATGTAAATTTCAATCAAATATAATATAAACGCAGAAATATTCTGGAGAAACCTAAATAAATGTATTGGTAGGGCACCTTTCAACATCAATGTTTACTATGAGCATGCCCAAGCTCGGGTCGAGACAAGGTATTGCCAAGTTCCTCATCAATCTCTCTGGGGCTGTCACCGGAAGACAAGCTTTCCAGGTCATCTCTGACTGTGATCTGAAGCTCTTATTTAGTCATTCTTTCACATACCTATTTTCGGTTACCTCTGCTTGCACTAATTTTTCCTTTGAAACCTCTGAAGGCTTGTTTCCTTCAGGTTGAGGTAATGTTGGAAAGCTTGCTCCCTTTGATTACCTATTGTCTAATTCTAATGCAATCATCCTACTAGCTTTTCTCCATCCTAGCTACCAGCACAGATCCATAGAAGTGAACACACAGTATTGAGACCTTCTCAGATTCACTTACTGTATGATAAAAAAGGATTGGGTTTAGATCATTTCAGTCTATACTTATACATCAATGATCAGCAAAATAAATATCATTATAAAATGGATTGATTATTAAATTATGTAATTGCAAATGATAAAATTGCTATAAAATAATTTTATAAATATAACATTACTACTAACCTTGTCGAATCCGATGTGTCCTCCTTTATCATGATGAATACCTTTCACATTTGTGGAAAGAGCAAAATCTTTTTTGCCTAGTTTCAATTCACCATTACTTATGAATGAGTTAAAACGACCCATTAATGATCCAAAGCAGAGTTCATTTTTCTCTGACAGATAGTCTTCAAACAAAAAATGTAAACAATAAGTTCTTAAAATTTTATCATACAACATAACAAAGTAATTATCCTGTATGGTCAAGTTTATTATCTTTAATAACCAGTTTTATACTTGAGAAATTTAATTAGTAAAGTTGAATTTAAGTTCAATTGACAAGCAATTTCATATTTAAGCTACTTAAGAATTTCACTTGACTTGAGTAACTTGTCAAAATGAAATCCTAAAATGAAACTTATTATACACCAATATGGGAACGTTTTTAGAGAATATGGAAATACTATCCAATTATAGAGTTACAATTCCAAGTGAATAATACAATATTTGGCAGTGAAATTAATTAATGGAGTAAAAAATCAACAACTCATGAATGACCAAACAATATTCTTGGCAGACAATGCATTTCAGAATTGTGTTCAAAATATCTAACTATCACCCCACAATTGTAAAGTACTCGCTTTTTTAGGGATCAGCAGGCCAAGGAACATCAAACTGATATCCTGAAAGAGCTCACTAATAATTTTCAGTTAGAAGAAAATGAATATAAATATATAATTTATTTTTAAAATAAATCTAAATAAATACAATTTATAATGATGAAATTGTTATTCTTTTTTTTGAAGAGTATCAGGAGGTCTTCTAAAAAGTTCTCTCTCACCTTCAGCAAAACCAAAAGGAGTACAATTAGTCTCGACTAAACAAAAACTATTAATGATTATTAAACTGTAAATTAATAAATAGATTATTCATCAATTTATTGATTTATAAATAATAAGGTAATAATCATCCTATACTAATATTAAATATTTCTTTTGAGATTAAATATTTACATATATTAATTAGTACTATTATTACTTTCTTCTTACTATTTGTGTTCAAATAGTTCGAAAAATATGAGACCTGACTCCAAATCCTCTGTCAATAGACCTAATCTATTAAATTAAGTAATCAAAAGGACGTACTAACACATTAGCTTTATTGCCCCTTCAGGGCTAAAATTTGGTGAGAGAATAAAGTACATAATTAGCGTGAGATGCCATAATGTTTTTCACGTTCACGAATATTTATATCAACTCTTTTTTTTTTGACATAAAAGAAAAGGGCTTCCGGTCATATGACATGTATCTGGCCCTCCATTATTGTTCAACATTATTGGGTCAATGCCACATCCATTGTATGGGGCAATAAACAAAAGATTCAGGAAATATCTTCTATTCTAATTCAAATATAAATAAGAAAAAAAAGTTAAATTAAATAATGTTCTGCAATTATCTCTTCCTTTATTTTTGATTAACCATCGTTTTGTTATACAAAAAAAATGACTTGGATGAAATTTCAGGGATATATAGTGGTTCGTTCCAGAATCATAGAGATAAACATTTCTATTACAGAAAATTTTGCCTAATTATTTTAACTAACCAGCTGGTTATCGGTTCTTCCCACAGGAATACTTACTTACATCAGGCATGATTCTTAGCATTACTCGATAAATACCAGGAGGGATTGATCATTGATCAAACCATTAATTTTTTTATGTAAATACTAATAAATAATAATATCAATTGTGGCATAACTATGTTATACTTTAAAAAGCTCTAAGAAAAAGAGTTTTAAGTGTGGTTTGATCAGAGAGCAACCTGATAAACAATTTTGGGAGTCAGTCCTCCAGGGACGTTGAAAAACAAACTGTTGGATTGCCTGACTCTGAAGCAGGTCAGTACAACAAAAGCATCCCGATCTGTGGAGCTGTGTACGAAACGTAAAGATAAAGTAAAATTTTCGGATCTAAGCCTATAAAGTCTTTAACAACAAATTAAACGTAGTTATATTCATTGGATGACCACCTGCGACAGGTTCAAGAAAGTTGTAATTATTATACGACAGACACCTCCCTCCCCCAATTGATATGATTAGTTCATAAATAAAATAAAATTCAAATTATATTTTAGTGTGTCCATTAGTCTCAAAATGGCGTAAAACAGTTTAATGTTTCTAAAAATCTTGTTATAGTACTAAATATCAACAATTTGAAGCTCGATATAAATTCGATAAGCCGCTTCTCTATGAAATATACTGAGAATACACAGGCAAGTACTGTGAACAATGAATAATTGAGGCAAGAACAACCTAGAACAACAGGAGCCGCTCAAGTTCAAAAAGATACCTAATTGAGTAGCTATTTATTTAAAAGAAGTAATGGGCGGTCCAGATAATCATAACTAAAGTTGAGAGGAATCATTCAGGGTTGTGATGGGTGCCGTTTCCCAACATATAATGATGCCTTGGAATTTATAGCTGGTAGGTTAACGACCTACATTGAAGTCAGAAACACAGCAGGGTGCTTATGACCAACAAACGCCATTCTAGAATACTTATAATAATTTCGTTCAGAAGCATGATCGAAAATGTAAATAACTTGAAAAGAATAATACATACATAAAGAAGAAAATAAAATATCAAGTTCTTTATTATTTTTTTATTCTTGCAATTCACACTATATAAATTATTTGTCATACTTGAGGGATATAGATAGATACAAGATATAAGGATAATTAATCGATTAGAAAACATATTTTGTTAAATTAAAAATCAATAGATATTAAAAAAACAACTAAAATGGTCATATCACAACCGTCGCATATATCACAGTCTCTATTAAGTTCAAGCACAATAGACACATAAAAAAAATATTTATTTTCTTTTTTATCAATTTAATATATTAATTACAATAAGGAAAACTCTTACTGCAGCGTCACCTCACAAGACAAAATTAAATAGATATACACTTGTTGACCTGCCAAGCCAAATTACTAGTAAGTCAGCAAATTAAGAGAGAGGGACCCAAATCGACTAACGTAGAAGGTGACTAACCTAATATCGGCCAATAGAGCTGTTGTTGGCTGTCGTTCGTTGGCCGAGATTTGCCTAGTTTGTGCGAGCCTGGGGCTAATCGGCTAGTTGGCTCTGATTAGCCTCACGTCCACACAAGCCAAATCTCGGCCAACGAAGCGGTTGGCTGCCGCGGTATTCACCTTAAGTAATAATCTCTCGGAACATCTGAGGAGAAGATGTCTTAGGACCTTTAAACATAGGACTGTCCAATGACACCAATGTGTGCTAGAGCAATGATTTTTCTACATGTAATCTTAATAACTGAACACGTTTATTTGACTTATTTCTCTTTTAAGCAAAATGGTAAATCTATTATTAACTTTAAAAAATAAAAAATAATTTGTTGATATCCCCGCAGGATGGTATAGAAGGATCAATCTAATTAGGGATTGATAAATTCAAAAATAAGCAATTCAAAATACAGTTTGGTATTATTATACATATAATATCTTGATTCCATATTAAGGCCCTATATCCACAAAAGTCGGAAATGAATTGAAAAAACTAGAATTAAACTCTGCATTTAAAATAGAAAAACCGTATCCTCATATTTCCCTTCTCCTAAAGACAAAATAGACCCTTTCCAAAAAAGCGGAGTATACGAACTAAATTGTAATGATTTAGCAGCACGGGAAAAACTGGAAGATCACTAAATCAGATATTAAAGGAACATATACATGCATATAATAATAAGACAGAGAATTCCAACTTTGCAATTCATTTAAATGAAAAAAAAACATAAAATTCATCAAAGATTCAGGAGTTAAATTAATAAATCACGTTGAAAACAGTCTCAAATTATATATATAAGAAGCATTTCAAATAATAACATCCTTCAGATCCAATCCAGATTTTTGGTTAAATGACCAAATAAATATCTCCAATAGTCCAATCTTAAATTTATTTCCATCCGTAACAGAAAATACAATTACTCTGGAAAACCCCCGACCCCTAAACTGTTTACCTATAAACACCCCACCTTTCTTCAATTGCTAGTTCAGTGCGAGAACAAACCAATACAAACTTTTCTGTTTGATATAACCTTGGTGAGTACCAACATGTGTTTGATTTCTTGTTTTAATTAAATTCATAATTCATAAATGTTTTGTAATTCGTATTACATATGTATATATAATTATACCAAACTGTATTTTGAATTGCTTTTTTTTTGGATTTTTGTGTGTTTTTAGAACTGAAGATGAATGTATAACATTCGCAACTAGTTTTCAATAAAAACAAAATTATAGAAGTGGCAAAAAATTTATCAGTCCCTAATAAAATAATTTTTTAAATTTACGCCATTTGATACACAATTCATCTTCGCTATAATTAATTGTAATCTGACTGTCAAAATTTCCGGCTTGGAGGATATTTTCACGAGCCGAGACAAATGGATAATGTTTATTGATGTTTACATTCGATGCGACATATACATGATGAGGTTTTGAACAATATCCTGAGAAATATTTTCCTTCAAAACAAGCCTTAATTCTAAAAGCAATCCTGGTAAAGTTAGGTCTCTTTAATTGCCCTGCCAACTCATCCCACAGACTGATTAATTTAAATTATCCACAACTCATTTATTTATAATAATTAAGAGATATGAGAGCTTACGGATTAAGGCCGGGCCGTACATGAACGCACCATGCCCGAGCCGCAAGCCGTTCTGGTGTTGGACAACACTAATTGCATTCTTCTACAACAGTGCCCGTAGAGTTTGGTTTACTTTATGACTGTGACGGTACGGACACGGAAGGCCTTCAAGATGAAAATGAAAAATTATTCGAGGAAGTTCGTAAGTTTTCGGTCCTATATGAAAAGACAAATGAAAAAATATAGAAATGTAGACCATAAAGAAATTAAAGTCTACATAAAATTTCTTATCTAAAAGTTTTAACTATTTAGTATTTACTACTTGATAATCTTAAAATGATTACAATTTAATTATAATGTAATCGAATTTACTTAGATATCCTAAATGTTTGAAAGTTTTTTTAATGTCTGGAGTAGTGTATTTCTCAATGTTAAATTCCTATGATAATTACTTTTCCCATTTTCAAATTTAACTTTTCCAACAAAAATTCCTTAGACGGATTTTTTTTTTTTTTTGTGACATGTTTATTGTAATTGAAAATATTACAAACAAATGTATAGAAAACAATCCCTGTGAAAAATGTTGGAAGCTATCGGTTTTGTTAAAACATCATTGATACAATGAATGTTGTTTCTTTCTTGAACCATTTAATTTGAACGAAATTTGTTATTTTATTTCAACTAACCATATTCTTGGAATTACTAATAGTACTTACGTAAGGCTTCGTGAAATTTCTCAACAAGTTTTTTGAAAGGCTCGTGAAAAAAAAAAAATTGAAAAATAAATATTTTTTGTTCAAATCAGGTATTGCATTGCTTTCTGGCCAGTTGAACACAGAATCTGATGCCAATTGTAATAAAAAAAATTTCAGATGCACTTAACTTGAAGGATGGATGAAATTAAACTTTTAAGGCAATGTATTTAGAAAGAAAAATAAATTAATTAGAACGTATTTTTTAAATTTCAAATTAAAAGTTTTAAACCTAAGGTTAGGTTACACAAACACATGGACGTGGTACGGCCAAGTGTGAATTTATCGAGAAAGAGCCGAGATAAGACCAGTTCGCGGCTCAAGCACGGTGCGGTCGTGTGTCCCGACCTTTACTGTTGTAGGAGGCAATTCACAGGCGTGTATTGGCCAAAACTCGGCTGGCTTGCGGCTCGGGTACGGTGCGGTCATGTGTGGTCCGACCTTTACGAAGAGGACGTACCGTCGAGATCGTTGAGACCCAGCGTCACATCCGTGATAACGCCCCTGTTATCAGGCATCCTTATAGCTGTGATAGTGGCTCCTAGTGTGATGATCTGGACCATCAAACCGTTGGCGTTGCACAGAGTGTACCTGTAAACCACTTCTTCTGTCACCCTATGACGACCGAGTTCTGCTTCCGAAAGGTCCTCTATCTAAAGATAATATTACAATAGTAATTATTGAACAAGCTTTTAAAAAAAATACTTGTATAGAATAGTATATTTTAGTTTATAAACATGGTAAAAAATGATAGTAATTGTTGAGTTAAAAACTCTATTCAGTAAAAAAATGTTATTCCGGATGTTGTTAAATGTTATCCCCAACTATCGATTTTATAATTTGTTTTCTAGTGTCAGCAAGAAATATGGCAAAGTTATTTTTGGAAAATTTCCATATTACGGTTGAGATATACAAACATTAACAATATCGCGTTATCGAGCGGAAACCAACGGAACCATCATCTAAGTGGTCATAATAACATTAACAAACTAGAAGAGCAAAAACTCAAAAAGAGACATGAAATAATTGTTAGGATATACATAACTAGAAAATTCTTTTTTAAAGCCTTAGGATTCCAGAGCATTTAGTTCTGAAGACATTTACCTGATACATCATAATTGACCTTTTTTTGAGAATCACCCACATTTACTAAATACTAAAATTCATCCACAAATTTGAAACATTCTTTCCAAACTATTCCCGATTATCATCCAAGGTGTCTGAAAAGCAATGAAATGGTTCTGCCACACAGTGGGCGAAGTTCGCAAACAACGCAAATTTCCTGAAGCTAGACCAACATGCGAAAAACCAAAAGGCATGAGAGGATGGAGTGGGTGGATTAGGAGAGAAGAGAGGAAAGTTCTGGATTCCATGAAGGCCTTGGTATGCTTGGGTCGTGGCACCTCAACGCTGAGAGGTATGACGGGGAAGGAAGAGAAGGAAACGCTTCTGTCTAACATATAAGTAGTTTCTAAAGAGATTATTGGTTTGTCCATCTGACTCAGCGTATTTAAATTTATTGTAATTACTACTGTAGATCGTTGGTGCAATGCCAAAGTGGTGAATCTGAAAATTTGTCGAACTGAGAAAATTTGATTACAGAAGTATGGTAGCTATTATTTTGATTAAATTGGTCATAATTTGTATTTTTAATTAGTGACGTCTCATACTTATGCTTGTCTTTTTTATGCATTGCAAAGAGAATAGAAAACCACGTTTAGATAAAACAAAACCCAAAAATAGCAAAATTTGCAGATACACCACTTTGGCATGGCAACAATGATGTCCAAAAAAAAATAAGATTTTAAGAAGGAAATCTTTCTTTGAAGCTGCTCCGGCCAAAGTAAGATTTCTCTATTTTTCTCTAGAGTTATAGTTATATGGAATATAATGATTTTTTCGTATACTTTATAGAAGCCGAAGGAATCCTTTATAATTTGTCCAATGTCCCGCTCTTCAGGAGGTGGAGGTTCATAAATTTCATAAGATGGCTCTTTAAAAAATTCTTCTTCCTCAACTTCTTCTTCCGTTTCGTACAACATATCAAACGAGGACGTTGGGAAATTCCAATTTTCCGATCTCACAACCGCAGGTTCTGCCAATGCATCAGGGGCAGTTGGTTGTGGTTTTACCTGTGCCATCCTGAAAACAAGTGGTTATAAATTATTTCGATAAATATATCGACAGTATACTTACTGCAAAATCTCGTAAGTGCATCTGACATAATTTTTTTAGACACAAAAACAGAACTTCAACCCTTCTGAAGCCTTTTAAAGTTATAGATTATTACAACTGGTCACAGACCAATTATAAAGCTGATAACGTAAAAATGACGAACTCTATTCAATCAGGAGTCTTTTGTTTTGTTATAGAGATGTATTGCTTCATTTTTTATTTTCAAAAAATTGGGGTTGAAGGTCCTAATTTCTTTTGATACGGCAAATAGAATAACTTTGCCGGATGACCATGATCAATTAATATATTTTTTGGAAAATTTTATAATTCGCCATTAAATTGATAAACTTTGGATTTTTGAACTTTATTTACATTTTTTTTTTTTTTATGCAAATTTAATATAATTTATAATGTTTTGTAGGCGTAGAGACATAGAGACGCCCCCACCGTCCGGTCTGCTGACCACAAACAGACTCTAGCCCACCAGGTTGGTGGAATATCTACACTGAACACCTTGTCAGTAAACTACATGCACCCCCAAACTACAGACAAAGGTCATCTACAGTACACATCTTAGGGTCACCTTCCCTAGGTAGCCCCGGATGGAGATGTCGGTCTGCAAGAAAAAAAGGTGGCAGCCCCACCAACAGAATAGGGTACGCAGTTAGGGTTGATAGCCTCGCCACCTGAAGTAACATTATCATGAAACCACAAACTGATGCCTCGGATATGAAGAAATATAAAGGTAATAGACCCGGCTATCCCCATAGGACTTTTAATTTTGGATTTTGGAACGTTTTATCTCTATATAGAGCCGGAGCACTCAAACTGCTCTTAAATCAGATTGAAAGATATAAACTGGACATAGTTGCCATCCGAGAAGTAAGCTGGACAGGGAGTGGAATCCTCGAAAAACGTAAGCACTCCTTCCACTTCAGTTGTGACAACCACCGGCATGAATTTGGCACTGGCTTTATAGTTAGAGGTAGATACAGACAGCGTGTTATTGGTTTTGAAGCTGTGAGATCACAAATATGCCTTATACAGATCAGTGGAAAATTCTATAACATCAGCATTCTGAGTGCCCATGCCCCAACTGAAGTTGCTAGTGATGAGGAGAGGGATCTCTTCTATGATCATCTTGAGAGAACGCTCGACGCCTGCCTTGGGTACGATACGAAAATCATAGCAAGAGATCTCAATGCTAAGATTGGAAGAGAGAATTGCTTCACACCAGCGACAGGAAAACATAGCTTGTACAACACGTGTAATAATAATGGAAAGAGATTGGTAAATTTTACAGCTTCACGAGACCTCGTTGTTGGTTCAACTCATCCCCCACAAGGATATCCATAAAGGGGTATGGATCATCCCCGTTAGGACTGTGGTTAAACAAATAGACCACATATCGATTGGTAGAAGACACAGGACCAATATTCTAGATGTAAGTCTACAGAAGCGCCAATGTAGACACGGAGCAATAAGTTTCTATATCGCATCTCAAAGAAAGGATCTCCCTTCTAAGACCTGGAAATCTCCTGAAAAGTCCCAGGAAGAGATTTAATCTTCAGAAACTAAAGAATCCAGACGTGTTAAGCCAATATTCGTCAGTGCAGGACCTTCAGCTCCGGACATGTAATTTGGAAGAAAAAACAGTTGAGGAAGAATGGCAAACTTTCTCAGAAGCAATAGAAGAGACAGGAAACACTATCCTTGGGACTAATCAGAAGGAGCATCGCTTTTCTTGGTTTGATAACGTTTGTGAAAATGCAACAAGAAAGAATGAGGCCTACCGAACAATGAGACAGCGGGAGACAAGGCTGAAGGTCAACGAACAAAGAATACTTCGTAGGGAAGAAAAGAAGCTCCACCGACAGAAAAAGAGAAATAAGGAAAAAGCAGAACTAAAGAAAATTGAAAAAATACATGGTGTTAAAGAGCTGAGGAATTTCTTCTGTAAAGTAAATCATAGGAGAAAACCATTTGCTCCGCTTCTATTGTTTAGACAAAAGAGGAAATCTCCTAACAAGTTTGGCAGAAATATTAGCTCAGTGGAGAAGCCACTTTTCTAAGCTTCATGAGAAGATGGCCCGAATATCAATGAGGTCGACGAAATATCTCCTGCAGTTGGATCATCAACGGAATTTGAGGCAGAACTACCTGACGGAGAAGAAATAATAGATGCCCTTGATAAGCTCAAGAACCATAAGGTCTCTGGCCATGATGGCATTCCTGCAGAGCTTCTTAAATATGGAGGAAGTGCGATGGTGAAGGTCCTTGAGAATCTATTTTGGACTGTATGGACAGAAGAGGTGATGCCTTCTGGATGGAGTAGGTCCATTCACCCTGTACATAAAAAGGGTGACCGCCTGGAATGCACCAACTATAGAGGAATATCCTTATCACCCATTTTATAAAATCCTTTCAAACATCCTGTTCCAGCGCCTCCTACCATATGCTGACAGTTATAGGACCATACAAGAGCGGCTTCATACGTGGTAAATCCAATACTGACCAAATTTTCAGCCTGAGGTCCATCTTGGAGAGAGGGCATGAATGCTACATCAAGACACATCAACTCTTCGTCGACTTCAAGTCGGTATATGACAGTGTCAATAGGAAAGAACTTTATCGAGTCATGGAAGAGTTGCAGATTATAGGGAAGCTTATACGGCTGATAAAGCTAACGATGAAAACAGTCATGTGCTGTATGTGGTATGTATGTACGTATGTATTAAATACATGACGTCTATATTATAGACTTTTCAAAAATAAATAACATATATGGCGGGAAGAAATATAAGGAAAGAAACACTATTTACATATTGTTGATGCACGGTCATATATCGCATATTAATTTTTTTTTGTATTCAGAATTAACGTTGTTATATACTCTAACTAGAGAAGGAAGGACGTGTAGCTAACAGTTTTGAACCAGAGTGAGAAGGTTGAGATCTATTCCGTGGGTCTCCCAAGAAATAAAATTCAACCCCCACTGACCGGATTCGAAGCAGTTTCAACTTTCAACTTCAGAAAGCTGAGTTGCTGTGTCAGATGGCTCAACCACCACTGCCTCTAAAACCTTGTTTATTATTATAATCAAGGTAATAATTAAAATTGCTAGTAACAATTATACAATCCCAATAAATAAATACCTTAAAAAGTATCCTTTTGTAAACTGCTAATTTCGAATCAACTCCAATTTTTTTTTATATACAATAATTAAAATTTTGAAACTTATACTGTAAAATTTAAAATGAACGGGTATCACATGTCGTTTACATATGGAGAATTAATTACTCTTTTTCTTATTAACTCTAATTTCGGATTAAAATAAACCGATTTCAGAATTAATGTGCATTTCGTTTTTAAAGTAGAATTACGTTGCTCCATCTGGAGTATTAAGACAGAAAAATGTTGACACTTTTGGAGTCATTTCTAAACACTCAAAACTATGCTTCTATAAACGTTAAAAAGCAAGGATTGGTATCATTTAACAGAGAAAATGTGCCAATAGAGATTGCGAAAAGAATTTTTGGATTTGGATTCAAGACGGAAGTAAAGTAAGCCAGTAAAGTTGACCAATTTTGAGTGTTGAGTTGATGATGTCACCGCTCAATTGTGTTTATTAAATCTCTCTCTCTCTCTCTCTCTCTCTCTCTCTCTCTCTATATATATATATATATATATATATATATATATATATATATATATATATATATATATATAAACTCAAATCAAGCAATAGCGAAGCATTGTAATTACAAATAGTAATTATATATTCTTCTTTGTAATTCTCATTACTCGCAGTTAATGTCAAGTGTTCAATGCCTTTAAAACTCCGAGGGTTTGTGGTAGACACAGCCACTGTCCGATTGTTGTTATGCTTTAGTAGAAAAACAGAATCCTTCCTCAACATTTTCAACTTACTATTAAAATTTCCGAAATATCGAAAACATTTGTCAATGTTACGTTCGAGCGCACACAATTACTAGTAAATGCTTACGATCTTTTATTTCGATTAAATTGCTAAGTCGTATCAAAACATTTAGGCAGTCCACACACGGGTCGTTGTGCAATCTTCAAGGCGAGATATATCCACGCCCGGTAGTTTTAGCCAAGGTAAATAATAGTGGAACTTCTAACGGGTCGTAAACCAATCGTCTCGTTTTCGTCGCGTATCAATTGTTGTGCAGCGCAGCACTCAAGTTGGACGACTGCTCGTTTTGCTGGTTCCATGTGCACTAATAATGAGTTAAATTTTAGTCTACAAGGACATTGCTATGTGGATATGGTCTGAATGAAAGACAAGACGGAAGAATAATTATATAAAGTTATAAGAATAATAACTTTAAAAACTGGAGCGCATACATCAGCGCATCGTACATCTTATGGCTTACGACCCGTATCCGAACATGAAACAAGGGAAAATAATCGTTTTTTTCGCCGCTTGAAGAGACGGGAAACCTCATCGCATGTGCAGCAACTTTACTGTTAAAAGCAACTATCAATGGAGCCAATTTTATATTACCTGAATATATATATATATATATATATATATATATATATATATATATATATATATAAAATAAATAATAAATATATGTTTAAATTCAGCCTACGTATGTTTGTGCTCGCAAAACTCGAAAAATAGTCGATTTTGATGCGGGTTTCACTATCATTTAGAGAATTTCTTCCAGAAGGTTTATATGCATTTATTTTTTCGAAATGCTCCTCTGAGGAGAAGAGATGGGGCAATACTATTTTAAAAAAAAGTATTGGTTTATTATTATTATTATTTTCAATAATAGATCTTTGTAATCGACCGAGGGAAATTTTTTTTTAACCTTCCCCTCAAAATTTGGGGTTTTACGTTTCAAGATACATAGAATCCAAAGATCGAAAAAAAAAAAATCTGTCCGTGCGCCATCTACAGTCCGCCGTTCGCGTCTCTTCTCCGATACTACAGAACTGATTTTCGACCAAAGTCACAAGACACCCCAGGACGATCCTCGGAACTCGACTTTACCATGCTTCTATTTGTTTAAAAATAGCGACTGATTCGAGAATTTACTAGCCCATAACGGTCGTTTATAAAGATAAAGGGAAAATTAAAGGTGTTTTGGAATCAGTATACGAAGGCATTAATAAAAAAATATATCTATATAAAACTTTTGGTTTATTTTTAATAATAGACCTTTGTAATCGACGAAGGAAAAAAAAATTAATCCTCCCTCAAAATTTGAGGTTTTACCTTTCAAAATACATTGAATCCAGATACCGAATAAAATATTAAAAAAATCCGTCCGTCCACCGTACGCGAGTTTTTTCGGCACTTCCTTTAGCTTCTTGGTCTTTCTTTTTTATTTTCCCACTAGAATGCACATCCAATATTTTCCTCTGTACCATTTTACCCTCTGATTATATGTCCTAACCATCTCAGCCGACTTGCATTGACACAGTTTCTTCTTAGCACTACCAGTTCGGAACTTTCAGGGCGAACATCTTGGGACAAGCTCCAAATTTCTGCTGCATGGCTGCCTACTGGTTAAATTCTTTGCTGAACTTCGTTGATATCTTTTAAAGTATTCTGTACATGCACCTTTCCCGAAATACTCCAAATGCTCATTTGAAAGATAATCAAATCATCGAAACTATAAACTAAAACAATGCGGAAAGTCCTGTGAATAGACAGACCAGATATTTTTGAATTATTACTATTTGGAAATAATAAAACATTGTGTAATAATTTGCAGCGTTTTTGGAATCCGTGTCATGATAACTTCTTACCTGTGGAATCAAGTTCACTACAAAAACATTTTAACAAGAGTGAAATTATTATATGAAAGAGTCATTTCTTAATAAAATCGGAGACAAAGGAAAAAAAAAAGTATAAAAACGTGATATTCATTGCCATTTTGATAAATTTATAATAATTTTCATTCTGTTTCTAGAAAACGTCTAAATTCAATGAGACGAATTCTAAGCAATGCAGACGATTGCCAAGAAAATTGTTCACCTCTTTGGTCTTGGAATATTTGCAGTCAAAATTTTATTTGATATTAGGTTGATATAAGGTTGCATCTTTGAAAGTTCGGGTAGCCCCTCCCAAGAGTTCTAATAATTGAATCATAGAAAAATATTAAAGAAATATGACAATATACATTTTTTTTGATAAACTATGTTTGTATAAGTAATAAAATCACATTTATAATAGTACTAGCTTTGTAATATATCTTTATAATGATTTTTTCTATAAAAAAAAGATCTTTTTACTTCCTTTCCTTTCAATCCACATAGCCACGGCAAAGCAATGAGTTTCCTTGGGGAATCTATGTTCGATATAATACATTTATTTACTTTCTAATTCATTTCGTATAGCAATAAGCATAATGAAATGTGCAATATATAATTAATGAGCTAAAAATAAAATTAAATAAAAGTTAAACTTAAATCTTTTCTTTCTTTTAAAGTTGTTTGTAAAAGTTTTGTACAAACTTTACAGTATGATGATGAATGATGATTAGGAATGATGAGAACAATAGTTCTGTCTTCTGTTACTCACATTATCTTCTAAAAGTTAAACATAGGAGAAGAAAAAAACAACAACATTAAATTGGGGGAAGAGGTATTTAACTTGCAATTCTTTTCACGCCGACGCCGTACGTTGACGTTGACGTTGACGTTAGCAAGTATAAGATATTTGTCGACATTGAAGCTGACCCTTTTAAAAAATAAAATATTTACAAAAAATATTACCTTTTACCTACCTATTAAAAAGGCATGCATGTTACATAGAACACGATTTTTTCTGCTTATAATTTTATCTTTGCTATTAGCTTCATAGTGAAAACATTAAGAGTTCATAGAGTTCACATTAAAACTTAATAGTAGCTACAACATGTGTTTAATCTGTTCCATGGGATAGTCGAGAAAAAGTATAGTACGTCGTATTAGGCCAAATACGAAGGTGAAATGTCAATGTATTGATGATTGCCATTGCAACATTTGGTGTCGCATCAAATGGTCGATAGGTCAGTCTTTTCCATGATTAGATGTTAGTTCATCGATGACTTCATCACTATTGACCCAAGAATGTAACCAAAATATTTTTGGTTGTCTCAAGTGCTCTCAAAATTTACAAAGGCAAGCTCTGCTGTAGCTCAACGGTAACGGAAATAAAAACATAAAAAAAAAAAAAATAGAAATTAATTTACTGTCATGAAAGTCGTGCAGTAATCGGTCGTGCGCTTGCATTGAACGACTCAAATGACGCTATTATTTGCTGGCTGTCTTCGATTTGAAAAGAAGTAAAATATTCGAGAATTTTGTAGCCGAAATCACTTAGCAAAATTAGTAATATAAAATATGAATCCATGTTGTCCCACTATTTTTCTATAAATATAAATATAATAAATATTTTATAACATAAATATAGGAAGATAATAATTATATTATATATTATAATTATAGATAGATAGGTAGACAAATAATTTAATTCTGGGTCTAGGTCCCTTAAGAATAACAAAAATGAATAAATAAAACCGAAAACATATCTGGCTAAAAGACAACAAAATAAAAATCAATTAACGTTTACAATTCTTGTCGCGAAAAATGTGAAAAAAAAATAGAGAGAAAATGAAAAATACAAAAATAATGAATTTATTAGCAAAGTTGAAATTTAAATATTAAAATCCCTTATTTACTTCTGATCAAAAAGTTGATCTTAAATTAAAATTTTATGATTAGAGAGAATCTTTTGGAATGAGAGGTGCTGGAAAAGGAGGGATTTGAATAAGAGTATGAAAGAAGAATGGCGGATATTGGAAGTAAACGAATTCCAGAGGGTAGTGGAGCGGACAAGAAAGGAACGTTCGAATAATTTGGTTCTATGGGAAGGATTATAGAGCTCAGAAAGGAGCTATCTTGTGCGTGGGCTGGGGATTTGAATTGTAGTTTTTTAAGAAAACTACTAATATAATATTTAGTAATATTTATTTAGTAAATTAATATTAATATTTATTCTATAAATTTATAGAAAAAAATCGAGGAAATATTTTTAACAAGTGGGAGGAAAGACCCCTAGTTTAACTCGCCATAAAATTGGGACACATGAGACCGTCTCGAGGTACCGAAGACAAATCTTAAAAAGCAGTTCATGATTCACTTCAATCTGTCCTCGAGTACATTCGAGAGGCTTCTTATACCACACAGCCATAGCGGAAGTAGGAGAAGATAAGGGAGAGGGAGGATACGAGGAGCTTACGAGTATATTCTGGAAGAATATGTCGGCAACGATGAAATAATTTAAGGGTACTTATTGACCTTCTGAAAATTTGGGCGATATGGGGTTTCCAGAAAAGCGTTTGGTCAATATGGGTATAACCAAGTTTTTAACTTATAAGGTGAACGTGAATAGGTGATTATTTAGAATTAAAGTAGGGAAGAAGGCGTTGGATCTGAGGAGTATCTCTTGAGCATTACTAAAAACAACAATTTAATTCCACAAACAAGTTCCTGCTACAATTACAAGGCCTGTAATTATAAATAAAAAAATCTGATGTGGACAACATATGACTTCCTTGTACGCCAGTTAAACTATAAATCGGTGGTTCAAAAAGCTATCCTGAATTTGGTTACTAGTTTCTGAAGGCTGCAGTAAAAACGACACTCGGCGTCGCGGCACAAATCTATTGACAAACACACACACACACACACACACACACACACACACACAAGCTGTTGTTTCTGGAGGTCTCATTCCGTTATTATATCTCGTTTTCTTTCAGTAGGTAACAAGTTCCCTACAGATTTTTTTATGTGCCTTTTTCGATCTAGAATTAGCGTAGTTACCGAGACCTATCCAAGTAGCCCAAACTTGGTAGGACTACGGCAGCCAGAAATCATCTGACAAATAAAATCATCACTTGACATCTTTGGGAATGTGAAACAGAACAAAGTTGATTAATATTCCCAAGATATTCGACCCCCCTGGCCTACTAAAAATAATGTGCCCCTCTTCGCAAGATATGCATGCATATAGTATTTCAAACTTCATTCACAACAGATTATTTTTGCCATAAAATGTTTTTGAATAAAAATAACAAAAAAAAAAAAAAAAATAATATAAAACCAACAAAAATTGCTGCCCCCAAAAGCTTTGCGCCCCGGGGCCATAGTTCTGTGGTTAGAGGGCCCTGGCAAAAATTGCCTGCTGTCCAAAATACTGCTAGCGCCCGGTGATGTTATACGAACCTTAATGCCCCGGCGGAGGGTTAATAGAAATTCCTCTCATCAGATTCCTCTTAAAATGCATCTTTTGCCGAAAAAGAATTCTATCCAACCCATTTTATCTCCTGAATATCAAACCCACATCCCACGGTCCTTTCAAATAAAAAAAAAATAAAAATGCCAAATGGAAGTTTACCATAAAATAGAAGGAAGATGAAGAGATAGACCAAGAAAACTATAAACCTATAGCACTAAAGACCATGAAAGGTCATGTGTTCATTCAACCCCGATTTAAAAATGAAAAAAATAAACCTATACTTTTTAGTTTGTATAACATATTCTCTTCCGTGGCCTCCAGTTGTGGATAACCTATTCTTCTTCACAGTTCCCGCCCAAACCCTAACCCTTCATGGCCTTAATCTGCCACGCCTTGGCGTCAAGCCCCAGCTCGTCGGTAAAGCTTTTTTTGATTTGAACAAGAGACAATATCATCGAGATATAAACCTGCAGGCCTAACATCTGAAAATACAAACAGAGCTCGTATTGGCACGTGAGTCTTGGCCATTTTGAGCACATGGATACCATGGCAAGTCCTTGTGGAGATTGAAACAACTCAACGAATTCACAACTCTTGAACTGACTCAGAATACAGACGAAAATGAGATAGGAATCGGAGAAGGAAGTGGCAATGCGTTGCAAAACAGTAGCTGGGGACATTGCCAAAACGGCTGTCACAGTTCCCACAAAAGAAGAAAGGTGAAGTCGGCCTCGTGAGACATGGAGGACGACACCGGGAAAGGAAGGTCTGCACGTCGATAGGAGCTGGATGGATATGGTGCGTCTCTCAACAAATAAATAGTCATTAATATTGCTATTAATGATTATAATTATGTTTATTCTCCCTCCCTTGCCCCCCAAAAAACTAAAGCTTTTCATTGCGCGTAAGACTATTTTGTAAATTGTTTATATATCATTCACTTGGGAAAAGAGTGCCATATAACAAAAAATTCTGTTTTTCTTTTTTATTGCTTGTAAAGTTTTCATTGACATATATTTCATAAAGGAACAATGTCAGATTTTTAGTTTCAATGTTTAGTGCAATAAAAAATTATAATTAGTATAGCAATTATAAGTTTATTAGTCAAGCATAAATATTTTCTTCAAACTGTGATTAGTGAGTAACATTTTTTATAAAGACTGACTTGATAAATATAATAATAAATTATTTTTAATGTTGTAATAATATTATTCCACTGCTAGTTAGGTGAACAAAAGGTATCAATTTCGCTTCTGCATGGATAAGTAATTGAAAACATCATTATTTATGTTAAAAATATTTTGAGTTGATTTTTATTTTCAAATTCATTTTATTGTTCAATAAAAAAGTTTTTTATTTTATTTTTTTCAAAAATATGTCTTTATTATCCGTAAACTATAAAAAGCTGTCACAATTTGATTCATGATCAAGACTTGATTTTTCATGAGTGAGTTGAGAGGCAGCGATAACTTTAAATAGACAAACTTCAAACGCATCTCCTGTATATTCCATATTTTCATAATGCCTCATTCTTCTTCCAAATGAATGATATACATATATTTCTAAAGTCATAAATGTTAAGTAACTATATTCAATGTCAGTTGTTTCTTTTCTACTCTGTAGTAAACTCTGCAGAGAAGATAAGAGATTATACTAAAAATATCTGATGTGGACAACACATGATTGATTTCCTTGTACGCCTATTAAATTATAAATCACAGGCTGATAAATTAATCCTGAATTTGGTTACTAGTTTCCAAAGATTGCAGAATCTCAAAAACGATACTCGGCGTCGCGGCATCCATCTATAGACACACACACACGCCCGGAATTATAACTTTAAGGAATTTTTAATTTTTGATTCCAGAGATTAATTATTCTTCAATGTCATTATTATTTCTTTCTTTTCCGGCGGTATTTATTCTTCCTCACATATTTCTTCTTCACGTCTTTGTACTTCTTCTTCATTATTCGGCTCTGTATCATCTGGATTTAACACTTTGGAAAAATATTCCATCCATCTATTTAAAATCACTTTTTCTGATCCCATTAGGCTTCCCTGTTTATCTTTACAATAATCCAGGTTCGGTTTAAAACCGGTCTTTGTATTTTTTATTCCTTTGTAAAATTTCCTGGACTCTTTCGCTGCATATTGTTCTTTTATATATTTTATTCTTTTCATCTCCCTTTCTCTCTTTTTCTTTCGACATATCTCTTTGGCTCTTATTCTTTTTACCATACAATTTTAGTAGCTCAAATTTTAGTAGCTCTTGTTGTTCTCTTCAAAAAGTTGGATTTCGCTTCGTTCCTCTCTACTATTGCTTGAATACATTCTCCATCAAACCATTCATTTATTTGTTTTCTTTCCTTATATCCAAGCACTTCCGCCGCAACCTCCTTTAAAATGGTTCCTATTTTTCGTCATCGCTCATTGACAATTGCTTCTCTATATTTCCTTCATTTAATCTTTCAATAACTTTTCCATCAAAATGTCTTGTTATCTATTCATCTTTCAGGCCGTATGTCCTCAACACTCTCCTGGTTTCTCCTCTATTTTTGCACTCGCTTGCAATCCTTTGTCTACATCTAACTTCTACCAAAAAATGATCGGTGTTACAGTCCACCGCTCTAAAACTACGGACGTCTAGTATATGGGATTTGTGCCTTTCATCTATTAATACATGATCTATTTGATTTCTTGCGTTCCCATATGACGATATACAGGCTTCTTGGTGAATTTCTTTGTGTGGGAAACACGTACTACTCTAAGTCCTCTTGCTGTTGCAAAATCAATCAGCCTGATACCATTTTCGCTCGTTATTTCATGTTTACTATATTTTCCGATAGTAGGGATACAAATCCTTTCTTTTCCAATTTTGGCATTAAAATCTCCCATTACAATTTTGGCCTCATACCTAGGTAAATCATCATAAGCCCATTCTAATGCTCCATAAAACACATATATTTCTTCTTCTTTCTCTTCAGTCGGAACGTGAGCACTGATTAATGAGATATTATGGAATTTTCTTCTCAACCTAATGCAGCATATTCGTTGGTTTATGTTTTTAACCTCCATTAAGGCGTGCTTAATAGAGTTTTTAATAATGAAACCAGTCCCAAACACGTTTCTTCTTGTAGTACCGTTATTAATCACTGTACAATCCTTCAGGTTTGATTATTTCTGTTGTTTTCCACCTAATCTCCTGTAAAGCGGCAATGTCTATCTTATACCTGAGCAGCTCTCTCTCTAATACTTTACCTTCCCTAGCCCCAGATTGATACAAACTTCTTACATTCCAAGTGGCCAGTTTTAATGATACATTTCCTCGCGATTGTCGTAACCGCAGATCCGTCCGGCTATTTTCTTGTTCCAGTTCCATAACATTTGATTTTTTAACGGTAGAAGGTTGTTAGCCCTTTTACCAATGTTAGTCTTGGAGGACCAGGATTTAAGCAATAAGGAAGAAAAATTGTTAAAAGTTAAATTCCTATATAGTTCAATATACAATAAGTCGTGGAAAAATATTATAATAAATATATACATTTATTTTTAAAAAACAACAAAAAGTAACTATGATAAAAGGAAATGAGCAAAATATAATAAATATTCAACATAAATTAAAGTTACGATGACTGATGACGTAACTGCAGGAACTGAAAACATTTGTTAAAACCGCAGAAAACCAAGCATTCAATTTAAATGAATATAAGAGAAGTGCCCTAAAGATATAAAATGTAATCAGAAACATTTATTTATAAATCAACAGTTTCCCCAACAAGAAAAACGTCAAAGAAAAAAAGTTACGTAAGTGTGAATGTTATAAAATACCAAAAAAAAAAAAAAAATAAATAAGAAAAAAAGAGCAAAAGAAGCATTAGAATCTGGAAAAAAAAATTACAACCATGAATTTTATAGAGTGCATCTACAATTAGTTTTATTTCTTTTATAGTGGATTGGTTCGTCATGATATGAGGCACTCGGTAGTAAAACATAGTAACTAATAAAATTAAAACTTTTACAATGTTTGCTAGTTACAATGTTTTACCTTTAGCCACCAGTCACTTACCATGACTTAATACTAATTTTTTTTTTTGCAAGGATTCTGCAAGAATCTGGGGCCCACTTGTCGCCTTCTTCCACTCTTTCCCATCTCGGGTAAGCATCCACCATCTTTTTATTTCCATTTTCTTAAGTTAGGAATCTCTGCATATCATCATTATTCATTGAACAAAAAAAAAAAAAAAATTGCCTATAGATTCTTTCAACAACTTATGAAATCAACCGTGAGAAATCCGGTATAACCAAAACCTGTACCTAATAATGCGCAAATATTTTAAATGGCATGTTTTATGGCCGAATGCCTCATTTATCCATGGTTGAGATTGGAATAATTGCTCGAGAGCATTAAATATAAGTTGAATTTTATTATTATTATTATTTTTTAATTCCTTCTTATGAAGAACTGTAATCCCCTGACGAGTCTTGAATTTATGCAACAGCAATCACCAATAAAGTACCATCCAGAGTGATTCAGTCTCTCGTCCACGAAATGTAGCCTTCCGAACCTCTCTCTCTCTTCGGGATCATGTAAGCACTCATCCCTGCTTCATTGTCTGTCAATCTGAGCCTTCCTTCTTACATGCTAATCTTTACCACTCTCCAGACAAACTAGTGGCTTCTTTGTCTCCATTCGCATGCTGGACATTTAGGTCTTTGTAAGCGTCAGAGTATTCTCCTTTCACATAATTGGAGGTTTTATCCTCGGCTTTGGGTATTTTCCCGATTACTAGCGAACCATTTAGGAGGATTGGATGAATTCGAGTAAAATGGAAAACAATCTTTGACGACAGAGGAACAATGTAGCATAAAAAGTGGTATTACATAATTCTCAGTAACAAAGTATGTATGATCAGAAAATAGAAAAGTCGCATATGTTCCAGAGTTTGGGCACTTGCCCGGACCCCTACCATATACTTTGTCTTATATTTGATCTTCAAATAATACAATTTTTATATATTTGTTAGGCTTCTTTTGATGATCGCCAATTCGAAACGCCCTCGCTTTGAGTTAGCAGACAAGTGTAAATTGAATGATGAGAGTGTATATTTTATGAATGTATGACTAAAAGTTTTATTAAAAAAGGACACAAATTTCCGCCACGGCTGTTGGACTATGTTGTGCAATGATTGACAGCACGTGTCGTTATGATTCATCCTTCCACACTCTCTTCCACATAGAGTGAGGGAGCGGGATAGATATTGAACAACTCTACTGTGCTTATCGTAATTTAAAAATTAACAAATGGATTAAATTAAATAAGCAAGTTCGTTCAAGGTTAGCTGAGCAGATATTTTGAGAAAAAAAATAATGTAATTTTGTACAGATAAAATTATTTGTAACTTTTTTTGATAAATACATTATTTTGGCGCCCACCTTGGGACGATGCCCCGATGCGGAGCATCTTGTTTATCGGGTAGGGCCGACACTGCTTCTATTGGCTAAAATCGTTCCACTTTGTGTGCTTACCTTCCGTTATCAAAACTACTTAAAATTAAAAATTAAATCGCCTCTTGTTATTTTATTTTTAATGATTAATATAAATTACACTAATAACCTTCCTTGAAAAACGAAAACCAATGTCTATTTACTGAAATTCAATAACTGGTACCACAAGGTCCCATAACCGCAGAATCTGGTTGAACCTAGTAACATACTCGCATCCGGAAGCCCATAAGCCACGAAGGTCAAACCTTGAATATGGAACATCTATCTCTGTTGTTAACATTAAAATTAACAAGAATCTCATCACTAGTTCAATCCAATGATTATACAACAGGTAATGTCCCCCATATACGGTTTCAATTGTTCTGCGATCCGTTTTTAGTAAACGGAAATCGTAAATTTTATCGAGTTGCATAATAATAAATACAAATTACTTATTGAAGATTTAAAGCTTCAATATTAATAAAACAATGAAACTTTAATTTTTGGTTTATTATTTTCAATAATGAACCTTTGTAACCGACCTAGAAAAAAAAAAATAATAAACCCCCTTCAGAATATGAGTTTTTACGTTTTAAGAGTCCAAAAACTCTGCAAATTATTAATATATGATTTATACTTAGACATCCAAAAAAAAAATAATAAAAATTTATATTATAGTCTTTGGTATAATGATTTTAAAACACATCATATTTATAAATAGCCGAGATATGGACGTATAAAACGATCCGATAAGAACTGTCGGATGGTAAGGTCGAGTTCTAAAGATCATCCTGGGATGGCCTGGGATATTGGAGACAAATAGGTCCAGTAGTCCCGAAGAAAAGCCCTGGGTGGCGGACGGGCGGATTTTTATTAATTCGATTTTTGGATTCCATGTACGTATGATGAAACGCGAAACCCCAAATTTTGAACGGAGGGGGGAGAATTTTTTTTTCTTGGTCGATTACAAAGGTTCATTAGGTATTGAAAATAATAAACCAAAAATATGTCATTTTCAGAAGTTTTACGAACAGTCCTCTCCAATTAGTGCTAATTAAATTAATGATTTTAAGATTTTTGCCATAAAGTAGATTTGATATCCCTTCATCTAAAACCAAATCAATATCACAAGAGCTTCCAATAACTATTTTTTTCAAAATGTGTGATGCCTCATTAAATCAAGGTGCTCCTTTTTTTTATCATTATATATATGTGTATAAATAGTATATTCATATTTATAAGTGTTATTATTTGATATAAAACAATGCATTACAATATTTATAATTGATCAGGTATATACAGTAATGCAATAAAATTTAATGCAACTTTTAGATATAAAAAATAATATATTGTTCGGTAAAATTAAACAGACAGGAAAAAACATAGATACCTCAAACATCTTCTAACAAGCATTTTTATATATTACACTTTAAAAATAAGATGTAACAGATGAAAATTTAACTAATCATTTGAAGGCTGCAATAATAACTAAAACTGATATAAAAAGTATTAAGGCTTCAGAAGCTATTCAAGGACCATTGTTTCATTAAATTAAATTTGTATTTATTTTTAAAAATTTACTTTTCATGTAGAGAGAATCTTTCTTTTCAGTTCATCAAATGTACTGATATCATTGCATTTTGTGTATTTTATTTTTTATAATATTTCTCCAAGGGGTTATTCGAGCACGAATTTTTTTTTTGCTTGGAACTATTGGAATGAATGTGACTGCTAATTTTTCATTCCAACAGAGCGACTCATGAGTTACGAAATAGAAACACAAAGACCTTGCAGTTTTGCAAAGTGAACCGTATGCGCACCAAGCAAACCAGAGCTTTCTTACCTTTATGAAACTCGAGGTCTAAGGAAAACCACAACAGTTTCGTAAATCTGAACACAGAAGGGTCTGTGGCCCAGATTCATGGAATCAACTTTTTCACTTGTTCAAGCAGCTTACTGTCTAGTAGGGATGTCGATGAACTTTTCTTTTTTTTGCGTCCGTCGAACAACCATTTTTCCGCAATATTGTACACTATCGGTTATAATATTTCCTTTTTTTAAATCCAAAAACCAGAAAAAAACCCGATTGAAAATAAATTTCGTAAAAAAGAAAAATACAAGATAAACACCCAACCTTTAACCCACCTGCCTCCCAGTGGTTATACCTCCATGATAAAGCCACACCGTTACATGGAATGCAACAACTAAATTTCCATTGTTTATTTCACGTTCACCAATAACGCAGTAGTATTTTTGAAGTTTACAGATTTTTTTTTATCATTAGATTTTTTTTTTTTTTTATCATTACTCATTTTCTTTATCTGTCTCATTCTCAATTGTTTCTCAAGTCTGTCAGTTTGCTAGGTTCTTAAAAATTAAAAAAATCACAGGACGCGAAATTCATTCTTGAAAAAAAACTTCACTAGCTCTGAGGCTTTAAAAACATCTTTAAAATGATAGCACTTGAAACAAGAAAAAGTGCTAAAATTGTATACTAGCACTCAGTAGCGCATGGAAAGGAATGTATCCTCCCTTCCCCGAAATTTTTGAAAATATATTATTTTCATAGGCGCCAACATAACTTTTGTATTTTTACTAATAATTTTTGATCCAATTTTCATTCTGATCCTTAAAACTTTCGCCGAATTCGGAATTACTTCAAATTGCCGAACTCGAAACGTGAAAAAATTGTTAACAACTAAACTCGCATAACTAATTTTATTAAACTTAAAAGCATTAGTGTCAATGTGTGGAATGTATTTAAAATAACCGGGTTTTCCAAAAACCGAATAATTGCAACAGTTAAAACCGAACAGTTTTAATTTTAGGTAAAATAACCGGAATAAGCAATAACCGTTTTTTTTACCACAAAACCTAAACCCCAACCGTCAAGTATAAGTAAGTACTAAGAAAATCAAAATGTAACCAAAATAAATTAAAAGAAAATCCGGTTTTCAATCGGAAACAACCCGAGAAAGAGGAAGTCAAAAATTTACCTTAGTAAAAAAAAATATTTTTAGGATTAAGCGAAAATAAAAATGTTGGATGTTACCATGAACTACATATCTACAATCATCCCTTTAGTAATCCTAAGCTAGTACATATTTTTCGATTTAACTAGTAAAGCAGCTGTAGAGTTGTTGAGAACTACAAAAATTAAAAGAAAATACGAGTATATCTAAAATGCATAAAACATAAAAAAATTCAATCGTATCTCGTTATCGATCGTATCTACAAAAACCTTTTATAAGAGTCCATGTTTAACAATTATATATACATTTAATTATAATTATATACGTGTAGAACGATCTTTTAATTAAATCAAATGCCATTTATTTCAGGTTTTATTAGTTTTGGCATTTAGATGAATTTTTATAATTATTGGAATTTTAACTCCTCTCCAAAAACAGATTCACGAAACTTTTTTTCTTTATGTTGAGCCAGCGAACTTTCAGCTCAATTCTCAGGACTAGATTCAGCATCAAAAATCCTATGAATCTGTTTGAAATACAGTGCCATAAATATTGTATTTTTTTTTTATTATAGATTTTTTTTTCTAAATATTTTAATTAATTATAAATTTATGAGGAACATTTTTTGTAATGGCAATTTTATTTGAATAATGAACCTTTCTGCATAACAATTGAAAAAAATGGACTTTTGGAGTTTGGAATGGGGGAAGCGATACCCCTCTGGAGAGGAATTTCTTTCGAGAAATTAGGAACTTTGAATAAATACCGTGTTTTTGCGATTAGAACTCTCGGGCTACATCGGGTCAAAACAGTGCCCGATATAAATTCGTCTTAGAATTACATTTCCGGTCAGAAATTTGAAAAAAAAAAATTACCCCATCCCATTGGAGTCGCTGGAGGAATATTATATAACATTATATAATAGATATATATATATAATATCTATATAATATATATATATATATATATATATATATATATATATATATATATATATATAATAGATACATTATATATATATATATATATATATATATATAACGTATATATAACCGGCCGAAGAGGGTCGGCATTATATGCCATACCTGTAGGCGGCAGTACAAAACCGCTGACAGAGGTACTTTTATATATATCGTTTATAAATCTATAAACATAATAGATTTATAATAAATAAAGTATGATATTAATTAAGAAGAAATCAATACGGTTATTACGAATTAAAAACTAAAAGAGTTGACAGAAAAATTTATTAACAAAAAAAGAGAAACAGATAAAATAGAATTAATGAGATTACAGAGAATTAACAAGCCAGAAAGGAAAATTATAAGAAAATGTAAAGTAAATGTAAATTATTTACAATCATGTTTTGATGATATAAATTTGTATATATAAATATTTATTGTGTATTTACTTGAATGTTTTAAAAGGAATGTGCCAGCCGATTAAGAATTTAAAATCCACACGCCATAAATATATATTTACAGAATGCCTATATTTACAGACACTCTTCAAGATGATGAAATCTGCAACACATGCAAGCAATATATATATTAAATAGTCAGCATCACCTTCTCCTGTGCCCATCATCCAAAGTATACACAAAGAGAGGGTACCTGCACCAATAGATAACTGATTCGCCTACTTATGTTAATATAGAGAACATCCGAAATATAGAAAGTTACGAGAAAATGAATAATATTTATTTATTTTTATTATCAGTAGCACAGATATATGGTACGGTTCCCGAAGTGATACAGGAATAATAGAAATAAATAATCCATAAAAAAAAAACTATAAGCGTGATTGGTAATATAATTAATGTAATTACCAACTGTTACCAATTGATTGGTTACTTGCACTTTTAATATCACTACTTCACTACTATATATTATTACGATAGTATAGATCCCTTTTCCGCCTCTCAGGAGCGATGGATTTTGACGAATGAGGTATCAAAAGAAAGGGAATTTCCCGGGGAAATGACGAATCCTGATTTGGTTTCTTAAATTCTTATTAGGGCTTAAATAAAAGTGACGAAAAAACTGGCAGGTTTCAAAAATTCGAAGACAGAGAGTCGGCGGATCGAGACGGGATAAGTTGTGTTTTAAAGATTTTGACGCGGGCATCAGGATCATATGTGTTCCCTTGGAGCATGTTGGTCCAGCGTTTTAAAGCCTTAAAACCTAATGTTTTCAAGATAACGCAGGGTATAGGTCCGCACAGGCCCTATGCCATCTTGCGTACGTGTCGTTGTCAAGGCAACTTTATATCAATTTGAGTCTGTTTACAAACACTTTTAATGAGTGGGAAATTATATATTGTTTCCCATGTCCAACCCTAAAGGGCACTGTTAAGTATGGATAATGGTATAGCTGAATCTAACTGCCTAACTGCTAATTTGAAGAGGTGTTTTCCAGAGGGGTAAGGTAATTACTTATGAAGTATGAACTGTAACTTCAACATAGTCATTACAAACTATGTAGCTTCACCAAATGTGTGTTAAATAAACTTTTTTGGCAATATTATATTGTTTACACGAATAAATATGTTTCCCTAATATCGCTTATACTTCTAGTGTATTAGGGATTAGAAGAAGGATTTATATCTAATGCGAGAGTTCTCGCTCGGGTATACTAGTTATATATATTTACTGACTGTTGTATTGATAATTATATTGACAATTATTAGCCATTGTAGTTAAATGATCTATTAAATGACAGGCTTATTATATACCTTCATTTTATTACTATAATAATAATATGCAGTACATATTTTAATAATAGTAATAATTTATTTATGGTGTACCTAAAACTCTAATAAGATGTGCGGTAAGCGACTCATAAGAAGTATATATATTTTATATATTTTGAAATATTTGTACAAGAATATTTTCTTAAACAAATAAAATTTTTATTATTATTTTAAAGGGGGTGAATACATTTCATTTACAACATAGTGTATTGTTAGGATAGGTTGATACAATTTATTAAACCTTTTATGTTTTAATTATAATAATAATAAGGTATAAATTATCGTGATTAAGGGCAATATTAACATAAAAAATCAATTAAGCGAACATAAGTAGAAAAATCACTAAAATCGTCCCGGCCTTATTCCAACTAGATTAATAACTTGCAACTCGATGCTGTTTTGTTGGTGTGAATTAAGATTAACATAAATCTAAATAATGTTTTTCTAGGACTGGCTATAATAAATGAGATTCTACTAAATTATGTCCAAGAGGCTTACACGTGTCATGCCCTGACACACGTGGAATTTCTGAGGGTGATTGAACCTTTGGCTAATGGTTCATAGGTAGATAACATTCACCAAGCCACCTCAACTGTCCATTTGCATTAATAAAATAATAAAAACCTTACATAAAAATTATACGAATCGTTTAAAAAATTACATGAATATTCATAATATTTTATAATGTGTATGTGTTAATCAAATTTATAAATATCGTAAAATAAGATAAAAAAAATCTATATATTTATTTCCTCGTTTATTATAATTTTTTTCTTTTTTTACGTGTCTTAATGCCATTACATTTAGCCCTGAGACGGATTTGGCTGTTTATGTAAACGTATCTCGTTCATCACACCTTCATCCATATTTTGATGACTTAAATCATGAAGTATATTATATTATATACGGAAATCATGAAGTCAATCGGATATGGGTGACAGTGACAACGTTTATCTAAAATCAATATGTAGTACTATGGTATCATTCATCTCTGTATTATTTTTTTTAACTTACAGGTATAATATAGCTTTTTCAATCACTTTTAAGATTTTAAAAACTCCAACGATTCACAGTGGGAGACGTACGGGTTGAGAAATATAACTGAAAGAATGATACATATTTTAAACTAATTCAATTAAATAAATACATACTAATTTTAAATAAATTAAATAAAAATTTACAATAAATGTAAAACTAAATATTTCTAACATAATTTGATAATAAAATATTTTATGCGGACAACACGTGACTTCCTTGTACGCCTATTAAACTATAAATCGGTGGCTCAAAAAGTGATCCTGAATTCGGTCACTAGTTTCCGAAGATTACAGTATCTCAAAAACGATACTCGGCGTCGCGAAGTCCATCTATTGACACACACAAACTCTTGTTTCCCGAGGTCTCATTCCGTTATTATATGTCATTTTCTTTCTGTAGGTAACAAGTTCCCAAGAGATTTCTTCGTGTTCCGTGGCAACATTAGAACTGTCAATGTCATTGGATAAAGCATTGGAA
This sequence comes from Rhaphigaster nebulosa, assembly GCA_948150685.1. Lineage (NCBI taxonomy): Eukaryota > Metazoa > Arthropoda > Insecta > Hemiptera > Pentatomidae > Rhaphigaster > Rhaphigaster nebulosa. Next base: position 65,541,416 of record OX411312.1, read on the forward strand.
ACCGACGGTTTCGACATTTTAACCGGAAGAACCCACTTACCTTATATCTCATTCTTCTACTGCAGACTTCTTCAGCACACAAATGGGAAGGAAAACAAGTATTTTACACTCAATTTTAACACTAAAAACAAGTAATAAAAATGTTTAATTAGATTGAAAAAAACAAACCCGCATTTGCAACCTTTATAACTGAACTATATGATCTCAATATTTAATTGTAATATAATTACTTTCTTGTACGCAGTAAAGGAAGTATTGTAATCGCGAAAATTTTCGGTTTTAAGATTGTAACTATTGGAAATATCGATTTTGACTATCTTTGAAAACATTTTGAATAGTTGTGTCGTGACGTCGGTAAGTACGTCGTACGTGCGTATCACGCATAATTCAAAAACGATTAGCCGTAGAAAGTTGAAATTTTGTATTCAGGATTTTTGTAAAATTTAGTTGTGAACCTCTCCTTTTGGTCACTGCATGGTTACAGAAAGTGGTACTTTACTTGAAGGTCATAATTTATTTCCATCAAAAATTACATTAAAATATAATGTAAAACATCTCAAATTTAATATTTATAACTTTTATATTGATTTAAATAACATACTAGATTTGGGTTAAAATGGCTGAACCGAAAGAAGTAGTTTACTTGAAGGTCATAATAAACTTGAAAAACTAATATTGTTAAAACAATATTTTATTTAAAAAATAACAAAATAACTTTATGCATGCATACATAAACACATTGGTGGGTTGCTAGTGAAGTTGAAGTACATGATTATTGGGTCGGGTGCCTTCCACTAAAAGTACTGCTTCTTGCAAGTACACAACTTCCATGCATCTGTGCATGTCAACATACAGAAACGTATATGCGCGTGTTAATACACAGAAAGTAAATTAATATATTTGAGTAAAGAAGAGTCTTGAGTTTGATTCAATATTCCTGAACATCATCTTCAGTAAAAGCTCACCAATGGGTTCAAGCTGTTATGTAAGCAGATCCCGTCCTTTAGAACGATTAGAATTGTAAAATATTAAAATTATTTCCATAATCGGGATTTTCATTTTTTATTAAATTAAACTTTTTATTTATTATTACCTTTATATATATATAAAAACAGAAAATTTGAAACATCGCTTGTTTTGTAATTAAAAATTCAGTTCGAAAAGTCGCTTCCTTTGTTAACACTATCCAAGGTTTGGTGCTAACGGACGCGCCTCCTTCGTAAACAGACTTAAGAATTCATTCACTCATCCGGATGTAAACATATTTTACTAATTACTTCTAAATACCTATTTATATATTTATTTTTTCCGGCTACTTTCGTTCCAAAATAAGATTTTTTAGGCGATTTGATTCGCCTAAGTATAATCTAAAATATTCATAGATTAGTGGTGATGAAATCTTTAATAGCCTCACCTAGATATTTAAACTATATTGATTCAAGAATATTTTGTAAATGAAATATATATAATATATATTGGAGAGTCGTTAGTGAATCAAAATCAATTTATATTGAGTGGTTTTTGCACTTCCTAACTCATTTTTATTTCACTTCTTGTCCAGAAATATAATTAGAAAGTAATTACATTTCAATCTTTTATTTTCTTGTACGAAGTTAAGGAAGTATTGTAATCGCTAAATTTTACGATTTTCAGATTTCAACGGAAATATCAATTTTGTCCATCTCTGAATCGATTATGACTAGCTTCGTCGTGACCTCGGTAAGTACGTCGTGCGTGCGTACCTCGCATATGATAACCATATGGTCATGAACATACAAATGATATAATAAGAAACATCAACGAAAAGTCGAAAATACTTGAAACATACTGAAATATCTTTTCAGTATTTTGAGCTCACATTGCTTCAAAACATTCACGGGAGTTCACTGAGTTATTTGAGCCATTAAATTTAAAAATCGGTCGTACAGATCAAATTAAAAAAATCCTTACATACCCTCAAACGGACAAATTAAACACATTTAATACAACATTTCTTTATATTATATAATTCCTACTAACTTTCGGAAATTTAAAATCACTAAATTAATTTTTTTTTTAAACAAACTTAACTTCCCTTAATAAATCTTAATTTTTATAATGTTAACATTTTTTCCCAAAACAAACCAACGTTTCGAAATATCTTTTCGTCCTTTAGATTTTCTTACTTTCTTTCTTAATTGTGCCATTTTTTTCTGATATACAACACAGGCCTACAACAGAAAAAAAAATTTTTGGTGCTAGGATTTTGGAACTGATTTTAGCTATATTTGGGGCGCTGAATCTAAATATGAAAACAGTTTCTTTTTTCTATTAGCTCTACTTTTTGAGATTAATGTGAAAAAGGCAGTAAAACCGCCTGCTTAACTCAAGCCACCGTAGGTCTTGGAGAAGATAAGGATCGTGAACATCAATGGGTATTTGTGTGGACATAAAAATGGTAAACTTTCTTCTGAGACAGCAAAGTGGCCACACCAAATATCCTTATTTCTTGTGCCTCTGAGATAGCAGAGACAAAACACACAGAGTGTACTAAGAGTTCAACATGGTGGTTGGAGAAAATAACGTTACTAACGAGAGAAAATGTTATTGAACGAGAAAAAATCATCTTTCCTCCACTGCATATTAAGCTGGACCTTAAGAAGCGGTTTGTAAAGAATCTTGATAATGATTGATCATGCTTTGCATTAATAGGAGAAAAAATGTCTCACTTGAGTAAGGAAAAAATTAAAGCAGGAATATTTAACGGCCCAGAAATAAGAAAATTAATAAGGATCAAGCCTTCATAAATCCTGAAATTCATTTGTTGCAATTGTCGGAAATTTTCTAGGCAAACGAAAAGGAGAAAACCATGTTGAACTGGTAAACGATACGCTTAAAAAATTCAAATCCCTTGGGTGCAACATTAGTAATAAAGTGCACTAATTATACACAGTGCACTAATTATACACCGTTTTCCTAAAAATTTAGGAGAAAGCAGTGAAGAGCAACGTGAAAGAGTTCATCAAGATATTAAAATTATGGAGGACCACTATCAAGGAAGATGGGATACACTTGACATGGCAGATTATTGCTGGAGTTTAGAAAGTGATTATTCCAAGATATATTCAAGAAGGTCACGAAAAAGAAGCTTCCGTGTTGAGTGACTAGTTGGTTCCATCGATGACTTTTTACTATCTATGTATATATATTAATATAAATGTAAATAATAATATTTGTATAATATAATGATATTTGTATAATATAATAATATTTGTGCTATTTAATAATAAAAATTTCATGTTTAATTTTTATATTTGATTCATGGATTTAACCTAATATAACGTAAAACAAACATTTCACTAAAACGTTATGCCTCAGAAATTTGACCTCCTAAGCAAAAACTAATGCCATATTTGAATTCAGGGCACCAAATTCATATGAAATCAGTTCCGAATACCCCAGACCAAAACTACTGTTGGTCTGTGTAAAGTTGGCAGAGAATTCTAAAGTCTGTTTTTTTTTTCCATAAGTAATTTATTTTGTTCATAATGTCCAATATTAATTTGTTTTTTAATATTATTAAAATAGAGATTGTCGATTGATATTGATAAAGAAAAACATAAAAGAAAAACCAGAGGATGAAGGAATATTTAGAAACGTTGGTTAGTTTTGGGAAAAAATGTTAATAATATTAAAATAAAAAAATTAATATTTCTGTAGTATTTTAATCTCCAAATGCTCCAAAACATTCACGGGATCTCCATCGCACTGGAAAATCGGTTGAACCATTCTCTCAAAAAATCGTTTCATACCCTCAAACGGAGAGATTAAATACATTTAATACAACGTCTCTTCAGTATTTTGTGCTCAAAATATTTCAAAACATTCACGAGATATCAACTGAGTTGAGCCTTTCGCTCAAAAAATCGTTACATAGCTACAAAGAGGAAGCTAAACACATTACCCTCCTTGTGACTTCCCCGTAGTCGGATAAAAACAATAAAATTTACAAATGCTTGAAATTATTTTAAAATGCAGTAAACACTCTCTTAAAAGTATATAAAGTAAATTGGCTTACTCGTAAAAACCGCATACCATTGGTCATTATCTTGCCCTTTGCCGAATCACTTACCACTTGTCCGGATCCGCCATATACGAAACCTGGATACGCCATAAACGAAAATTAATTGTCATAAATTAAAAAAAAATGCGAAACTTGTTTTTAATTTGTGAAAATTAATTTGTTGCCAATAACATAGTTTAATTGCAGGTTACTTTAAATTTAATAAAACGTTGCAATGAGGTATGCATTACAGATTGAACGATGGCCAAGGAAAACAAGAAGTCCAACAAATATTTTTGATTACGTATATTACATAAATTAAATGTTAAAAACTTTCTAAATTATGTTCACATTTAATTACATCTCGCACATCCAGAATGAAAGAGACACAACTCAAAAAATGTGTTTTTGTTAGAACTAACATTAGACACAGGTTAAGTTCTACATAGAAGCCCTCAGGGTGCTTAACACATGTTGCTGGGAGATCTCCTAATGTGTCTATTGGTTTAGCACACTGTTTCCCAAATTTTCGATATCTGTTTATCCCTTATATAACGTCCGTAACGCTAAAAGTTATGTTATAAATGATGGTGATGCGAAGGGTGAAATTGTTCATGTTGAGGCGAGAGCTCATCATATTTTGGTTCCCCGATTGTTAATTTAAATCCGAGAAACGGTCCCACATCCAAAAGATTATTCCTATTTTTCTATTTAATGTTAGTAAATGCTGAAAAAGTAACTTCGCATAGATGTGAAAACCACATTTACGCAATACTAACAAATAAGGAAGTTTTTTAATTATTTTTCCATGTTCAAAGTCCGGGCAAAAAGGGCACTTGCCCCGGGGGGCAGAATTTAGAGGGCAGCAAATTTCGAGCGAAATTTTATTTTGTATTGAATCCCAACTGGTGGAATTGGAGGATGACTAGCAAAAGACCATAAAATGAAGTGACAATATAATCAGAATTCACCAGTTATTTTTCCTACAACTGCCTGCTCCCAGAAGATCTCTACCCCTGGTAATGCAACTATATCCTGATTGAAGGCTTTCTTTAGATAAAAAAATAATAATTATAAAAAGTGTATAATTTATAATAATTATAAAGGGGACTGTGAAAAAATCCGTACAGATGACGAAAAAACACTACAAAAAAAAAGAAGATGATCCTAATGGAGTTTAGAGAAGCGTCTACTCATGAACCTCCAATGACGTTAAGGAGTAGAAGCGATAACATATAAATAAATTCTTTATTTAAACCATTGTAGCAATTACTGGAACTTAAATTCGTTCTTCATAATAAAGGAAACAATAAGGCAGTGCTGGCCAATAAATGCCATGACTCGAACCTTTGCAAATCCGACATGTTTTGTCATGTAAAGAAATTGTCCTGACGCGAAAATGGCGGTCGTGACCGCTAAACAAAATGTATACACAATTCACGTCATCCTTCCCTGATACATTGTAAACCTTATATCGATCCAGATAATCGATATTAACTTACAAACTTATTGGTTGTAACTATATGGATTAGGAATAGTTGCAAGAACATTAACATTCTTATAGAATATATTAATGACTCTAAGAACATACAATATGAACTTCTATTGTATGCTGCAGAATACCATTCCTTACAAAGAGGCTAAATTATGGACCGTATGGCACAGATCTTGTTCGGTCGACTCTTGCAAATCCAAGATTTTCCAATATTATCAAATTTTTATAATTATGTTGAAAAGTGTCCTTGAAAAAAATCCTCCACCCTAATAGAAGCATTTTTGTCGGCAAAGCGGACCTCGAAATTCCCCGGAAGGAATTTGTTTAGATTTTTAGAATAAAGATATTTGGGCCACAGAAATAATTCTTCACCACAGGAAAACTCTTATCATCTATTACAAAAAACCAAGCAGAGCGGCAGGAAAAAACATGTATGAAAGAAGAGCGAATTAACGAACCGGCGTAAATCTCATTCAAAGAAATATTTTTTTCAGTAAACAAATCGCTATTAATTATTTTACATTAAATTATACTGTCCGTTCATTTTTACAGAAACATGAATTTAAATATTTTTGTGAAAATGAAGGTACAATAAAATGACTTTGTAACCATCGAGGCAGGTATCGAACTAGGATTTTACCAGAGGTGAGACTAGCTTAATTTTGTCACTCCTTCTTTCACCCCCCACGCAATAACAGTAAATAATTTTATTACAGTATTTTAGGTAATATATTTCGAAATAAATATCACTATCTCATAACATTAACTCATTTTATTACTGAATTAAGGTCAAAACAATTAAAAAACAGAAACAAATATAAATTTTCGCTCGAAGTTTGCCGCACTCTAAATTTTGCCACCGGGGCAACTGCCTCCTTTGCCCTCCCTCCTGCAGTCGGATTCACATAAATTGATGCTTGAGACCCGCAATACAAGAAAAGCGCTGTTGCCGCTCTGTGCACTACTTCTCTTCTAAACTCTTGAGCCCTTTTCTTCGACCATGTTAATTAGTGATCGATTATTGTTTAATATTATATTGCAGAGCCCACTCTAGTTTGTCAAATCGATGTTAAAAAAAATAGGTGAAAAATATGTTAAATAAATTAGGATTTATATAATTTTTTCGATTCGAGCGTTTTTGCGATAATGAATTGGGCTTTTGTAATATAAAAGTTGATTGAGGACTGTTAATAAACACAATGGAAAGGAAAGGTACTGAAAGATAAATGATCAAACTTATTGTAAATAAATAAATAGAACACATTTGCGTTATAATAATGAAATTAAAACCATCAAAGGTTAATGCAATTATCATTTTTAAGTTAAGTGTACAATTAAAACCCTTTGCTAGCCATCAAAAAATATTTCTGAATGTTTTTAATTTTAATTAAATCTTTCGAAAGCGCGTATTTCCTTAGTGACAGATTAATCTTAAATTACTTTTTTTTTAAATGTTCTCTACACATGAAATCACATATGTGTCGATTAAAATGAAAAATTCTTTTTGCGTTATATAGAATGTGAACTGAGGAAGGCTGCAGGCTTATTTGTTTAGCCAAATAACGTCATCATCCCAAACATCTATTTACGTGAATCCAACTACAGTTCCGAACCTGATTAAGAAAGGAGAGGAAGTGTTTTGTTTAATGTTATGAACTTAATGCCTATAAATATCATAGGTTATTAATGTAATATTTTCACATCTTTATTGTATAGACATTGTCGTGTGTTCAATGCATTAAGTACATACAATTATTGTGAAGTATATGATGGTACAATATATAACAATTGTATTATTTTAACTAATTAAATGAAATAATTTCCGAAAATGGTTCGGTCCTCGGGCACTTATTATGCTATCCCTTCATGTTCTTGACTACTCGGAATTAAAAACTACATACTACTATAGCTTCATCTGAAATGGTTAAAGAGCGAGGTGGTTAGAAATACGAAACGAGAAGGACAGTTCCTTTTTTTTTTTTAAATAACTTATTTTAGACCCAGGATAAATTAAGAAAAATTACCAAAGTATATTTGACCAATTATCATAATCCCATAATGAGGTTATGTGTGGATTTTAAACAGATAATAATTTTTAACCAATCAAATAGGCGTAATCACGATTCAACGGAAGACATAGCTAGGTTCAAGCCTTGGGAAATTTCCGGCTAGCCGAATCTATTAAGGAGTGGTGTCACGAAGTCATCATCTCCTTACATCAATTTGAGCCATTAGGTCTGCACCAAGATTGGTTTTAGTCCTATTTACCCTGAAAATAATAGACTTTTGCAGTTTATCGAAGGTCATCAGAGGGAGACTGAAATGCATTTAAAATTCGTTACATAACGCATAGAACACGGTTTTAGGGAGTTCGGGGAAGTCACTTTTCTCTTTTTCATTTCTCCTTTTTCAACTTTTTTCTTTCGACTACGTCATTTTGATATTCTCAATTTTGTATTTTAGTTTCTTATAAAGACAATTTAAAATGCTACCGAGCTCTGCTAATCTCTTTTCTTTTTTTTTTCTAATGCCTCGTGAAATTGAATAAAATTATTTATAATGCTGGAACAGAAGCTCCCTTCGGCGGATATCCAATAGTCCTGCTTCACTTACAACATTTTCAGAGAGAAACTTTCTGGATGATTGTATCAGAGTTAAATTGTTTATATTATTTTATTCTTATTTATTTATATTTACTCGCAATTTCTTTATTTGTGATTCATTTATTTGTTTTTCTCTTTCAGTTTTTAAATTCATTTGTTTACCTTGCATACATCTGGTATGAATGAGAATCATTATAACATTATTACTTATTGTGCATAGGTGGTAAATTCTAATATGACAATAAAGCATTAAAAAAATAAAAAATAAATAAACAGCAGAGCAGTGATGGGAGAAAAAAATTGAGATCCAAAAAAGACACTTTTCAACTCTCTAACTAAATAAGGAGGATTTGTAGAGTTGCATAAAACCTTAAAAACCGCGAGAGGTTAGAGAAATAAGTTGACACCCAAAAAAGACTTCTCTAACACCAACTAAATTCACATACAAATTTTCAACTTTCCAACTCAATTTGGAGGGGCTGTATCCTAAAAACTGCGGAAAAAAAAATGTTAACATACAGAAATTTTGACTGAAATTGATCACCATTTCTATGGTATTGTTCTGCCTAGTAAACAATCCTACATATAGAATTCCACTTCGTTTGATCCAAAGGGGGTCGCTGAAAGTGTCCAAATGTAACGAGGAAAAACATATACGAGTATATCAAACATCTGCGGAACTCCCATAATTAAACTTAGGGGTTATGAAAAGGATATAAAATGCACCCTCTCCCCCTCCAATGACCTTTGATATAGTGCAAAAGTCTATCAGTTTTGAGGAGAATATGACTAAAAATGCAATAGTCGTCACATGTAACCATGTTAACATGCAAAAGGCATTTCATCAATAATAATTTTCTCTAGAAGGATCATTAGAATATGATTGATTGCTCAGTGCCAGACTGTAATTCTTCTCCAACATTGTCCGACGAAAAATAAGAAAAAAAGTCTAGTTACGGCGATGGAACTCCATCAACATTTTTTCTTTTTTTTTTCCTGAGTTAATGAAATTAGACGCTAATGTTTTTAAAGCTGTGGCAAACTTATTTATGATTTTTTTTTTTATGGAAGCATCATTAAATTATTTAATCCTCGTGTTTTCCATTGCAGTATTAGACAATGTTGAAAGAACCCGCGACTCCTTCAAGGATTAGGCAATGGTATCAAAAAAATATTTGTTAAGCAGTGACTCTAATACGCAATCCTTTTGCATAGATATGCAGGATAATTGAAGACATGAGTGGAAGAAGGTGTTAGATTACAAATTTTAAGTTTTGAGAAAATGAATTTTTTTTTTTAGAAATTTCCAATTTTATCTAATCAACTGAGAAATCATACGATTAACCAAAAATCGTTGTAAATGTTACAACGCAAAGATGAGTACATAACACCTTCATTCATGAGAAAAAATCAATATTAAAAAAATTGTTACATAGCACCTCCATCCACTCATGTCATCAATTATAGTGTATTCGGGATAACTCGAGATTTGGATAGTCTTTTATGCGGCATAAGGAGCGTATAAACTGGGTCAACTAACGACAACCAATTTATTGGAATGTACGTTGATCGTGAAGGCATTGGCGTTCGGCCCCTCAACCACATCAAATCAAGGTGTTGGCGCCAAGGGATTCAGTTTACAGTCAGTCCCCTCGACCCAATGCCATTCCCCTTTATGTTATCGGCAGAAATCCGAAGCTCAACGATCGGCAACCGTTTCGTTGGCTCTGATTTGTCTCTAGTACATTCAACTAATCTCGGCCAAAACAACACGGTTGGTTGCCATTCGTTGGCGGAGATTTGCTTAATGTGTACGCGCCTACACAATATCGCTTTTTTATCTGTTTTTTTTTTTCATTTCAATGATCCTGTTTTCTTTAATATTACCTTCATTTTCAGCTTATTGGCACTCCTCCAAAAAGTACGTTAAAATTTGTCAATCCGTAGCCAAATGAATCGGTGACGAACCGAGTAAGCATATTTTATCTCTTTTGTCGACACACATATAACTCTCATTTCTTTTTACTTTTTTTATTTTAGTTTTTATCACTTCCTTTTTATTGGGTGCTATTTATATTTCCATTTTGTTCTCCCATACATCTTCTTCCTCTCTTTCGTTTCTTTACGCTATTACTATAACATATAGCATAATTCACTATTTCAAAATTATATTCTTTTTTCTGGTACTTTTATGCATACTATTTTTATATTTTTCTCATATTCCCCCATGCACAATCCTAATGCATTTTTCTTTTCATATCTCCTATTATCGTGCTTTGTTTTTCATAACCCTGATGAAGGCGTGGAACTTGGGCCGAAACGTCGGCACATATCAAACACTATATTCCATTACTTTATGCTTACCGCACTCCTAACCGTCTCTATGATTATATCAACGGTCTACTATATCTCAGTAAACTAGTCATTAGGCCACCAAGATTTTATTTTATCAAATTATGTTCGATGTTTCGGCTCCTGTAGCTCTTTTCATGAATGTTCATCGCTTCTTTAAAAACCCCACCCCGTCCTTGATATTTTTAATTTTTCGTTCATGGTAAAATCTTATTATTCAGTCGGTCATATCAAGTTTGTATGGATATTTCAGGGTCTTACCATGAAAAATATCAAGGACGAGTTTTTTAATAAAGAAATGAAACTATAATCTCAAAAATGGCTCCGGGAACCGAAACGTCGAATATAATATGATAAAGTAAAATCATAGTGACCTAATAACTAGTATATTTTACGGAATTGTATCATGGCACCAAAAACGGAAAATACTACTAGAAGGTCTACTAGATCTCCATTATGATAATATATATAAATTTATATGTAGTTTAGACTGGAATAAAATCTTTATTCTGGGACAAAATCCCTTAAGAATAACCAAGTATCCAAAAATATTTTTGGCTAAAAGAAATATTACAATGGTATGTTTGTGGTATAATTTATTTCTTTATATTCCTTTATTCTTTTTTTCTACGTCGTTTCACCAACGCTTCGGGGTACACCCCCATTCTCAAGGTGTTCTTTTTTTTATAATAAACTCTACACTCTTATTGTCTATATCCATCTTATTGATTTTTTCTGTTAATAATTACATTTACTTTAACCATTAAAACTATGTTTCATATCTTTACATTTATTGATAGGAGTTAAAATGTTACATATATCTTTACTATTACCACAATTGCTCTGTACTACTACTTGACAGTATTAGGGATAATAACAGAGCAATCGTGGCAAAGGTAAAAGATAAATGTAACATTTTCACTCCTAGCAATAAATGTAAAGAAATAAAATATAGTTTTAATGTTTAAAGTAAATGCAATTATTAACAGACAAAATCAATAAGATAAAGACATTTCCAATATTACTATAAAATATATAGAAATATTACAGTAAATAAATAAAAAGAAAACATTAACAATATGAATAGTTCTCAAAAATATTTAAAAATTAAATGAAGAATATTGAAACAACATATGCACTATTAACAAAAATAAATTCATCCACAAAGCAAAAACCAGACCAAAAAAAAAAAAAAAAAAAAAATATATATATATATATATATATATATATATATATATATATATATATATATATATATATGTGTGTATATATATTTACCCCTGTTATTTAAAAAACAATTCCAATTTATTTTTTTATTTTTTTTTGGGGGGGGGAGGGAGTGTTATTCAAACAATTCAGAACTGTAAGTAAATTGTAATTACAACCAGCGAATGTGCTATACCTTGAAAATAACGTCATGAAGGCTTGACGGTAAAGGTCATCCAATGATGCCACGCCATAAAAATTTAAATTTAAAATTTAATTTAATTTTATAATTATTTCCACCACATTCGTAAATATCGTCGTGTAGTGTTGCTAGTCCTTGAATTAATGAATTTGAGTGTACATTAAATTGGTCGTGAAATCGTTCATATAACCATTTAATGGTTGATTGTACGCATAGAGTATTTCAGTCTTAGTCCAAGTTCTTGTAAATTTCATTACACGAGGGAGTGGTGCTAATAGCTCGAATAATTGAATTGTTTATTGAAGTTGCAGCAGTTTCTGTAAATTACGTTTCTTACTATGTGCACCGTAATTTTGAACGTTAATTAAAAATATGCAGCAATAAATCGAGTCGTAAATAATTTTTTTGTCTCACTAATTTGACGTTTACGGGATTACAGATCAGTCGTTTATTTTTCAAATTTAGTAAAAATGAAATCTAAATGACAAAATAAAGCAAAATAAAATAGTATATATATATGCATAAAACAACGAAGGTAAGATAATATTTCACAATAATGAGCAATCAAATAGTAATAATATAGTATTCATACTCAAACTTGGATCTCAATTGTCATATTTTCCTTATTCTCCTCCTCCACTTTCAATTGCAACTAATTGTTTATTCTACAACAATATTGTTCGCAGTAACGTTAGAGTAATTTTTCTTTCATTTACCGTACCAAGTAACATCTTGGGAAAAAAATGACTAATAATGCCATCACTATTTATTTTTAATTGTACTAATAGCCATAATAAGTTTCTCTTACACAATTTTCACAAGATGCTTGTATTCTAATCATTTGTAGTAATCGAGCTGTGTAATAAGAACTGTAATTAATTGTTAATAAGAATCTCTAATTTATTCTATACCAGTTTTAAAACAATTAACAGTGTGTGTTAAATTTAAAGAAATTTAGCAAGCTTACCTAATATAAATAAATCAAAAAAATAATAGCAGACCCATAATTCATTTGACTTTGATTATAATTCATTTCTAAACGTTGATGCGTTTAATGAAATTTTTGAAATATTAATCAAAAGGTTTTATTGACAATTTTAACATTGACAGTTTTCTAATAATTTGTTTTTTTGCAGCAAATTCTCATGTTATAACACGAATTTTCAACGATTCCAGTTCAGTATTTTCACATAAGGAGAAAAAAACAACACAGATGATTAGAGGCCATTTTCGTAGCAAAACCTTAATTAATTAAAAAAAACAAATAAATAACATCAGTGTTTATCATAATTTTTTTTCATACCGAATTTAAGCTTATCCGAAATAGATATTAATCTTCAGAAATCATTTGAGCTACGGAGAAAAAGTGAAAAGACAACGAAAAAATATATAAAAAAATAATATTTTTAAAAATAATATATCGGTGAGGCAATCACGAAAAAGTAGACAGTTTTATATATATATATATATATATATATATATATATATATATATATATATATATATATATATATATATATATATATATAAAACTTCCTCCAGATTTATTTTCATTGCTTTTTTAAAAAAAAAAATCAGCAATATGCCAATAGCCACAAAAATATTAGCGAAATAATAGAAACAAAAATTAACTAATAAATTGGATAAAATAGCTAAGGGGAGAAGTAGGAGAATTGTATATGAGAGAAATTCTCATAATATTATTAAAGTAAATATATTGCGGATATGTATTAATTAGTAGATTTTAGAACTAACATGTTGATGTTTGTAGGTGAGTATTTTAAAGCAAAATAGACTAATGCGAGCTGATGACTCCTATGAAATCATATGACAAAATAGTATCCTATAGATACTATTTGTATGTATATATATATATATATATATATATATATATATATATATATATATATATATATATACTAGCTAAATGGTAATTTATTAATTAATTAGAGGTATATTGTATCTGTATATATTTGTTGTATATAGATATTACTGCATCTTAGTTTATATGTATATACTGTTTGTTTCATTATTTAATTTCAGATAAATGTCCTGGTGATGGAAGAACGTCCAATAACATTTGAATAAAAAGTAAATATATCTTTAAAACAAGCAATAACGAGGCTAAAAAATAAAAACTCATCAAACAGAGGTTAGATAATTATGAAAAATAATTTAATTTTTAAAGATGTAAACGATGCTAAGACAATTGAAGATGCAATAATGTATAGAAGGTACAAATTAGAAAATGTAAACCGATTTGATAGTAAGAAAGATAAGAATAAGAAAAAAAAATACAGTGAAATTAATCTAGTACCTATCTTTTTCTATAGTGATATTTCAAATAACAAAAATCATTTCAGTGACGGTAACTCTGTTGAAAGGGACAAATCTAAAAACGTCTAGAAAAAAATTTGTACATAACATAAAAGAGATATTAAAAAAAGATAAAAAAAAATCATTCGTTTGAACGGAGGGAACTCCCACCATTTTCACAAACAGGAATAGTTTAAAACAACATTAAATAAATGAATAAAAAAATATATGATGTGTCCACTTACAAGGCTTTACTTCCCGCTTTGGGTGCTAAGTACAATACAAAACGTGTTACATGTTTTCCATAATTCAGCATTGTTATATTTATCGAGGGTTGTCTTTTTTTATTTTTTCTTATTACTTTAGTATTCTTAAATATATTTTCATTATCTTTAATTTTATTTCTCTTAACTTGCTAAAATTATATATACCCCTCAACTAGAATCCATAAATGAGGATCTCATGTCTTATCAAAAATTATAAAAGTTCTAAAAACAGGTATAAATCATTTACAACCTATAAATTTCGTAAAATAATTACAAGAAACGCCAAAAATTTTACCATAAATTGATAATATAGATAAACTGTATTAAATAATAGTACAAGGTTGTATTGATTGGATTTCGATATCGAAGAATAACCTTATTCGGGGCAGACCCGGTATTCGATGTACAAACCATGCCAAAAACATTAGCATGCCAAGAAGCCACGACCACCAGTACCTTTGCGGAACTGTTACCCAATTAAGTTTAAGTTACATTCGTTCGCAATTCGCTTAGATAGCATGTCTCAGTTTGATTACACCAACAATAATAACCTCATTTTTCAAGAGCCAATGAACTGTTCAGTGTCATGGGCTTTAAGTGGAGAATCAGGAAGCACTCCACGTTCGTGTAAAGAGGCCCGAAAGAGAAAAAATTCTGAAGATAAAATATATATATATATATATATATATATATATATATATATATATAATTAAAACACCTATCAATATAAATCTCAAATTTATTGACACAATTTTATCTCATTTGGCGCATGGCTCGGCTATGACCCAATGACTCATACCTGCCTTTCTAGAGGTCATTGACTTAATCAATGTTCGATACAACGAAAAACAGTACCGAGATAAAGAATTTTTTTAATAATTTTTAAACCGGCCTCTATTAATTTTGTTTTGGATGCCTGTATTTGAAACGATTCAGATCAAATTTTATTTATTCTTTTACGAAGTTGAAAATGAGGCTCGATATTTCTTTAAAGAGAAAAGGCCTACTAAATCAATTTTTTTTTTTTTTTAAATCTGATTGTCTCCCAGAAGTTTAAGTTCGTCATTGTTATTAAAATGGAAATATAAAAATGATAATAAGTTTGTTTAGAAAAAATATAAAATTTTTATTGTTGAAATTTATAAATTTATTTATTTGTGTTGTCTCTACCCGGCAGACTCATCTGCAACACCATGATCTTACACTCTGTAGTAGAATTTTATCATTTTAAAAAATTCAAGTGTTATTTTAATAGTTTTTTCGTCTGCATCTAAATTACCCTTCAACTTTTGTGACAGATTTCGTGTTTTCCTTAAAGTTGAGAACATAGGACTCTTGTAAGACGTGTTTGAGTGTTCTTTGAACATCACACTTTTCACATATTGGAGGTTCGAATCCTCTCAGTAAGTAAGTATATGAAAATTCACAATGCCCAATCCTTAACCGACATAAGACAGTCTCTTCTTTCTTAGATGATCGGTTTGAAGTATTCCATTTGGACCAGTGGCTCATCATATTCTTTAGTTTCCCATTTTCGCTGCCACACTTTTCAAGTTTATAAAGTATGAATTAATTTTTTAGCCAAAAAAACCATTTAAAATTTTTTCTAATTATTCAATAAAAAATATTACGACTGATAACAAAAGCACTATGGTACGTGACAAATATAACTATACACACTGAATTCAGCCAAATAACCTAAAAAGGACTCTTTACCTACGATTCAATAAGAAACTACACGGACACACTAATAGATTAATTTCTTAAATTACTAAGGTTGACCTTCCCACCAATACCTGGAGCAGACTGAAAAGGTGAGAGGTAAGAGATCTCTTTCTGAGTCCTAAGGCAACAGAATCAATTCAGAAAAGAGGTAACTAATCTCTAACGCTAACCTCTAACGCATTCAAACAATTTGTAATTATCAATTATTATGTGAGAGATGTGAATAAATTTCAGATTTAACCAAAAAAAATATTGAGAACTTTGTAGTTATAGTTGTAGTATTGACAGTTTCTGAAAACAAATGGGTATTTCTGCAATTTTAAACACATTGAAAAAAAATATATATAAATAAATCAAATTAAAATTATTGATAGATAGAATTGTTAAGGTTCGAAGGTAATAACAAGGCACAAATAGGAAAACTTTTTTTTTTTAATTATTAGACAAACAAATTTAAAGACCACAAAAGAAAAAAAACCTTATATTAAATATTAAATTACCGCTAAAATTTATTATTAATTATCAATACAAGTGTTATATGCAGGCACCAAGTCCAAAAAAATTAATTTGAATTATTTTTTTTTATGGTTCCAAAACACCTCGGCCCTCATTTCTAAACAAAACTGTGGATGACAGTGAGTTCCGATGAACATCCTGGGGTAACCTTTGATATTGGTGGCAAATTTGAAAAAAAAAATCGGCCAAGCAATCTCGGAGAAAAGCCATGATAGGCGGAAGGACGGATTGTTTTAAATTTAATTTTTGGATTCTATATATCTTGAAACGTAAATCCTCAAATTTTGAGGGATGGTTAAATTTTTTTCTCGGTTGATTACAAAGGTTCATTACTGAAAACAATAAATCAAAACAGAAATAGGTAGTTGAAAGAAGACGTCCAGAATTACACGGACCAACGTTTTGGTCTGATAATAAAAATTTAGAGGATTAGTACGGCATATATTCGAAAAAAAAATTATTTATTAGGTTCAGGCAATTCACAGAACTCCAGTTTCCAAACAAAAATTATATTTAATTCCATTGGATTAATAAATAAATATATAATTTGAAATAGGCCAATATGAAAATTGAGATATTACATTGTTGTATATCTACCTAGATTACAATAGTTGGTGCAGCGAAGACAGACGAAGCCCCCCACCAGGGGGTTGGAGGAGAGTGGGGACCAAGAATGAACTAACCACCCGCTGACCCTAATTGGTATCAGTGCTCCTCCGACCGTCAGTCTCACGCGTCTCCGACCTACCACTCATCTCGTCGACGAGGGACACAACCAAGTAAGACGAAGATATCATCTCTAGTATTAAGACAGGCTTGTTCTTCAAGCTTGAAAGAAATTAAAAAAATGAAAAAAAAAAAATTAATGTCGTAGGTGATAACACTGCACGAATAGGGGAACATTTAATATATTATTTTTATTTTTTTGTATTTTTAGAAAACTACGTTAAAGACATTTTATTTATTTATTTTTAAATGACAAAAAAAGAAAAAACCCTTAAACTCGTAAGTAGTTAATGAAAATTACTTATATATATATATATATATATATATATATATATATATATCAGCTAAAATATAAATTAATATAAATATATATATAAATTAAAAATTGGTTACATTGATAATCAAAACAATCAGATGAAACATTTAAAATATAAATCAAAGATATTGATAACCAGTGTCTACGTTTAGAGTGACAAATATCAACTAATTATTTCTCGATTACAACAAAACAATAATAGATTTCTTTACTTTTGCAAAAACCACTTTAATAAAGTCAGAATTACTATCATTATTTGATAATAATATAATTATTATAATTCAGTAAATTATCAAATATTTACTATTAAGGAGAATATATAAGTTTTTTCATGAGCCGAATAATGTTAACATAGAATTAGTTGAAATTAGGGAGATTTCAAGTATAACTTTATCGACATAACTTTATCGATATAACTTTATCATCTATTGAATGAATTTTCTTAAAAATATGTAGAGAACAGATCAATTATGAATGATAGAGGTAGTACACAAATGGTGTAGGTACTATGCTAGGTCGTGGAGTCTATTCTTTTCAGATATCTCACAGAATCATCGATAATCGATGTTATCAGAAGTTATATATGAAATATAAGAATATTTAAGAGATTTAAATATGAGAATATCATTTTATGAAGGATTTCGGATTAAATAGAAAATGAATTTGTCTTAGAATGAAATGAAATGATCATTTTGAATTATTTTTGACCGTCGTGGTTTGATAAATTGTTTCATATTTGTTTTGACACCCTTATATATCATAATTAGGCATATTATTATTCTACGAGATACAACATATTCTAGATTGGGAAGATCGAAATGCATTCCCATGGGTCCCAACATGACCTTAAAGTATTATTTTATTTTATATATTTTTGTTTTATTTATTTTATTAAGTATTATTGATTATTTTATTGGTAAATTAATATATTTTCAATAACATTATATTTTATACTCAATTTTTTATTTGCATTTATTTTAATATTACAAGTTTCTTTCCATTAAATTTATTAAAACAAAAAAAAATAAAAATAAAGAAATAGATAACGTGGTTAGGCTGTTCTGTAATAGGAAAATAAAATTACGATGCACAAGTTTTTCGTTGTTGTACAATATAAATGTAATCTATAAAATAAAATAAATTATAGTTACTTTTTAATTCTATTTTATTTTTATATAATTATAAATTAACTAATTAACACGCTGATGGTGTCCATTGCTTAGCTTTGTGCCGAACGACGAAGCTATGTCAAGGTGAAGGTCTGGCGCGGTAAACTACTACCCTTGCACGACACCGGCGTGTTCAGGGCTGACCTGCATCACCGTCCCTTGCAAATCTCTGCAAATTGTTAATTGTAAACATATGTAAATAAATATTCAAACAAAATTATATTGGTAAACGGCTCATTTCTTCCTCAGCTAGATTTAATTTTATTTAGCTATGGTTATTTTAATAATAATTTTTCTATATGTACGTAAACCATGAGATGATTATACAGTAGAACCCGGAATATCCGGATCATTTATTTATTTTTTCCATTAGGTACTTTAGCTTTTGTTCAAAATAAACAGATACGAAATTGGATTAATTTATAAAGTCTAAATTAGCTTCATCATCTTTATATTCTCCTTATACGAACGTTTCAGCTCTTATCCATCATCAGGTGCATATTCTCTAAAATAAATTTTAAAAAATAAATATATTTACGTGTAATCAGAATCATATATTTTATGTAAAAATAACTAATTCCATGTATAATCTTATTACTAACCAGCTTATAAATGATTTATTTCAATGACATTTGAAATATAATTAGAATAGATGGTTGCAATTGCAATAATGCTTATACTCGTATGAAAAAATAATAAAATACATTAATCAATTTAAATTAGAATTGCTATAATGATGATGTTAACTCGGTCCTCTTAGATAATGGCATGGGGACCGAAACGTCGGTATATAGAGAATAAAAAGTTGGCCTTTACAAATTAATACCATTAAATGATTCTTTACCTAACAATCTAAAAAGGACTGATACGAAATCATATTAAATAATCTTAACAGAAATTCTTAATTTTAATTACATAATTTAAGATACACTCATAAACAAAATTAGCAAGTTTTTTTTTTTTAATTTTAACTAGCTACATACACATGCATTGTGTCGTATTTCGCATACCAATTTTATTTTTAGAACCTATAAATAATTCGTATTCAATAAAAATTACGCGAAATCCTTAAAAAGGAGGCATATACGCATTTGATGGAAAAGCGACCCCTAATAGGCTAATTACAGTTTTAATGAAAAAAGAAATATAATTTTTCCTTAGATACTCTCTCTCCATTCTGTTTGTCATACTTCAATTCAGATCATTATTGTCTCTCGTAGGATTAACTCCTAAGTTATATCTAACTTTTTTTATTTTATTGCAATTCAATAAATTGTGTTTTGTAGTGGTTTTTCGTGATGTATAACCTGGAAAGTGGCGATACGTGAGGTATAAGGAAGCGTGTAATAATCTCTGTCGAATAAATAATTTTGTTCACATTATTTAAATAAATATCAATAACATCAAGATTTTTTTATTTAAAGATCATCCCATCACTTATCCAGAATTTCTCGTTATCCGGAATAGCTCTATTATAGTAACATTGTTATAACAGCATTATTCCGGATAACCGGAGTTAATAAATTTTACTTCCTCTACTAAGTTAGAGTGGAATTGTGGTAATAGTTCGAACGTATATATTTTTTTCAATATCTATTTAATTTACAAGTTGGTGTTTAAAAATAAAATGAAAAATACGATGTACCAAGATATAATTAGTTGAAAGTCAAGGTTTTTAATTTATCCTAAAATAGTAATATGTTTAACTAAGCTATAAGAGCCGTAATATCTTATCGTTTAATTAAACATAGACGAAGGATCAATATTTGATTTCCCACAGAAGAATCGTTAAAAGCTATCTATTCAAAGAAAATTATATGTTTTTTTTTTAATTCTATTATCTTTAATTCACTCAAACCACTCATAATAAGAAACAATAATATATTTTTATTTATTGATTACTACAGTGATGCCCAAATTAAAAAAAAAAAAAATAGCATTTATTCATCAACGAAACCTTTAAAATATAAATAACAGATATAGAAATTAAAGATATTATTTACAAAACAAAACATATAATATGTTCACTTTTGCAAAGACCACACTTCAATAAAATCCAAATATAAATTTAGCTCATATTCGTTTCGGTAAATGTTCATGTAAAAGATATAATCGTAGGTGTTTATATCAACATGGCTTTATTTTTTTGTTTATATGAATTCTATTAACATCAATTCCACCCATATTAAATATTTAGAATAATATATAAAATGATTTCATAACGCCGGCAAACAAGTTAAAATTGTTTGAGTGAGATATTCGTGAAACTTTGGTCGTAACTTCTTCTTGGTGGTAAGAATCGAAATCTGTAGAGCCTGCCCAAATTCCCGGGGAACAACCCTCCCTGTAGAGGATATTTGCAAAATAACTTGCACAAATTAAGTCAAGCAAGGAATAATTTCCTATAGTCTTTTTTTTGTTTCTGAATCGAATCAGATTACCCCTACGATGATAAAGTCAATAGTTTAAAAGTTATTACTGATTAGAGGTAAAAAGTATAGATCACGTTTTATAGTTGAACTGTATTTAAGTTGTCCCGTAAGTTACGAGAAATATTTAAGGAGGTATTAATAAACTTCTAGATTAACCAAATAGTTTGTTTGGACCCAACGTCCAATTTCCCTTAGAAAAATTGGAAATTTAATTATTATGTTTTTTAAGTAAGTTACGTTTTTATTGAATAGAGATCACTCAAAAACTATTCAAGATAATTAAGTTTCAATTGAACCATCTTAAAGTAGATCAAATTCCCTTTAAGAGATAAAGTTTGGATTAACTAAATATGTTATAAGGGGGCTTTCGGAGAGATCAATAACGAAAAGTTTTATATATTTTTTTAAATCACTTTTTACTCATAAATGCTTTTCTCAGTCCTCTGCTAGGATATAGATATGCGACTTTTAGGGATGTTTCTACATTTATTAAGCTCTATTAGACTGTATCGTCATAATAGAGGCCTCATTCGATTCAGAAACAAAAAACAAACTATAAGAAACGATAACTTGCTTGGCTTGAAACGTTAAATTATGTTTTCTTTTTGAAGTAATGGGCAATAAAATCCATGTAATTTTTTTTGTTTTATCTTTAAATGTGCTTCGCACCTATCACAGGTATTATGTAAAGTGAATAAAATTGAGAACACGCTCTACTATACTCTAGTAGGTACTCAGTAAAATGCCGATCTACTTTTTAGTAGACAGCATTTTACTGAGTACCTAGGGGACTTCTTCTGAGTTTTATTCACTTAAAAAGATGTGCAGGAGTACCGAATCAATAATCAACCCATATTTGGAGCCAGTATTCCATAAATTCAGAAAGTATTCAATTGTGTAACTTCTCTTTCTTCACATCTAACTGGAGTATCGGTTCAGTTTTTTGAGAACTTAATTGAGGAATGGGAACGTGCTCAGTTTTATTCACTTCACCTATTAATGACAAATAGCCAATTAAACGTTAATAGAAAAGTTATGGTATGAGGGGTTGATCGATGGTTGGTTAATGTAAGTCGGTATGAAGAGTTTACTGTAATTTACCAATAAGCGTTTGTTATTAGTCTTAAATTTTTGGATTGAAGGGATCGTCTTTCGGTTCATTTTAAAGTTTGGGCTGAAAAATCTGCAGTTAATAATTTCATAATATAATTTCTTAGTAAATACTATTCCTAAAAAAAATAA
This sequence comes from Rhaphigaster nebulosa, assembly GCA_948150685.1. NCBI lineage: Eukaryota > Metazoa > Arthropoda > Insecta > Hemiptera > Pentatomidae > Rhaphigaster > Rhaphigaster nebulosa. The sequence continues at coordinate 65,564,024 of OX411312.1, forward strand.
TAAAGTTCTCAACTAAAAAAAATACAAGCCAAATAGTCCATTTTTTACATGAACCATAAAACAAAAACATTACTCTAGTGTTTTAGTAAAATTATTATTATAATTTTTTCCTCTAATATCTAGTACGATTAATTTTGTGTAAAATAAATATAAATGATAAGATTAATTAATTTAAAATAAAACGATCAAATATAATTTCATTGCATAAGTCCATGCTATGGTAGCAGACCATGCTACCCTACCGTTAAAGTCTCTCAATGACGAACGCATCGAATTTACTCGCGTGCAGTAAAACATTAAATGAATATATTAAAGAGTATTTTTCATACACGAATACACGATAGTTGGTATCAAATATTGTATTAAACATATAAATATATATTAAAGGTATTTGGTCCCTCCATGACCCGCGATAAAATAAATTCCTGATCTTAACAGGAATTTGCGATGTTCATTAAAATATTGGATTGATGTGTGTATTAGTGGCCTCTATAATATATAAACAAATTAATAAATAATAAAATTACCTTAAGTTTAATATGAGTAGTTCATCAACGCCTTATGCTAGACGATTCACAACACCTGTGATAGCACAACACAAATATCAGTAGAAATCCACGCTTATTTATTTTGTAATCAACCAAGGCATCAGCATTTGCAAGTATGGAGAATAACTATTCGAATATAAATTATTTCCCGGAATCGTGGGGAGAAGGTATTTAAATTAATTCAACAACCAAAAGAGGACGGACGAATTAGCGGCCGACACCAGAAAAAAAAAATAACGCTGTTTTAAATTTACCGATCATTATAAAAAAAAACTGACAAGTCATCCTACTGTAATTTTTTAACAATTTCCTTCACACCTTAATACGAAGAGCTATACTTGGGTTTTGCAAAGCATGCATGAGCTTATATTTTCATGCTGATGAATTAATTCTTATGATGTATAAATAATCAGTAACTTGTGGCTTTAATGAATATTTCTAAACGTATATAAGTAAATTATCATCAGTAATTACTGTATAGACTATAGCAAATCATTTAATCTTCGGAACCATTAGACGAGCAATTAGCGTCAATGAAAATCACGTCAATGATAGCTTATCGTCCGACATGTTTTTTAAGAGGATTTTAAGTCGTATTTTTCTGAAAATAATAGATTATTGCACGGTATCAAAGGTCATCGAGGATGGATCAGGGTTCATTTTGTATCCTCCCCTACAACACGATTATGGGGCTTTCGGGGATGTCCAATATATATATATATATATATATATATATATATATATATATATATATATATATATATATATGTATGTATGTATATATAGCAGCGACCACCTTTTGATCACATCTGCTGGAATTCCATAGATAAGATTGTTTTCTAGCCAAAACGATACCATAAAGTTGAGAGTAAATTTCAGTCATAATTTCGACACCTATATTCACATGTCTTTTTCACGGTTATGGATGTTTTGCTTTATAGCAAAACCAGCCCCTCCAAACTGAGTTAGAGGGTTGAAAACTTGTATGTGAATTGAGTTGGTGCTTTTTGGGGATCACGACTTTAGTCTTCTATTCTCGTCATTTTGATATTTTCAATTTCATATTTTAGTGAAAATACGACCTTAATGACGAAGCTGTGAATAAAACTACTCATGATTTTATTTCTATAGTTTCATTAAAATTATAATTTTTTTTTACTTTCCCACCGCTACTACACCGGTAAGCAGTTAATTGTAACCATGTCAAATTTTCGATGTTCAGTTTTCAACGAATCATATGCGTTTCAGAGAAACGCATTTTCGGCCATGGTCTATATCTGTATCTATTTGTGCCACCATTATCTTTTGAACGAGTGGCCGACCATGCAGCCGAAGAAGCAGCAATATCATCATTGGAAGTAAGCAATATCCATACTTCATCGGATATACTAAAATATATAAAATTTCAAGCCAAGATGACCTGGGTCCAGCTTTGAGAAACCTCCGAGGAACAAAATATATTAAACATATAAAAAGTAGACTGAGAATTGGCCACACGCGACTTACGCACGGATTCCTTATTACTAAAGACACACCTCCCAACTGTGAAATGTGCAATATGCAGCTGTACATTCAGTCACATTTTAGAAGACTGCCCACTACATGACAGCTACTTTTAAAATTTAGGAATAGAAAGAAATCTCCAAACGACGTTAGATAGCATCACCAATACAGGAAAAATAATCGAATTCCTAAAAAAAAAAAAACATATTTTCAAAATAATATAGTGGTGATACCAACAGTGGATGATTAAAAACAAATAAAGAAGGACGCTAAAGACCCAAGCAGTTGAGTATCCATAAGAAGCTTAATCTAACCTGAATTCCAAAGATTGCTTATTATACAATTAAATTATTCGGCCGAGTTAAATAACATCTTTTAAGGGAGAAACTTACAAAAAAATTATTTGAATTTGAAACTGTATCAATTATTGAAGGGAACAGCTTATGTTAGAAATTAATAAAATAAAAAGTAAAACTTAAATAAGAATTTTTCAATTTTTTTGTTTTTTATCTCTTTCTCAGATCGTAATTTAAGGCGGACTTTCGGCCAAATTGTTATTCTAGTATTATAATTAAATAATTTTAAATTGTAAATTAGACAGTATAAAATACAGTCAAAATCATAAATCATAAAAGGCATGTTCTTAGTCTGTATCCAACAAAACAAAACATGACGATCGAAGGACATTTTATTACTAAAAATATAACAATACAATTTCGACACCAGCTTTCCTTAATCTTCGTGGCCGCTATCAAATAATCTAATAGCCCCGAGGAACGAAATTGCATAACCGATACGATTAAGACTTAAGCATTGTTTCAACCTTCAAGGCATCAGAATTCAAGCAGAAATCACGTGGGACTGTGCAATGATTGCATCTCACCTGTTTTAAAATAATCCTATGAAATTGGTTTAGGTAATTGAAGAGTCGAGTGGATGAAGGTGATAAGTCAATTTTTTTTGTTCTGATAAAACTGAATTCAAATCGTCTTTATTTACTATAAGGCAGGTGCGCTCGTCACTCGGCACCTTAATAACACAGTTCTGAATCAGGTATTGAGTTTATGTGAATGGAAGGAGGAAATATTAAAAATATATCAGTTTATCATCTTAACCATAGCAATAATTAAATTTGTCCAAAAATGCCACATGTAACTTTTATACACTCGATCCTTCAATTATAAAGTTGTAGTCATCGTAGATAAAATTGAAATTTTATCTTCAAGAATACGTCTAAGCTTAAATAATGTTAATTTGTGGCCTTATAATAATAATAGAATCCCAAGAGGTTTTGAAGCCATATTAAACGACCATCCGCTGCCACCTTAAAACAAAATGGCAAAGGATCAAAGGTCTGTCGGGCAAGTGCAATAAAAATAATAAAATGCAAAAAAAAAAAAAGAAAAAAGGTAAAAATACTTGCCCAACATGGAATCACAATGAAGCACAACCTTGATTTCAATGGCCCACAAATATTAGATATTGTCGAACACACAAAAAATATAAAAACGACCGAAGTCATTTATATTACAAAAAACATTAAACAAATAGTTAATTTTAAAACTGATTCTAGAAATCTGAGCAAACGAAAAGGGATAAACAATCATTACCTAATAGAAATTTTTTAAATTGACAAATATTATACGAAATATCTTTTGGATTATATTAGCAGTGATGTGTTGAATGTTAAACCTTCATATGACATGAATCATCTGATAAATATTATACTTATTTGTGTATATTAATAATAATTAAAAAACATAATAATTGTCAACTTATCAACTTTATATTGATGCATAGATGCATTGCAGAGACCTGAAAATGGTTACTTATACTGACTCCGAAACGTTCCCATTTAAGCCTATGAACTAAATAAAGGAATAAAATATCGGAAAACTCTTTTCTTCAAGAATCCTCCCCAAAAATGTATATCTTCCTGGAACAGTACCAAATATAAAATACTTAAAAATAAAAGTTTATTTTCTCTCGTTTGGGTACATAATTTCTAGCAGCATCGAGAGGTTTTTAGCGATCTCGTATACCAGTCCTATTAGTTATTTATATCGCAAAAATAATGGCATATATAATCTACATAAATACAAAGAAATGGGAACTTAAATTTGAAGTAAATAGGTCAGCTATTCTGGTTTTTAAAATGAAAAATAAATTATCAAAACCTATTTTTAAAGTAATGAAATCTTATTTATTTATAATTTATTTATACTGTGTTAGTCTGCATGGTCTTATTTTTAGAATTTATATAAATGAAGAGTGAATTACTAACAAAATATTATTATTTTATTTACTTGACATTATATACATATCTATATAAATATTTCCCTTGTGAGTTTGTGTACGCCTGCAGACGCACGCCTGTTCTTGACCTGCACATCAAAATAAAGGATTCGAAAAAGTTTTGAACTAATGATGTCGGAGTTCACTATACATAACACGGTAGAATTTTCGATCAGTCCACAGGATTTTTCAATCTTCCAAATGTTAAGCTAAGGTCTTGGGTTTTTTTCATGATTCGGGGCACTTTCTATTGTAAAATTGCTTTAAGAATCACGATTACCTTTTAAAAAGGACCGTTCAAGACAAATTTCTTTCACCACCACCTTTTATGAGTAAAACTTAAAATTATTAACAGATTTCAATAGGATGATATGAGCTAAAAGGTCTGATTCTGGAAAGAGTTCATATCAATTAAATGAATATTTTTTTATTATTTTATTTAATCAATAATAATAATTAAATAAAGATTTAGGATACAAATTTAAAGAGACCTAATAGATTGCAATAATATCGTTATTTAATCTTCATTAGTGTAAAATAAACTGCGAAGCACATAGCGAAAAGGCATATGTACTACCTTGCTCCTCTTAGTTATATTCCTTTATATATTACATATTCCTCTATTTTTATAATATATCTATTTTTTTAATATATATATATATATATATATATATATATATATATATATATATAAATATATATATATATATATATATATATTTATATATATATATATATATATATATATATATATATATATAAATATATATATATATATTAAAAATATATATATATATATATATATATATATAAATATATATATATATATATATATATATATATATATATATATATATATATATATATATATATATATATATATATTATGATTGATATATATATATATATATATATATATATATATATATATATATATATATATATATATCATAATATACATATGAAAAAAATATGTAATTTTTAATAAAAAAGATATATGTTTTGTTTTGGAAAATTTACAGAACTTCCTTTAACCATGATTGATATTTTCATATCAAAGATTTTTTTCTAGACCATTCAATTTAAATATGATTGAAAAAATAAATAAATGTTTTTGGTAATTTACAGGACTTCCTTCAACAATGATTGATACTTTCTCACCGATTTAAAAAGTAAATCTCACAAGAAGAAATTATTTCAACTGAGCATTCAAAGGAAGTTATGGCCAAACTCACGCAAAAATATAAATAAAATAAATATTTTAAAAAGTAATATTTCAGTGAGCTAAAAAAAAAAAACTTTAAAAAATTGGCTGTTCACTCATATACCCAAATGAACATTTTATTCGTTATAATTAATAAATCATCAATATATTTTTTAGTTAATATCGGTTTATTTTTATTTTCTCTAAATCTTTTGAAATGAGATCATTCATTAATACCAACATGTATTTAATTTCTTGTCGTAATTAAATTCACAATTTATAAATGTTTTATAACACTAATTTTTCAATAAACTAGTTTTCAATAAAATCAAAATTATAGATATGGCAAATAATTTATCTATATATCCTTTTTTTTTTAAAGTTTTGTTACATGTGTATATTACATATGTAGAAGAATCTTCCATTATAACAAAAAAGATACAAAAAATATAATTCACTCATGATAAAAGTTATATTCTAAGTAACATTTATTAGGATCAATGAGAAGGATGAAATTGCTTATGTTGAGACAACAGGTCATCAAATTTGTTTTTCCTAGTTATATTTTTTAATCTGGGATTCGGTTCCACCTCCAAAAGACTGTTCCTTTTTTTCGACATAATGTATACAAATGCTTAAAAAAGATGGATAAATCACATAGATACGAACACCACACATACACAATATTAACGAGTAAATGCTCCAACCAAACTCTTTCCTTACGCACCCCACATTTGAATGGTAAGAACGAAGGGTGACCAGGAATAGGGGATGACAAAAGAAAATGCCTTTATTTTACGTTATTCATCCATATTTTCATTAAAAGAAAAAAAAACAATGTAGAAACTAAAGGATTTTTTAACTCAGGCATAAGAACCGAAATCGGATTCAAAACATGAAAAAAAAATTCTCAAAAATTTCTAAATCTTCAAATAAGAAGTGCCAAATAATCAAAGCATTAAATTTTATTAGATAAAATATCCCGAGAACTATTCGAGCTTGAAAGTTATCTGGTTAAGATTTTAAAACACACATCCTAAAGCCGACAATGAGCCGAAACAAACAGATAAAAACTATCTTTTGTTTGCGAAGAGAGTGTACAAAAAGCAACCCATGAAGAACACCGCTCCCTTAGTGACATAGTCTGAGTTTGTATGTCAAGTCGCCCCTGACCTAGAGCGATCTTGCTCAATCCACGTTTAGAAGTTCAACGTGTTTCGGATCCAGATCTTGTCCTCATTAGAAAATATTGATTAAAAGATTCGCATGACATGCCTCAATTTTTCAACTAATTATACATAATATATACATATATTAGTTAAATCAATATAACACACACACACACACACACACACAAAAGTAATACATTATTGTATTTTACAGAAAATCAAATAAAAGTTAAAAAAAAAAATCATAAAGCAAAACTGTCTTCAAAAAATAAATATTATCCTACTGTTTTCTGTTGGCACTTTAGCCTATTAAGATCTTTGGGCGAGCCCGATCTTTGGCTATGGTCTTCTCTCAGACATTTATTGGTTATAGAAGCACAGATAGGCTGCAAGGGGTCACCCAACCTAACATTGCTATGAACCATGGTTTCCATGGTGCAGCTCCAAAATCGGTCCCTTTCGGGCCAATTCGCCAGTGTCCTTTCCACCGATTCATTGGAATTCAAGGCCAGTGACAAGTCGGTGTAGATCCACGAATTATGCTGTTCAGGGTCAGCAGGCCAACTAGGACCTATATTTCTATCCTTGGAGCAGCTGGTCACTGGACCAAACCTCCGGGCGGCTATTGGATACGCAGGAAAACCACAACGCGATTCCCGATTAAAGTGCATGGACTATGTTCACTTCTGCACCTGGTTAGTGGGAGTTACCTCGAGTATGCTGACGGGTCTTACGTACACGAGGGAAAGAAGTAGAGTAGTTTTCGTAATGTGTCATCCACTTACCAAGCGCGACTTAGCTTACCTATTACAAGCACCTTGGCCCCTCCCGGCTCTCTAATATAATACATATATCTTTAATATATATATATATATATATATATATATATATATATATATACATATAATATATATATATATATATATACATATAATATATATGTTTATATATCGATTTGTACTCCTTTCCGGATATCACAAATATAAAATAATACTTAGTAATGACAACAAGTAGACAAAAATTTTTTCTAAACACGCGAAACTAAAACGCTTTAACGCACTGCACGACAACTGCCCACACGACAGAAAGATAAACGATCTTCCACACTAAATATTTAACTGCGGACAACTTGGCAACAATAACGCAGACTGATACAAAATGTTTTATTAAAACAAGGAACTTTACCAGAAACAGAACGGAAACCTTTAACGTTTAAAAGTGGCTTCTTATACTCTGTTAAAGGAATAGAGTTCAAAAAACTGAACGGCGAATGTAGGGATATTGTTTAGTTTGCTTTACCTTGTTGTGCTTTATAGATTCTGTTTACTTATAATTGCTTATTTAACCTGCATTCGTACTTTCTTTTTCTCCTTAGTCTTTTTATTCTAATTATATGATTGTCACTTTAAGATGTTCCGAATGGTGGTAAAAAATTACTCCAAAAATAATAAGAAACTATTTCTTACAATATTCAATAACATTTAATTTAAATTAAATTTATTTATACATTAATTTAATTTAACAGTGGTTTCAACTATATTTTGGAGTTATTCCTGACCACTTCTGAATTTGGTAAACGTGAGAATGCTGCAGGAATATCTCTATTACATTGTTGCAATTTCCTTTAATTGTAGAAACAATTATAATACAAGATAATTGCTCAGCTTCAAGGACCAGTGTGCTTCGGAATAGGAGGCAACCCTCTTAATTGCTGTTCTCTATGGAAGCTAGAATCTATCGTAGGTGAACGACATTTTTAATTAATTTATTTAAAATAAAAAATTACAGAATTAAAATCAGCGCTAAGTATCAAACCTGTATGAATTATATTACTAGAAATTTTTCTTGTATTTTCATTTATTTTTTAAATTATTTATATAATGATAAATAGGTAATGCCTAAGATAAATTAAATTAATTGGCATTTGATTAAAAATTTATGAACAAATATTATACTTCGTTATTTTTAAATTGTTGTTTAAAACAATAATACTGTTTATCTTAGAAAAATATTTTATTTTTTTTCAATATTTCATTCAACTCAATGGAATTAATAAATTTTAAAAAATAACAAAGGAAGCAAATACGTAGCATAGTAATTTTGAGTTTTAATTATGAATTATTTTTGAGTCTATTAGTGTTATTTGATGCGTACTGTTAATATATTTTTAACGGCCTAGATTTCTCGCAATTAATTAGTTAATTAATCAGAATATAATTTACTGTTCCCAAAATTAAAGGTTAAGTGAACTAAAATTAACAAATATTCTGCAGATGGAGAATAACCATAAAATATTATAATATAAAATGTAAGATACATGGTTACAAAATACAAATAAGAAAATTAAGGGCTCAAAAAAAACCAAGTAACAGTAAAATTATTTTAAATAGACTATAGATACATAGATTATTTTAAATATATAAATTATTTAATTAGAAAGTATTACTATAAATAGAAAGAAAATTGTTGTTAGAGCTAATTAACTAAAGAAACATATTGCTTAGTGATAAGCGTAAATATAAAGCAGTAGAAAAATATTTATAAGATAAAAATATACAAAAACGATAATTAACAAAAAGTCATAACTTCGAGTGGCTGCGAAAACTAGGTTATTACAACATTAATTAAAAGAAGAAATATAATAAATTATTACACTATGATATATTATTCCCAAATAGTAATATAAAAAAAAATATATTAAAGGACTTTTTTAATTTTTTTTTTTAAGACTTAAGTAAAATGGTCCAAAAACTTTTTATATATTTCCTTTGTCTTCCTCATAAATGGCGGATAGTGATGTCGAGTTCCGATGATCATCCTGTAACTTCGTGCCAAATCTCGAAAAAATCGGCCGTAGAAAAGCCGCGAGCGGCAGACAGACGGATTTTTTTAAATTCGATTTTTGGATTCTTAGAATTTAAGAATTTAAAGAAAAAAAAAATGAACTCTCCTCAAAAATTAAAGTTTTAAGTTTAACGGATAAACAAAGAATAAAGTAATCTACTTAAAATTACAACAAAAAAAACTACAGCAAATTACTTTTTCTTAAGGCTTTGGTATAAGGATTCCAAAACACTATATATTTTTCTCTATCCTAATAAAAGGGCATATGAAACCTTTAATCGGCCGCTATAATAAGACAAAATGGTGGTTGGCAATGTTGAGTTCGGAGGATCATCCTGGGATGACCTGTGGCTTCGGTGCAAATTCCAGACAAAATTGACCCACTAGTATCAAAGAAAAGCAACTGACGGCGGACGGACAGATTTCGCAACCTCGAGTCTGAAGCGATGGTGGCGGATCTACGTAATGAATTTCAATAGATTGGTAACCTGTAGGATAACCCGTCCTGTCTGCCTTAATTGGAGTTGGTAAGGACTTTGAACCTCAAATAAAAGGATGGATTTTTTATTATTCAATTTTTGATTAATTTATTTAACGTCCTTGCTATTATAGAGGAAATATTTATTTACCATTACGACCCTTAAAATCTTCTTCACTCCAAGAACTCAATTGCTTTACTCCAGTTGTTCCATTTGGAGTGATCCTCAGTAGCCGCCTTAACTGTTTTTAGCACTCCAATAACAATTTTAAGTTAAAAGGACATGAGTAGATCTTTTCAGACACGTTGAGTCTATTATCTTAAACTCGATAACCAGTCAGCATAAGAAGAAAATACCGTTAAATGACATCTAAAGGACTAATTTCTGACTAATTAGTCTCTTAATCATAACCCTAAAAAAAGAATTACCAATTATGCTTATTAGGAGATTGTAAAGAATTGATTTTTAATTAAAATATAGCACTTTCAATATTTAAAAAAATATTCATATCATTCATAGATGCTATATAACAAATATAATGAATAATAAAACATGACAATAACTTCTGAAGAAACTACACATTGTTAAACACTCCAATGATAGCTTTATGAAAGAAGATCTTTAGGCCATCTTCTTTTGCAATGCGTTGGGAAGCAAGGTGCAGGTGGGATTGTGTGGGTATGAGTTTTACCATACTTAAGGTTAAGGTGGCTAAACAGGTATAAGTGCGTTTGTACTTTTAGTCCAAATCTTATTATCTAACAATAAGTTAATAAATATCTTATTAATAAATATGTAATATTATTTTTATCATATTAGAGATTATTGAGGATTCTACAAAGATGTTCGTATTGTAATGATCGGATGATGGTTTAATATTAATTAAAAACTAAAACTATCATTAATAAGATTTTATATATTTTTTAATAACTTAATAATATACTTATTTTTTATTAAGTTTGATTCTAACTTAACTTTTGGTTCTATTTAAATAATATTTTTTTTGTTTGGTTGAATTTATTTATTTCGGTGACATAACATTTTTGTGTGCTATGGGTCCAAAATAAATAAATTCAACGATTAAAAAAATCGTTAAATTATAATTTTTCTATTTATATAATTTTTGCACGAAGTTTCTCTATCTTAAGTTTGTAAAAATGTGTTTCTGTTGATATAAAAGTCATCTATTTTAGATTATATAATTCAAATTATTTAGAGAATATTTTAAATTAACTATTAATTACCTAGCATTCTTCTTTTCTTATCTTATCGTTTTAATAAAAAATCGTTCACTGATAATTTTCATTAGTGGTAATTTCCCATTTCCATAAAGTATATTATATGGCAATCATTGAATTATAATTATTTTAAGAAGCAAAGATTAACTTGAGAATAGCTCTAGATAGCCGAAACATCGTAAAAAATGAATTAATTAAAATTAATTAAAAAAAGTTGTCGGTGACTATTGGCAAAAGCATAATTAATAAATACATTTAACAATAAAATACGTAATAACTTTCCCATCAACTGAATAATTCAAGATTTATATAAAGTTAAAACAACACATAATATATTGCACAATAATACTATATCCAAGTTAATTAAATAAATATGATAAAAAAAATAAATGATAGTTCTTTAAAAATACTCATTAGAATCATTTAAAAAAAAAAAGAAATCAATCAATAATAATTTTAGCTCTGGCTAAAATAATGTTTAAATTTTAAAATACTAAATATAGTAATATTCCAAATGAACGAAATTTTAAAGAACCCAGTAATAATGAAAGATTCAGGTCGCATAAAAAACTCGTATTCAGTGAGGTAGAGATTGCAGATATTTTTCGTTAATAGGGGATAGTTATTAATTGGGTAATTTATATAAAAACCGATAAAATTGGTAAAAGGCTTGACAGAAGCTAAAATATCCACGTTCAATGACCGCATGTGTTCGCTTTTGGGCAGGTAGATGTTTGTTCTTCGCTTACCACAACAGAGAAAGCGATTGGATAACAGTATAACTCGAAAATTAGAATGCAGAGCATAAGGCGAACCGTATCACTAACATAATATCTGATCAATTTTATGTCTGAGTACCACTTAAATTAGAGAATTAGTATATTTGGCATTCCTTTCTAATTTTAGTTCATCGAATTTATTAATTAATGAGATTAAAAAAAAAAAAAAAAAAATATCTTACCTTGGCAAAAAAAACAGTAACATAAAATTTCATTAACAATATATTTAATATGCAAGAGCGAAAGCACAAAATGACACATAAGTAATTTTTAGGACATAAATGGAAAATAGAAAAAAAGAAGTTAAGAGTCTCAAAAATAACATAAATAAAAAAATAAAAAACTATCTGTCGATATTTCGCTAATTCAGGCATCATCAGGACCTGATTATTGGCAAAATATTGACAGATGGCTTTTATTATTTTTTTTATATCTGTTATTTTTGAGACTCTTGGCTTCTTTTTTCGATTTTTCCATTTATGTCCTAATATATTTAATTTTACCTTGTACCTTTTACGTCATTATATTTTAAGTATTTTCAGAGTAATGTGCTATTTCTATTCGGTCAGTCTCTTTATAACTGCTGATGTGAGATGTGTTTTCTCTGCTCAGGATTTATGTGATTTTATGTATTTCATTCCCGATGCATCGGCTATTTAGTTATAGAGACTTGATTTTTTTTTTTCAAAAATACACAACTTATAGGTTTTGTCTCTTTTTTTATCTCATTAATTAATAAATTAGATTAATTAAAATTAGAAAGTAATGCTAGACATATTTCTAATAAAAAAAACACTGTCAGCAAAACCCTTTATTTTTTACATTTAAAAAAAAAAAATATATATATATATATATATATATATATATATATATATATATATATATATAATATATATATATATATATATGTATATATATACAAATATATATATATATATATATATATATATATATATATATATATATATATATATATATATATATATATATATATATATATGGCTGTAATATCATCTCAAGTAAAAAAACTATATTTTCTTTTGGGATAGTTTCGGAATACTAATGAATTATTTGCTAAAAATGTGACGAATAACAAACAAACAAAAATATATTTCTTACAATACAATATATTTCTTTTTTGAAATAAAGACATGCTTTATAAAAGGAACTCGAACTTTCAAGGTATGAGAAGTTTAGTTAGCGATGTCGAAAACGAAAGCGCTTCGAAAATCGAGCAGTGTGGACATGGTTTAAGTAAGAGACACTTATGTGAGGATAATTAAGTTCCAACTTATTTATAAAATTACCGCTCTAGGCCAATAAATCTTTCGGCAGGGGTTCACCTTAATACATAAATTAATTTTATCTTTATTATTTATTTACAAACTTTTCGCAGGGAATATTTTCTCAGCCAATAGGCTATAATTTTACATGCACACCGGCCACTGAGCCTCGTACAACATGGCAAAATAATATTTTACAATATATTATATACTATTAATTTTCTACTAATTAATTACACGTTATATTTTTTTTATGTAATTTAACTTATCCAATAGGAAATAAATTGCACCTTATTATTTTCTTCTATGTTTCTTTAAATTTTTATTCTTTTCATCTCATTAATTAGGTATATTTCTGTTATAGTTATCAATAATTGGCCGATCGTAAGCGAGGTCCCGTTTTAACTCGACCGTTTGCCATTTCGCCTGTCAGCTAGCCGCTTCGTTCGGTTTTTTTCAAATTTGACACAAATGTTCCTTCAAATTAGGAAAAACGACGTATATTTAGGGATTTTGATTTTTTAATTCCGATCCAAGATGGCGGTATGTCGTTTTTATAGATCCGTATTATCAAAAATCTGTTGGTTTTGCAGTCACGACCAAATTTTTCGATTTTCTTTGAATTTAGCATGGATATTCCTAGATGAAATATAAATCGACGTCTGTAAGAATTTTATTGAGCCCATATTTTCCCTTTTTCCTACTAAGAGGCACGGATGGCGAAGAGAAAATAAAATCAGATTACAATAATTGTGAAATGATAAACTCTAATTTTTTTAATAAAAAAAAGAAAGAAAATAATTGATCAATTGTATAATGGAGTCTGTGATTATTTCTGAATTTTCTATGATATCTTTAGCTCGAAACCTGGCGATTTTTAGACTTTGGGATTTTCAATTATATTACTGATGTCGATATTACAAGAGCCAATGTAAATTATGGCAAAAGAGATTTATGCAAAACACATTCGCAAACGGATGCGCACAATACTATAAGTGCATACACTCTTTTCGCACAGACCGATAGATGCTTCCATCTGGGCTCTTTTTCATAATAAAGCACAAGTACAAGAAATGACTAAGGTTACAGGTTACTTATCATCATTATTATTTATTCAATTTTTTTTGTCTATTTAATGTTTTGATATACCTAACTATTTTAAATGTTATCATGTTTTAACATTGCACAGTTTAAGCCATAAGCGTAGTAAGTCGTAGGACCAGTTGTACTTTACTTTATAGACACCCTCCTTCTTTCTTAGCTCAGCAGGCGCATACAGCAGCCCCTGGCTTTTTCAACCTCTGCCTTCCATTTGTCTCTTTCTCATACATGTTTTCTATTTATTTTCATCTGCTGTATGTCTTGGAGTGCACTATCTCTCCAGCAACCCTTGGATCTCCCTCTGATTCTCTTTCTATCTGGGTCCTGTTTCATAATAAAGTACAGGTTACTTACAGGTAATACTACAGATTACTTGGAACATAGCAGGGTACCAAGGAGATTCTAAGAGAAAGGTTCTAATTATAATTGTATTCCATTACTTTTTTTATTTATCGTTTTTAATATAACTATTTTAAATGTTATCGTATTTTAGTATTTTACGTTGTATTTTAGTCATAGGCTAACATGTATTTGTACTTTTGTACTTTATTATGAAACAGAGGATGTCTATAAAATAAAGTACAAGATGATATATAGTTGATATATATTTTTAAATTTTTTTTTTTAATGTTGAAACACTATGACATTTAAAATAGTTATATTAAAAAACTGTAGGCTAAAAAAAAAGGAATACAATTATTATTAACTAATAACGATAAGTAACTAGTAACTTCTGAACACGAACTTTTCGACTTGTACTTGTACTTTACTATGAAATAGGGTTCTAGTGTCTTCCATCCTCATTAGATAACCAAACCATATCAGTCTCTGGATTCTGATGCTAGTCGAAATATTCAGGTCTTTGTATTTATCATATAGATCTCTATTTTTCCTAAGCCGCCATATTCCATCTTCGCATATTGGTCTCAGGATTTTCCTTAGTATCCTTCCCTAAAACAGGTCCAGTAGATCACTCGTCTTTTTATTCATGATCCATGTTACACCGGCATAGGTCAGCCAACTCCTCAGTATCCTAGAGATGCCGAAATACGCTCTGTTCCCCAGAGCCCATAATCCTTTTCTCTACTTCTTCTTCAAAATTTCACAGTAGAGGTCATAAGCATATTAATTCATAATAATACAGTGCAAAAGGACAAGTAAAAGTGAACCTATGATCTACTTATGGCATGAATCGTTGAGTTGAGAAACTCCATAATTCACCTTGTGGGGGATATTTAAAATTTGACGAATTTCTATTCTGTTGAGATAGACACATATTTTGGGAGCAAAGTCACATTAGTCCGCCCATTTTCGCTGTTTTTGTAATGGTGGCTAGTCATCATTTGGTTTAGAAAACTCTTAAGTCAGCTTAGTTATGTCCGGTATGTGAAAGGGACGAAGAACCAAAAGCTGACTAATCTAGTCTGAATGTCCTTTTATTAACAACTTTATCATAAATAAACCCTTTTTTACATATTAATTGGTAATTATTGATCCGTAAAGTTGATTGATTTGAGAAACCCCATAAGCCACGCAAATTTAAATTTAAACACCATAATGACTCTTAATGTCTTAATTGGTAATATAATAAGGTCAGATTTAATCGCATTTTAATAATTAGTCGTTTTGAGTTGCCTTGAATAATTTCTCTTTCGCCTGGATTGCTTTATAAAAATTTGACCTCAATGAATGATAATGATTCACTTACACTGTGAATTGTTGAAATGCGATAACATTTAAAATAGTTATTTTAAAAAACAGTAAATAAAAAAATTATCTAATGACGACAAGTAAGCTGTAACCTCGAAAAACGAACTTTTCCACTTATACTTGTACTTTTTTATGAAATAGGATCCTGGTGGAACAGAATTCTTATTCTGTTTTTAATAAACTCAAATCTATTTTATTCCCCTTGACGTTTAGGAATACAATTCATATACTCACAGGCCATATCGTTAGTCATTCATCTCTTTTTTATTAAAGTTTATTAATTATTGTTATTATTATGAGGTTATGGAAAGGGAAACCCTTCTTCAACATGACCTATGTAGATCTTTTGAGAAAACATCTGTGTTCGTCTGGAAATTCCATCTGGAATCGTATCCTTTTTACGAAGCACATCAGGTTCTTGAGAATCGTTCTAGTAGTGTCTTCAGATTAAAGTATTGCCTGTTTTAGAAAACTTCAGTCTGTAGAAGACAAGAGCTTCCTTGTTGATATGTTTAAAGCTTATTTAAGACGTTTGTTTTATAGAAACTGAGCTTGAATATTATAATTAAAGTTTAACGAACATATAACATCGTCGTTTTCATAGTAAACTTACGAATGTGTAAATCACTACTTTTCAGGAGAGCAAAAAAACTGTTTCATTCTTCTTTGTATAATGGCCGATTTCGATTATTTTAAATTTTTTTGTTGGTGTTGTTTTTCATATATCTCATATTTTCCTATGTATTAATTGTTTTATCTTTATAATAATATCCATATTCGTTACTTTAAAATGGAAGATTGAGACTTTCAGACGTTTTTCGTAAAAATGCATCTGCGATTTCAGTACTTTCTAATGTCGTAACAGACCATAATTTGAAACTAGCTGTATCAACTGAAATACTATCGAAAAATAACAAAAACAAAAAATCGAATTTTAGGCATTCGTAAGTTTAACGTGGGATCGATATATAAACAACTTTATGTTTTTAATTTTATTCGGATTATCCAGACATTTTTTTTTATTTTCTATTATTATTTATTTTATTTTATTCATATTAATTAAATATTATTATTTTAAAATATTATTGAAAACAGCTTAAACTTGAAGAAAATACTTAATTTTAAATGTAAGTTTGTATCTGGCGATTTTTATTTTGTGATCAACATTTGAAAAAATCATATCTAGATCATTATTTCAGAGAAAAATCTTTTCAAACATTAATTATGATAATTTGTGAGCAATGTTTTATTAAATCTTTTCTTATATTAATCAAATATATAAATCCGAAACAATGTTTGCCTTCCGCACCACACAAAATCTATCAGAACAATGGGCTAAGCCTTTTTTTTTTTTTTTTTTTGTGAAATTTCCTTTTTAATTCCAGAAAAAAAATTGTTTCTGATAAAGAATCGATCAAGTAATAAAACATGTTAATATTCATCCATATGAGAACGTGTTGTCATCCAATCAAAAGCTGTAAGGCTCTTTTATGAATAGTAAGACGCCCATAGCAAGTTTTTATTTAGTGCTATTTAACCCACAATTTCTATTAATGTAAACAATATAGCAAATAGACCGAAACAAATAATTTTTATTCAGTCTGATTTTTATTTTTCGAGTGATTTTTTTTTCTTTATTTTAATTGAAAAAGAGAGTAATCATCATTTTTTAACCGACTTAAAAAAAGGAGGTTATCAGTTTGACATTATGCTCTGTCTATGTCCAGGCATAACTTCGGCCAGGTATATAACTTCGCCAGGTGTATAACTTCGGCCAGGTGTATAACTTCGCCGGTCTTCAACCGATTTCTGTGATTATTATTTTATTCAAAAGTGATTACCTCCTGCTAGGAGCCATATTAATTTTATCGGAATCCGATTAAAACTCTGTTTTTAAGTATGTTATCTCATAACTTCACTATTCGTTAACAGATTTGTATTATTCTTTTTTTAATCAAAAGGGTACACCTTGGGGGGTGGTTCCGTATACATTTTTCGAGGATCCGAAGAAAACTTTTAGAGTATTTTTTTAGTTTTTTTAAGTATTTGCAATTTATATTTTATAGCATGTGATCATGAACTTGCACATGGTATAATATGAAACAGCAACAAAAAGTCGTGAATACTTCATAAATTATAAAATATTTTTTCAATACTGTTGGAGATAGAGAGCTCGCGACAATTACAATAGTTTAGTTTACAGGTACATTTCTAAATCTATTTGTATCTTTTCTTTTCAAATAAATAAAACAGTCATTTTCCCAACAGCGGGACACAAAATGAGTAATTAATAAACATACGTAGGTATTTAAAAAGAAAGAAGAGGTGAATCCAACACAGTTTTTATTTTACACAGTATACTGTAAAAATAAATATGCTAATCTTTGTTGTCTCATAGAAGCATCGTGCTTAGTAGGCCATACCCATGCATTTCGTATTTTAAGTTTACGCACTGAAGAATATGAAAGAAAAAAAATAATCGAAACGGTACACAAGATCCACCAAAAATAAATAAATACATTTTTTTTAGAAAAACAAAAAAATAATCTACTTCAAAACTGTATACATTATATTACATTATATCATCTACCTTTCCTTGAAGTGTTTTCCGGAAAGAAGATGTTAATCCAGAACACTGAGAAGAATAAATATAATAATAATAATAATAATAAATGAAAATAATTAAATAAAAATAAAAAATAATAATAAAATAATAATAATAATAAAATAATAATAATAATATAAAAAATAATAAAAATAAATAAATAAAACTTATAGATTTCAAATCCTGGTTATTCTGGGAGGACAGAATACACCACGAAACACTGAATTTCCAAGATAATTCTGTCACCGTCATAAAACTAATGACACCATTCATGGATAAATATTATTAAATAATTATGCTTATAACCTAGGGAAACTATTAAAACTTTGAAATGCATTGGATGATGGCGTAACCAATATTCTCAACAACCAGTAAATATCCTCAGTAAATAATGAGCCGAACAGTAAACTCTATTGTCTCGTTTTACTTCACAACAGAATTAGCAAGTGGACACCGATTTGCATGGTTTAGATGTAAATTCGAAATTATCCGAAAAACTATTAAAGTTAACCCAAGAGCTTGAAATGAAACTAAATTAGCCGACAATGACAATTCAGTAGATGAAATGCGCAATACTGTACAAGCAATTCTAATAAAGATGGTCAAGACATGAAAAATGACAATGAAAATTGAAATCTTTTCTTTTTCTCCCTCCGAGATTTTTATAGTTTATTTCAATATATGCAATTTATATATATATATATATATATATATATATATATATAAATTGCATATATTGAAATAAACTATAAAAATCTCGGAGGGAGAAAAAGAAAAGATTTCAATTTTCATTGTCATTTTTCATGTCTTGACCATCTTTATTAGATATATATATATATAGATATATATATATATATATATATATATATGTCTCTCTCTCTCTCTCTCTCTATATATATATATATATATATATAAGTTAAGCTCCCGCGACTCGAAACTGATAAAAAAAACAGAGAAAGGAAAGGGGAGCAAGAAATAACACTCACTAGATCTGAACTGATACTGCTTTATTTCTCTCAGTAATCCTCTATATATACTATCTGAGTTATGTTTACAATCAGGCATGGAATTAGGTCTTACATTGTATTCCTCCTGACCTTAACTCCCCCCTACCAGTTTACGACCATCCGTCGTAAACTAATATGAACATGACTAAAAAAACAAAATATATACAACTAAATACTTGAAAAACCTAACAACTAAAGTACAACTAATAATAATCTAATATATACAGTTTTGCTGAGAACACATACAATATTAACTTATCCGAAGAAAACATAACAACAAAAACTTATAGTAACTGTTACACAAAAACGAAATTTACTCTCTTGAGCGATAAGACACATGTTTCGCTAACACTATATACACAACGATAAAACAAAACAAAAAAAATATATAAAATAGTACTAATAATAAAGAAGAACTGCCTCTCACAAGATTATATACGGCGAAGAGGATGCTCCGGCCTGTTTAAGGTTGTTCTGGCTCACCCGCTGGTAGCTTTAATTGTTCAATGTGCACAGTTCTACGCTTTCTGGGTTCTCTCACGCTTTGAATGGTCACTATATTATGCTCTCTAATAACAATCACCCTAAATGGGCCCTCGTACCTTAGCAGCTCTTTACTCCTGTTGGACCCTACTTTCCTGTACACGATGGTTCCTATTTTAATGCCACCCCATATGTCTTTAACCTTCCTATTTTCCTTCACCACTCTCCTACGTTTTTCCCCCTCTAGACGTCCGCGTACTTTCTCCCACAATTTTCCCAACGTTATCCGATTATTGATCAGCCTGTCGGACGTTTCGTCGTTTGTCGCCGTCTCCCCACTGTCTCTGCGTCGTCCCCGAAGCCCAAAGAGAATCTCGAATGGGGCAAATCCCGTCACGGCGTGAATTGAGTGGTTATATGCCGCCACTGCTTTCGGCATTGCCGCCTCTGGTGTTAGACCTTTATCTGCGTGGTACACACGTAGGTGTTCACTCAGCGTGCTATGGAGTCGCTCAATACCTCCTCTGCTCTTTGGGTGACCTGGGGTGTTGAGATGCCACTGCACATCTAGTGCCTTCATTTCGTCTCTGATGTGAGAGCTGTCAAATTCTCTGCCGCAATCTGATGATATCCGATCTGGAACTCCATAAAACTGGAACCACACCCGCAGAGCTCCTAACACCGCCTCAGATGATCGTTCGTGCGCCGGATATGCCATGGCCACTTTACTGAATAAGTCGAGCATAGTGACCCACTTGTGTCCCCTCCATGTGAAGGTGTCGATTTGTAAGTCACTCAACGGTGTTTCCGCCGTGGGGGTTTCTTCTTGCTGCGCTTTTGGCGGGTGCCGATCGTACTTCGTAGTCTGGCAAATTTCACATCTCCCGATCACCTCTTTGATCGTCTTCTTCATTCTTCCCCAGAAATACCTGCGTTTCAACGCCTGTAGTGTTTCCTGCTCGCCTCGGTGGTTGGTCTTTCCCTGGTGGTATGCGAGCGTCATCTCTTTCTGCTGGTTCTCGTCGCGGATTGTCTCTACCATCAGGGTGCACCGAATAAATGTCCTGTCGATTCCGATCTGTTCGGTTTGCCATAATCTCTTTATTTTTTCCCAAATTGTCTCGTTTCCCACGTACAAATAATGGGTTTTTCCTGGTCTCGACGCATCTTTCAGTACCCGACTAATCTGATCTGGCCTGACCCCCGGTTGAGACCAAATGGTGGCGATTTTACGCCCTTCGTATGCCCCATAATCTATTTTGAGCAGCCCCGTTGTCCTCGTTTTCCAAATGATCTGCCGTCTTTTGTCATTAATTATTTGGTCTATCTGCTCCATATCTGTCGATCTCCCGTCTGTAGAGCTCTCCTCTGCAGTCGACTGTTCTGGATCGGTGGCCTCCGGTCCATCCTGTTCTCCTTCTCGATCTGGCGACCACTCCCGCAGGAACTGTCGTACGTCTCTGGACGACTCCCCTCTGTCCTCCTCAACCGCATTGATCATCATCGCCCTGGACAGCCAATCAGCGACAACGTTTTCCTTCCCCGGTTTGTACTCCACCTCCATGTTGTATTGGCTGAGGAGTTCTTTCCATCTAGTAACTCTAGCGGACGATTCCTTTAATTTCCCAACCCACTGCAGGGGTCTGTGGTCTGTGCGGACTGTGAATTTCCTTCCGAATACATAGGCCCTAAAGTGATCTATAGCCCACACGATACCTAGTAACTCTCTCTCCAGCGCACTATATCTCGTTTCGGCGTCCGTGAGGCGCCTACTGGCGTACGCCACCGGTCGTTCCCCTTTTTCCCCTTCCTGCGCCAGAACCGCCCCCAATGCATATTCGCTGGCGTCCGTGGTTATTATGAACCTCTTTTCAAAATCGGGAAATGCTAATACCGGTTCCTCTTGGAGTCGGGTCATGCACCTTCGAATATTATCTTCCATGTCCGGAGTTATAACCACTTTCTGGCCCTTCTTCAACAGATTATTAATGGGTACAAGGTATTCTGCCATCTCCGGAACGAATCTTCTATAATAGTTTAAAGTCCCTAATAACCGCCGGATCCCTTGCACATCTCTCGGGATTGCCATTTTCCTTATCGCCTCCACTTTCGCACTGTCAGGTTTCACTCCCTCTTTCGATATAGTGTGCCCTAAAAAATTTATCTGGTCCTGACCTAACTGTGATTTTTCTGCGGACAACTTCAACCCGAATTTTCTTATCTGATCGAACACACTGCGCAAATGGTCCACGTGCTGAGCTTTGTCCTTACTAAATACCACCAAGTCGTCCATGTAGACCTGACATATAGATTCGTCTATCCCCCGCAGAAATTCGTCCATGAGACGTTGAAAAGTAATGGGCGCGTTTTTGAGGCCAAACGGCATCCTAGTGAACTCGTAGTGGCCCCTCTCGAAGGTGAAAGCCGTCTTAGGTCGGTCCTTGGGGTGCATCCTTATTTGATGGTATCCCGCCTTCAAATCCAACGTGCTAAATACGGTCGCCCCGCTGAGTCTATCTAGAATGTCCTCGAATCTCGGTATAGGATATCTTTCATCTACCGTATTCTCGTTCAATTTTCGATAGTCCACCACGACTCTATACTTTTCCTCACCTTCCGCGCTCTTCTTCTTTACCGCCCAGAGGGGACTATTATACGGAGACGTACTATCTACGATAATCCCTTGTCTCTTCAGAGTCTCTAGTTCCTGCCGGATATGCTGGCGCAACGCCTGCGGGTATCGCCGCTCTTTCACGTAACTCACCCTGTCTAGCTTCAGCGGAATCTCGTGCACGGTTTTCCCCGTTGCCCCCAATATCTCGCCCTCTTTGAAGAAAATATCGCCATATTCTTCCTTTATCTCATACCTCCAATCCCCCACTTGACTAATGGCTCCTACTCGCGCCTCGTCCTTTCCTAGAGATCTCAAACATTGATATTTCCTTCCCCCTATACGAATGTCCCAGCGTCCCTCGCTATTCCTGACTCTCGCTCCTATCCTTCCCAGCAAGTCACACCCGATAATACCTCCGTATTCCCTGGACATTCCCTCTACTATGTGGATTTTCAACTTCTCCTCCCTTTTTCCCCATCCCTCTAGGTCTATTATCGCCTCTCCCTCCACTCTACAAGGCCCACCTAGGGTGATTAACTTACAAGAACATACCTTTATCCGGGGCGTCCTCTCTCCGTTGTACATCCTCTGCAACGTACTCCTACTCAATATTGTGTTGGAACTCCCTGTGTCCACTAGGTATTCTCCGCTCGCAACTCTAATTATAGGCAGCCCGCTACACTCACTTTCAACACTATTGCTCACTAATGTGCGGTTGCCTCTCCAGTGCTCCTCTCCTCAAATTTCCTCTCGTTCTCTCCTCTCCACTGTTGCTCGTCGTCCTTGGTTCCTTCGGAAGGGACTACCATCTCCCTCACCTCCTCTATTTCCTGGTTCTTGTGCCTCCTCCTCTGTTTCGGACGTTTCCGAAGATTCGGTCGACTCCCACTGAGGTCTGTTTCTTCTCCATATCTTCTGTGCATTTACTTCCATAGGCTCTGGCGGTCTGAACCCTTCTCTCCTCCGACTCATGTATGGGCATTGTCTGGCAATGTGCCCTTCTGTTCCACATTCAAAGCACTTGGTGCGTGGGCATTGTGCCACCAAATGTCCTGCCTTTCCGCATCCATGACATCTCCGGTCTTCACGCCTTCCGTTATTCCTCATCTTCCCTTGCCTCCTTTCTCCTACTGTTATTCGCTCCTTTCCAGCATATTCGATTTTTCCTTTCCCCCACATGGGAGGCATTGCTCTGGGTCTTCTGTGTACCACTCTGTTCCATCCTCCGTCTTCTTCTACGCTCCGGGCTTCTTCTTCTCTGGCACTGGAGTCTATTAACTCCTGGGCACATTCAACAAATGTGCGATCTCTAGCTAGGCCCTCCTTCCTCCCGATCTCCTTCGCCAACTGCACCTTCAATATCGTCGAGAGGAACCCCATTCTGCCCTCCACTTCCGCTGCGTTCACTGTCTATCTCATCTTCTCAGTGATCTTATTATAGTGGGCCAATAGTGTTCCGGCATATTGACCATTTGATTGATGTGCTCGTTTCGTCTCCCGGAACATGTAAAAAATATCCTCTTCCGGGGTCCATCTGCCGCCTCCAAACGCTTTTTTCAGACGGCCCTTCACGACGTTCCATGGAGTTTCTTCATCGGCCTGGATCAGATTCAGGATGCTCCTTTTTATCCTGCATATTAACGCCGCGTTCAAAGAGTCCGCATCTCTTTGATTTAGCATGTTTTCGGACATTTTCATCTCTAGCTCTGCCCTTATCCGGTCTCCGGCCTTGAGGAAATGATTTAACTCACCAATCTCGCCAGTGAATCTTTCCAAATCTGATATCGCACGTCTCATGTCCTGCGTCGTCGCTGCTCGTACCTTCATCCAAGCTAGCGTGTTTGCGTGCGCTTCTGCCATGGTTTCCTGTGGCAGCGGTGGGACGTCTGATATGATTAACGTTGCCGGTCGCACAACTCCCTCTGGCATTGCCTTAGAGAAAGGAAAAAGAAAAAAAAACGGGTCCTCCGTTCCTCGTTACTCAGGTATTCGCGGTCCCGAGTTTCGGCACCAGTTAAGCTCCCGCGACTCGAAACTGATAAAAAAAACAGAGAAAGGAAAGGGGAGCAAGAAATAACACTCACTAGATCTGAACTGATACTGCTTTATTTCTCTCAGTAATCCTCTATATATACTATCTGAGTTATGTTTACAATCAGGCATGGAATTAGGTCTTACATTGTATTCCTCCTGACCTTAACTTATATATATATATATATATATATATATATATATATATATATATATATATATATTATCTGTTTTCATTTTTTTATTTTATGAAAATAGAAATCATCAGCTCAAAAATTATTTTTCAGAGGTGACTTTAAATTATATATCGGCGCCGTTTTTTGACAAAGGCGTAAGCGCCATTTAGCAAACTTTACAGGAAACACTTGAAACCTTTTTTCGCCAAATAAAAATATATTTTTTCATAAATTTATTCGACAACGAATTGGCGTATACTCTCTGTAATAAAATTTAAAAAAAGAGGATGTATTGGACCCTTTCTTGGATTTATAACAAATATCTCGATGCGTCCTACAAAAAAATGTATCCTATCCAAAATTATACCAAAAATTTACGATATTCCGATAATATCGATATCGAACATGCAGGATAGGAGGGAGAAGGACATTTGACTTTGACTTCTCTAACTATAATTATTTTTTAAATGACAACTTTATACTATAGCGGTGACTTTATACTATATATCGACGTCGTTTTTTGAAAAAGGCGTAAGCGCTATTTAGCAAACTTTACAGAAAACACATGAAACGTTTTTTCGCAAAATAACAATAAATATATTTTTTTAATTTTATTCTTAATCGTGTACAGAAGTTTATTAAAATAGCGAAACTTTTATAATTAGTATATATTTTTTAAGGCTTCTAGCACTGTCAAGGCCTGAGTGACGACTGAGAGTTGTCAGTATTTGGTACTTACGTCATCAATAGTAGATTTTTAGGCCATTTCCAATATTTATTTTGAATTTTCGTAAGCGGGAATCGACAGAGATGATGTTTTTTGTGGTGATGTTTACGTCCTATGTTGAAACCTAAATTTCTAATTTTTGGCGCTTGTGAAGTCGATATAAGCTATAATATAAAGCTGAAGAGTTTATGTGTTCGAACGCTCTAATTTCAGGAACTAGCAGTCCGATTTGAATTTTTTTTTTTTTTTTGCGTTAGGCACAGCATTTATAGAGGAAGACTTAAGGCACGCAATAACCAACAGAAATGGTGTTGTGCTCATAAATAAATTGCTAAAAGAAAAAATGTCCAAGTTGTGTACGTGCTATTACCAGGACAACTTCGTACTCGTAAAAGCAAGTTGACCACACAAACTTTTTAATGATTATAAAATTATTATGAATTTTTTTTTGTTGTAAGGAAACAAGAAAGGGTGAAAAAGTGAAAGTTATTTAAATGAAACTTAATTGCTGTTTATAAAAAATGATAGTCGTTTTGAGCATGTTCCTTGAAAATGTCTGTAACAAATGAGACTGAACATATCGTAGGTTATTTTGTATGTTAAGGGTTAATCCAAATTATTGGAGGAGGCACAATTAATTAAAAATAAGGAAAATGTGACTTGAACCCATTGTCAAAAAAAGAAGAAGACTTTTACCAAAACACCGTATATTTATATTTCCATTTACATAAAATCTAGTGAGCATATTATCCCCAAGTGAAAATATAAGCAAGTTAACATAAAAATTAAGGATGAGTATAAAAAAAAAAGAAGAAATATGACTTTATTTCGAAAATCAATTGACTTGGAAAAAACACGGGGAAAAATGACTTATGAGACACGGGACTATTCCAGGATATTATATAATATATAATATTCGGGACATATAGTCAACCTAACCAGAATCGAAACACACAAAAAAGGTGATATACTGTTTTAATGTGTGCAGACGTTTCAGACTAAGTTGAAGGCCTTCATCAGTACTAATCGAAATAAGATACAAGATTAGAATAAATGAAGCTCTCGGTCGTAAAACATGGTATCTGACATTTTTTATGAATTGAATTTTTTGGAACACCGGATTCCTTACGGCTGATTTCATATGCTATAGAAAGAATCTGTAGGAAATTTGTTTTATTTAAAGAATAACATTGGTATTAAGCTATGGAAAGTGTTTGCTTACAATGTTGAAGGTAAAACATAGCAACTAACATGCATTTTAACATTGTAAAAGTTTTTATTTTGTTAGTTACCATGCTTAATCCCCGAGGGCCTCAAATATAGTAGGATTGAATTAAATGGGCGAATGTGAAAAAATATAGTGGCATACAAAAAAATAAGAATTAGTGTGTGATATGAATATATATAATATATACATATTGATGAGTATATAGTTTCTGATGACGATGTTTCTCGAAACTTCTAGGAGAAATAAGGCTTCGTATATGAGTGCTGGATGGTCTATCATATTCATATTCATATTCAGGATACCAAGCTATTTAAAAAAAAATCCTTAGATTAGAAAAAGCTCCTCTTGGTGGTCAAGATTTTAATTCGCTCTTCCCTTTAATTCTACAGCTATAGTTCCTCAATTGTTTGGAGCCTAGATGACTGAACTCCAATAGGCACGAAATGAGCCAAACTCAATAAAACTTTATTCATTCTAAGATACCTCCTAATCCTCAGATTTTCGATTTTGCATGGCAGCGACCCCGACTGTTAAGAAAGGCTCTTCAATGTGTATTTAAGAACTTTACACAATATCAAATTCATCTGGCTATGCCAATAATTTTACCATTTTGTTGAACAATGCGTGAGTGGCCTATATTCTTGCATCACAGAAAGCGGTTTCCGAAGATAAGAAGACAAGCTTATACTTTTCTGCTTTTCCTTTACAAAGATGGAAATTCTCATATACATTCAATGCCTGATTATGTCGTTTTAATCGATCCGATGAGGTTATGAAAAATATCCAGAATCATGTCCCTCTCTTAAGGTGACCTTAAGCACTTGAGGAACTAAAATCACTTTTATGGACTCTAATGAGGCAAATAATCAAAGGAGATCTCGGAGAAAACATTATTTTTCGATTACATCCTTTTTCTTCCGCTTCTTGGGATGGTTCGACAAATAACATCCGCACTTCGAGGTTTTTCATAATCTCTGAGCGTTAAGCGTTGAGAACAACGAACTACCGCATGGTCTTGGCCAATCTCTTTCGCGCAAAAACGTTAGAAATTAAAATGATCGCGTGTGATAATTAAGACCTATCGAGACTAATTGAAATTCTACACGACCGAAACCCAAAAAAGAGGTTTAACGAAAAGAATAATAAATTATGGGAGGTGATCGCGGAGATAGAAAAGGGAAAGCGGGCCATCAGCTGATCGTTGGTTAACTTTTCCGGTGGACGGAACTCGCATAGCCAATGCCCTCTAACTGTCGCACGGCATAAGCAATCACGCGACGTATTCATACTTTTCGTTTCGTTTTTTTTTTTTTACTATTCTTCTATTACGAGAATTATCTTATGAATGAAGGAATAACTGCAGGAGAAAATTTTGAAGAAAGTTACAAGTTTTTTTCCTTCTTTGCTTTAAACGAAAATTTCACGGTATATCAAGAATTAAAGCCTAGATAGAGCCCAAATCGAGCAGCAGCACAGTGCATCGAGTATAATAATAAATTCTTCATTTATTCCGGGACCACGTCTCATTAGAATAACATTACAGGCAAAATTAGATCAGCTCTAGAGCCATTTAGTAAGAAAAATAAAAGAAAGATAAAAAAACAAAGAATCAAAAAATAATAAAATGAATAAATTCATAAAAGAATAATAAATAAAAAAATTATCATCAAAAGTCATAATGGCATAACTTTTAGGCCTTTAAACAAAAACAAATTCCAATATGAATAAATTAAAAAATAAATATAGTTAAAAAAATAAATTAATAATAATTGGAAATGTAAAAATTACGTACAAATAAATAATTAGGTACAAATTTTAATTGAAGATAAGGAATTCCTATTAAGATTCTTTTGAAACTAAATGGCCAGGAAGTGACTGGTTTAGACGGGATTTGAAAGAGGGAAGAATATTGGGGCAACAGATGGAAGAAGGAATGGAATTCCATAAGGAGGAGGATCGGATAAGAAAAGATATATCAAAGTTTGCGGATCGATGGGCCGTTTTATATAAATCTGAAGGCCGTGAACAGGTATGGCGGGAATAAGTATTCCGGAGTATTTGAATATTTGAAAGAGGTCGAAGATGTATGGTGGACGGTGGGATTGGATGACTTGCTTGGTAGAGCAAGGATGCCAGCAAATACGGCCAGGATAAAGCCGCTTCAACTTTTCATAAAATCGGGAAACAGAGGCGTCCCTCGGAATTCGGAAGATGAATCGTACAAAGCAATTTATCAAGCGTTTTATTTTTGCCTCGTTAACCCCAGAGACGCCCCCGTACTCCGAACAGTAGAAGTCAAAGTGGATGAATATTAAGGAGGTAACTAGAAGTTTTCGGGTTTTAAATGGGAATAGTTATTTATATAACGAAATAATTTAGTCGCACTAAGATATAAAGAATAAGACGAAGGTGTCGGAAACATGTTTTTCCAGGACAGAGTTTGATCCTCGGATGCTTGTTGGACAAAAATCTATTAATAGTGGATTCTTAAAGGAAATGCCATTCTGATTACGAATACACCCTTTAGCAAGGGTCAAAAATGACTATTTGCCAAATAATAGCCAAAACAACAGAAAAACTGTTTTTATAAAATTGAGAACAAATGATATGAATAATATAAATAATGAAATTGCAGTTTTTTTTCCATCAAACAAAACCAAGTCAACTATTTAAAACAATTTAAGACGTGGAGCGGTCAGAAAAGCTTTGACGGTTTCTAATAACACTGTCCAATGTTTATTGAAAGCCAGCACAACAGCCGACTAAAGTTCGATAATTATCTTCAGTATTGCTCATTCGAGTTCTCCACATGCAAAAGCGAATGTAGTTTATCAAAAACTTCAAGA
Source organism: Rhaphigaster nebulosa (assembly GCA_948150685.1). NCBI lineage: Eukaryota > Metazoa > Arthropoda > Insecta > Hemiptera > Pentatomidae > Rhaphigaster > Rhaphigaster nebulosa. The sequence continues at coordinate 65,593,894 of OX411312.1, forward strand.
ATTCGATCGCTCTTTTAATGAAGACAGGGGCCAGCAGTGCCTTCGTTGAAGAAAATCATATTTCTATGAAAGTCGCACGCAGATGCAGCCAAACTATACTGCAAATTAAGCTGATACACAAAGAAACAAGAACATGCAAAAGGTACAAAACGATTTTTGACAATTTTGTAAAATCATTCTTTACAGTTAGAATTTTAAATGAAATTGATTGATCACACTTTAGAGGCGTGCAATGTTTCCTAATGATTGAATCTTCCTAATTCAAATGTACGATTTTAAGTTGCATACCTTGGCCAGTAAATTCCATGATTGCCGATGTGTTTTTCCTAGGAGAAGAGATGCACTTGGAAACGAGTAACTGATGAAGCGATTACCTCAAAAGGAATTAATTTTTAAAGTTTGGCCGTTATATTAACTCAGAAACTGGTGTATATTAGGAGGAGATAGTGCTAGGAATCAATGGTCTAAGGATTAAAAATACTCAGTAGTAGATAACTCTTAAAAACATACTTTTTTTTATTTTTGTCCGGCAACGATGCTTTGCGAGCCGTAAGAATTACAACTCAGAATTAGGTATTAAAACTGACCCATACCCACCTATTCAAGAAAACATCCCTCCACCGAGGTATCAATAGCACAAATTTTATAACAATGTAACTTCTGTAGCCAAATCGAACTAGCAAAGCGATAATACCAATAATATTATCTTAATATACTTAGGGAATGTTATCAGTAAAACGTATGTAGAGATGTCTCTTTTGTCCATATTAGAAATATACAAACACACAGGGTGATTTCATGGTTAAAAGAATGACTAATATAATATTTTTTACTAATTTATTTATTTGTTTTAAATGAATAATATACGATTTATTACCTCGATTTTGTAAATTAAAGTGACTCTGATCACCTCAATGTTATGTGCAGTCCAACCAAAACCAAATGTTTAAGACTAATATCAAACATCATACTACGTCTACAATACATCTTCGACCTCCATCAATTCAAATCTGTCCATTCCCGCCAAATCCGTTCTCCGCCTACGGATTTAAATACAACCGTAATAAAAAAGAATTGTATATAGATATTTCTTATTTTATATTAAAATCTGTACCTAATTATGTATTAATACATCACCAAAGCACTTGTATTTTTTAAATTATCACTTGATTCTCCTTTAAGCATGCCTATTCATTATCAATTTATTAATTTAAAGTTTCTGTTTAAAGACTTAAAAGTTACATCATTATGGCTTTGTATAATTTCGTCTTTTTGTTTATTAATTATTTATTTATTTTACTTTTTATTATTTGTAGATTCTCTTGTTGTTCTTTTTTATTTTACTCTAAGGCTCTAAATCTCAACTAATATTGCCTATAATGTTATTATACGGACATGTCCCAGATGTATAATTTCGTCTTTTTTTTTATTAGTTTATTTATTTCTTTTTCTTTTTATTATTTGTTAATTCTCTTGTTCTTTTTTATTTTACTCTAAGGCTCTAAAGCTCAACTAATATTGCCTATAATGTTATTCTATGGACATGTCCCAGATGTATAATTTCGTCTTTTTTTTTATGAGTTTATTTATTGCTTTTTATTATTTGTTGATTCTCTTGTCTCTTTTATTTTACTTTAAGGCTCTAAAGCTCAACTAATATTGCCTATAATGTTATTATATAGACATGTCCCAGAATAAATAAAGAATTTATTATTATTATTATTATTAACACCTAGAAATCTATCCTGACAAGTCTGAAAACATAACTCTCACAAAGGTCACATTTTAGTAAATTTAACCATTATTGAGAAAACAATAGCTTCTGAAAATCAATTTTAAAAACTAAATTAAGCTTCACTTGGACGTAATACGCGTAAAAGAACAAAATATGTGATCTAAATTTAATATTGTCTATTTACTTTAATTTTTATATATTTGTTCTTTATTATTTGAGAAAAAAAATGTTAATCTCCCACCTCCACAAAATTTGAGGTTTTACGTTTTAAGAAAAGTATGATCCAAAAATCGAATAAAAAAAAAATACATCCGTCCACCGTACGCGATTTTTCTCCGAGACTTCAGGGCCGATTTTTCTTCAGATTTGGTACCAAAGCCACAGGTCACCCTCGGATGTTCGGAACTCTACATTAACATCTTCCGTTTCTTTTTAAAATGGCGGCCGATAAAAGGATTCACAAGCCCCTATTTCTCTCATTTATGAAGATAGAGGAAAAATATAAAGTGTTTTGGAATCACTATACTAAGCCTTTAACAATAAATAAGTGAAAAATATTTTTTGTATGTCTGACTATTTGGAACTAATCAACCATAGTGCAATAATACGCAGCGTTTTTTCCTTCTCCTATAAAAAGAAATTATGAAATTGATCAAAGGATGTGATATCCGATATTATGTACATTTTTAAATAATAATATCAGAAGGCCATAATAATTTATGGTATGAGATATACTATACCAATAAGTTTCAGCGAGTATTGGAGGATTTATACTAACAATTAATAGCCAGCATTTAATTAATTATCTGAATTAGAGAAAACGTCGACAGGATAGTAATAACTGAATTGATAGACGAGAGGTTTCTGTTTGGAATATTTTAAAAATGATAAGTTATAAAATAACTTAATAATAACTTAAATAATTTGTTTTTCTTTTTATCTTTTTTGTTTTTTTTTCTGATTATATATATACATTTGATCGGTGGTCAGTTGAGGGTCAGTCAATAGAATGAAATGCCACTTCAATAGAGCACAAATGCCACGTGGACAGGTAGGTCGAAGATGGAAAAGTATCTATGACCTATGGTCACTTAATCTACGATTAAGACTGTTAAATCAATAGTCTTCAATTGAGACTATTTAAGAGCTCAGTTAATAAAAGCTTTGATGATAAGGCAGTTACTATGACCTATATTAAATGATATAATATGTGATATTTAAAAAATAAAATAAAATGCATATTTTTTTACATACATATATATATATATATATATATATATATATATATATATATATATATATATATATATATATATATTGGTCCAAAAATGATTTTTTTTTTTTATTTTAGCTTTGTAGACCATTTAATTATCTTTCTAATGAGCATTTTTCAATTTATGTTTAGTTAGGATGTTTAGTTTTCAATTTATACGAAAAATTAAAAAAACAAAAACTAATAGATCTCCTTAGGAACATGCACAGTATACTTCATAAACGTGGCTACATAGTACAATACGCTGTATCTATGCTATTAATGGTCCTATTTTTATTTTATTTTTTGTTCTAACGAATTTAATTAGCTTTAAATGATCATATATATATATATATATATATATATATATATATATATATATATATATATATATATATATATATATAAGATATACCAAAAAATGTATACTTTTTGATTTATGGGCAAATAAAGTTTGCTATACTTCATAACTTTTTTCCTGCTTTTTCTCAAGGATTTTTTATATACGAAAATTCAAAGGGCTTTAATGAGAAGATTGTTGACAAATTTCATTAAAATCGCTAGATTCTGTAGACGTTTTGGCACTACGGTCTATAGAAATTAACGTGCTTTTTTTTCTATTGCCCATAGGGTGCGCCGATTTGGTACCCTGGTATTGGAGGCCGAAACCCTATATAACAAAAAATAAGCAGGAAAATCGGTCCACCTCTTTAACGAATAATAGTGGCACAAACACACAGACTGACCAGTCACCAAAAAAGCATTTTTTTGGACTCAAGGGTTCGGAACCGTTGAAAATTGCACATCTAAAATTTGATCCAATTACAACACCTTCCTCACCTATATGGTAAGAAAACTAATAATAAATATAAATTGTATGAAGAAATACTGCCAGGATCTCATTTCATAGTAAGGTACAAAAATAGAAGTACAATTAGAAAAAGTAAAAGTGGAAGTGTTCATTTTAGAGGTTACAGGTCGACATTAAATAATAATAACTTTATTAATTTTTTTTTTAATTTACTGTTCATTAATACAACTCCTTATTTTAAATGTTATCGTGTTCAACATTTCAAAGTGTAAGTCATAGGCATAATAAGTCACAGGCCAACCTGCACTTTTATTTCTGTACTTTATTATGAAACAGGATATACCTATAAAGTTAAGTACAAGTTGTTATATATTATAAAAAACGTTGTTATAGTGTTGAAACAATAACATTTAAAATAGTTATATTAAAAAAAAAGTAAATTAAAAAAAAATTGAAAACAATTATTATTATCTAATGACGATAAGACCTGTAATCTCAAAAACCTGAGCCTTTCCACTTGTAATTTTCCTACTTGTAATTTTGTACTTTAATATCAAATAGGGTCCTGATTGGACCCAAATAAATAAATAAAGAAGAAACTTTTAATGGTCTACTAGAATAAATTTTAATAATCTACGTTAAACTATAACAAAAATTATGATATTGGGCAAATCTTAATTTTTCGGACTGCACAAATATTATATTTCAATAACAAAATTTAAAAACTTAAAAAAAATTAAAAATTAAAAAGAGACTAATAGCAGAAGCTCCATGGTACGTAAACAACAAAATTCAACGTTCCGACTCCCACCAACCAACTATCGACCAACTCATCTATACTCTTTATCTCCACTTCCATCATAAACTTCATGAGCATAAATGCTGACGAGTAGGTGACTAAAAAGGAGCTGGATGAGGGATCTAGTTCAGTGAACTACGGTAATGAAGTAAAGTCAGTGAAGTGGCGCTGTAGGGTATTGTCTTTGCTCATGCCTGGCATGCCATAACTTCTCATCATGTCATTAAATTTTCTGATTGTCACGATTATTCTGTAATAGATGTGAATTAAGAGTGCTAATTTAAAAAAAAAAATTGAGTCCGGCAATGAATTTTTTTTTTTGTTTAATTCAATCTAGTGATTTGCCAGGAAATTGAACAATTGACATAGAAAGGGATAATTTTTACGAGGACCTCCAGGAAGATAAACATTGTTCGAATGCACGTGCTGTAACTATTGAAGGGCACTCCAAGATTGCCGTAGACACTTGAAGGCTAGTGTATGCAGATCAAGGGTATAGTGCGTAAAATACCAATCAATTGTGTTTATTGAGGTTTACCTGAAAACAATTTACTGTTTATAAAAGCGTTTTTCTCTATGCGTGGAATTTCAGTATTCGCGTGAATAAATCTACAAAAAAATATCCAAATTTTTGGGTGCGATATAACCTAATCCAGAATTGAGAAAAGAATTTCATCAAATTAAATCTGTTTATAGGTTAGCTTGCATGGGTTCGTAAACTATTTCGTTAACTATTACTCTAAAATTACTCGATGTTTATATACATAATCTAATAGGGCTTTAAGCCCACCTTAGACCGTCAATATTATTGAGTCAATATCAAATTCCGTCAATTTATCGACCGTCTGAGGGGTATATTGTAGCAATAATATATTGACACATGTGATATCAATATTAAAAATTTAAAAACTAATCAATATGTTTTATATCTGCATCCATTCTTTATTTTAAAAAAAAACTTCATACAAGCTCTAGAAACTCGATTTCTCTCTTGAGGACAAAACAATATTTTTTTTTTCTAATTATAAAATATTAAAATGATACAATACAAATTAAATTATACTTCCTATTTAAAGTTTTTAATCCCCATTAAGATAAATTAAACATGCCAATAAAAAAAATATTTTTGAAAACTTTTTTAACTTTAATAGTTGATGTTTATTGATTTTTATGTGCTGAATCTAAATCTGGCCTTAGTTTTTTTATATCACCCATAGTTTTCCAGCAATATGCTTTGTATCATATAGTATAAACCCCTATCTAAACCTCTATACGGTATACGGGGGAATTAATGAATCACTATGTTACATCCTAAGCATGGTTATAGTCCCTAACCCAAGTCGTTAAGCTCGATTTGAGTAAACAGTTTAGGCTCTACATTTTCTGTAAAACATTGGAATTCTTCATAATCTTGTTCATCTAACTCCGATTGCACAGGCCAACGATGAAAAAATGTTTGTACTGAAAATACCTTATTCCTATAGTTTTTAGGGTGCTGAATCCAAATATGACATTAAAAAAGCTGTCTCACCCACAATTTCTTCACATTTAATAGTTGAATTTATTAAATTAAGCGATTTTTAAAGAATTGAACAGCTTTAATAGTTAAAATTGTGGGTAATACAGCTTTTTTAATATCATATTTGGATTCAGCACCCTAAAAATTATAGGAATAAGGTATTTTCAGTACAAAAGTTTTTTCATCGTTGGCCTGTGTTATTACTGTTATTATAGTTCTAAAAGAAACTTAAAATTGTTTTTATGATCCTCGCAAGCTTCTGTAATTTTTGATCTTACATACTGGAATTACCTTCTTATCAGATATTCAGGGTATTGTCAAAAAATAAGTGTGAATAGATTTCAAGGAACTTAATTCACACAATAAATTTTATTTATAATCCTGGGTAAAAGCTTATAATTGAGAAGATTCTTTAATTTCAAACGCGCTTGACAAAATTCGCGAGGATGTTGCTGAGTTACTATTTAATTAAAATAAAATAAATGTAAAAAATACTTATTTAAACCTTTACTTCACAGTAATCTGAAGCCATTTCATATATATATATATATATATATATGTGTGTGTATATATATATATAATGTAATATATAGAAACTAGCAGTATGAGAGATAAAAGTGGGAGCTTAAATAATTCAAAATCTGATCCATAAGCCATGATTTCAAACAGTGTCACTACAGATTTCAATTTCCAACGATTCATCCAACGATGCCATGTAGAGGATTCGGTATGATTGTGCAATCGTCCATTGTCACCGTACAAATCTTTGTGACAGTTAAAGATGGATGGTATGTCATGAAGCCTTCTGGTTAAATACCCATAAAGACAGCATATGATCAGACTCAAGAGGTTGTACGGTTGCGAAAGAAGATTTTTTACATGAGTCATCGTAGGTTCCATATCACTGGGTGTGATTGCAGTTAATATGGAAATATAGTACAATAAAAAGTAATTAAAACAAAATATGGGAAGTTAAAAATGCGAAGAAAGGTAAATGAGAAATTACTCGAGGAGAGTCATCTACAGTATCATGATGTGAAGGAAAGAAGCGGTTAAGAGGAACGGGAGAAGTTAGGGAGAAGGGGAAGGAAGGTAAAGTTCGTGTTAAAATAAATCGTGGCATTTCTCATAAAAAAAATAATATCCGTATAAGAAAATTGGGGATAAGAGAATGTGGAAGATTTAGTATTCGAAATTAAAAATATTATATAAATTTTGTAATGATACTTAATGAACTTTTTAAACAAAATTCAATTGCATTTCGGAAAATTTAAATCTATAGTTATTACAAAAAAAAAAATCTTAAAATTATACGTAAATAAATTTCAAAATGCACCGTAACTTTATTTATACATAAATTACTCTCCATGATACAAGAACGTAAAAATAAATAAATAATATAATTCATAAGTAAAAAGTTAGAGTACAGACATTAATTATCTATACATATTTACCTTAAGTACAGTCCAAATGAATGCAAAAGTTTAAAACAATATATATATCGAAATTTCAGATCAATGCGGTTACACAATTTTATCTCAATGGGCTAAATATAACACTTCCTCGTAAAAGTAAAAATATTTTTACTAACGAGACGTCCCATATTTCCTTTATCAGATAAGATGAAAAGAATTCACTTTCATTTAAAATATAAGAGGAAATCTTAATCAGCACCGAAAATTAAAAAAAAAAATATTAAGCAACCAATAAAAAGGAGACCAGCTTTATAGAGCGTTCAGAACGACATTACAAGGTGAAAGTGAAAAACACATGATTATTTTATATTAGTCCGTTAACCCTAGGAGATATTATCACTTGTGTTCGGTGAAATAAGGGATATCCTTCACAGATTGCAGGAAGCAGTCCGTATCTAATGGTCTTATTTCGTATGTACAAAATTATTTAATTCATATGTTTATACATTAAATATGTATATATATATATATATATATATATATATATATATATATATATATATATATATATATATAAATATATAGTTTTTCGATATACAGAGGTTCGACTGTAAGTATATGTGTATATATATATATATATATATATATATATATATATATATATATTTATATATACATACAGTCGAACCTCTGTATATCGAACTTCTATATATCGAAAAACTCTATACATCGAACTTATTTTAGGAACCTTGAATTTTGTCCACTCACAGGACTTTCCTGTATCTTCACTAACATTGGCCCGACTAAGATTTTTTTTGTTTTTTTCGTTTGAGTTCTCGACACCTTTAAATGAGGACCTGGAATGTATAGTTATTCGGGGATGTGCTATAATGAAAAGCTAAAGAGCTTTAAGGAGAAGATTTTATGCAAGTTTCATCAAAATCGTAAGAGCCGATCTGGCGCTTGCCTACAGAAAACCAGGTTTACGGGCATTCCGCAGCGACTATTGGGCGCACGGTTTCCATAATTTGTCATAGGTCACATAAAACAAAACATTCTAATCTATGACCTGTATCAAGGGCTGTTTGATAACCTGTTAAACCAGCCAGTCCATTACCTATTGAAGGAAACTTTCAATAGCTTAAGTAATATTTAATCGGATTCAGATCTCGTGAACATATCGAACATATAAATCTTACGTTGAAATGTTATTAATTATATCGATATCTTAGCTTCGATGATATGCGTCATTTTCTAGGGCCAGAATATCCTAAAGTGGATAGCTATATTTATGATTTATATACTTGCAAGAATCAGATTATACAATATTTTCCAATTGATCAAATGTTGATAGGAACATTGTTTGCATCCTTATATTCTTTTTTACTGTGCGAAAAAAGGTAAAAATATTTTATTAAATAATGCCTATTTTTTTCCAACATATCACACCTGTCGTAGAATAATGGTACAACTCGAAATTAGAAATTGTTGGGAAATCATATTGTTTGTTTTCTACACTTTTGAATACTTTTTCATTAAAACTCACTGAACGTTCGTAATATCCTTTCGTAGGGTATTATGAATGTTCAGTATGTTTTAATGAGAAGTTAATCAAAAATGTAGACAAAAACACAACGTTAAATATGATTTCCCAACAATTTCAAACTTTGTGTTGTACCTATATTTTACGACAGGTGAGATATGTTTAGGATAGACGGGAAGTTATAATGCGAACTCGGTGCTGAGGAGTGTTAAATGTTGTTTAGCTAGTGTTGAATCATTAAGAATATGCCTAAATTTATATAGGATTTTATAATCAATATTAGGTTCAACTTTGAACAATATATATCTATATAAACTGTCGTAGCATATATACGCCAAAGGTAACTGGCGTAGTGTATATACATCAAAGGTGAACTGTCGTAGTATCAGGTCATCCCAAAAGTAATGTCGGTTTTTAAAAATCTTTTTGTTTATGTTGATATTACTAATCCCTCCTTTCAAATTGAATAGTGCTTACATATTTTGTTTATTATAGCATTACGTACTCTTATATTTATCATGTTTTTGTTGGAGAAAGTTAGTTAGTCTGTGCTGAAATTTCAATTAATATGGATCTCATGGCAAATGACGGTCGGCAGTAGAATGTGTCGAACCAAGTTTTTCTGCTGATTCTTCAACTGTTGCAACAGGATTTTATTCAATAATAGCCTGCAGGAGTTTGTCGTCAAGCTCTATTGGTCGAACTGTCCGAGGCTCATCTTCAAGTTTGCGTTTTCCCGCTAGAAACTTTTCAAACCACCTCTGTGCACTTGCCGATCACTAATGACGTTTTCTCCACATATTTCTGCAAGTCGAAGCAGCATTTTCTCCTTTATCGAGAAATTCCCAAAGCGTAACATGGAATAAATGGTTTTTGGGGAGATCCATCTGAAATTTAAGCACAGACTAACTAACTATCTTCAACAAAAACACGATAAATAGAAAAGTACGTAATGCTATAATAAAAAAAATATGAAAATACAATTCAATTATAAAGGAGGGATTAGTAATATCAACATAAACAGATTTTTAAAACCAACATTACTTATGGGATGACCTAATATATATAAGTCAAAGATAAACTGTCCTAAAAAACATTTGCAAAGTTTTACAAGAAAGCAAAGAGAAGTTACTTATGTTCGAAAAATATGGCGAGAAAAATGCAAATACGGTAATAAAATCAAAATCAGCAAAATTGGGCTAAGGATAGTTTTCATATGACAAAGAAACTAAGGCCAGTTTTAACACTATTTCTCTTAGCAATTTATTTACGGTTACTGTTAATGTTATCAATCCAAATGCCTTCCTCAATGCAGGTCCATCTAACGCAAACAGTTTTTTCAATCGGACTGGTAGTTCCTGAAATTAGCGTGTTCAAACATACAAACTTTATAGTATGTTTTACACAATGTATAATAGTTTAGATATTGATAATATTATAATTTATAAGTATTATTATTTTTTTAGATATGAAGTTCGAAATGGAAGGGTGTGGTACAGATGCGGAGAGAGGGCTAATGGAGGACGATTGCAAAGACTGCCTGGGCTGTTCTAGCCCTAGGTTTGTCTTCTGGCCGCCTAAGGGCTTTCCGTCCTTCCCTATTCGTAAGTAATATTATTAAATAATCTCAAGTGCAATTTATATTTAATGAGAACGAAAATTAAAAAACTATCTATAGGTTATAATTGTAAGGTCAAAAAAAAAAGCAGTAGTATATCCAAAGTATCTCCGATTCACCAATTCAGAATAAAAATAAGAAACTTCCTTCTTAAAATTTGAGGTTTTACGTTTCAAGATACGTAGAATCCAAATATCGAATAAAAAAAATAAATAATCCGTCCGTGAATTAAAAAAATGTTTTTTTGTTATCATCAGTCGAAAAGCGATAAAATTTTCTACAATACGAAAAAAGATTATCGAAATCGGACGATTATTAGCAGAGATATAGCGTATTGAGCAGATACACACACACACACACACCCACACACACACATATATATATATATATATATATATATATATATATATATATATATTTCTATTATGTATATATAGATATTTCTAATTCCCGGCGCTCGTGACCCTTGACCTCCTTAGTTTTCTTTTCCATCCTTCCTGTTTCCTTTTCCATCTCTCTCGTCCAATCGCGGATTACCAGCTATATTGCATCTCTCTCCACTTCATCCTTCCTTGGTTCCAACCTCCAAATCCACCAGCTTCCTGGTCTTTCCTTTTTTATTTTCGCACTGGAGTACGTCTCCAACATTTTCCTCTGTACCCTTTCACTCTCTATTCTTACCACATATCTTGCCCGTCTTAGCCTACTTGGTTTAAGAAAAGTCGTCCATTTACAGAACTTTTCTTAAAGCCACTAAGCTCCAGATATTTTTGAAATATAACTTGTAATTGGAAATGAAAAACCTGCTGGAAAATGATAATTTACAGCCCTTTTTTTTTCTGGATAGTAAGCATGTTTTGATTCGTTCTCAATGAGTATTATTTCAAATTAATTTAGACACTAAAACATATAAAATACAAAAATCACATATGAAATTTCATGGGAAGTAAGATATTTTTTCGTGACAACGATGATATGCTGGACAGTTTACGAGTGATGTACGTTCTCTATTTAGGCAGTTGAAATGAGATGTGCTATGACTAATCTCTATTAATATATTCTGATTTTCGATCCTGACGTAGCCTAAATTTACTAAATTGACTGATTAATTGTTTACCGCAATACAAGAGTACCACGTCTTGATTTTGGAATTTTCCACAATAATAATCTAACAGCATGCATGATGGGGGTGAGATGGGACGAAGAAAGGCGTACACTAGTCCTAAAGCCTTAACCATCCTACTTCTTTCTTACCATCCTACAGTCTCTCCATCTATTACAACGAAGGAATATGGGAGAAGACCCACATACCCACAGCATGAATCCAACTTTTTTGTCTTAAACAGTCCCACGACAGAGGGCCACTTTAACCAAGACCATTAGGCCACCACTAGACAACTCTAAGGAGATCCTGGCACCATCACAATTGTGACGTCCGGTATATAGCAAAGGATAAGATATACCCAAATTTTTTTTTTTTTCTTTTTTTTTTGCTTCATTTCTTGGGCAGTAAAAATCAGTATAAAATATCTGTCTATTAATTTTTACTTATAAATATGTTTATGTTTTATACTACTAAACTATTGCACTTTAATGGTTGATATCTTGCTATTGTTGTTTTTTTACTTAGCCCTGATGATGGATTTCAACATAGGCCGATAAAAGTAAACAATAAAAAAGTAAGTTCCACTTATTAGTGTGCTTTTCTTCATTGACCACATCCCGACAAACGTCATTCTCTTTAAATTAAACTTTTAAAAATTCATTTAATTAGACACTTTAAAAGTGTGAAATTATTGTTTGAAAACGTTATTTTGTAAATAAAATGGGAGGGAAAAGTGTGAAAACTAGAGTTTAATTAAATGGTTGGCAGTTGGCACTCGGCTACAAGCCTCTGCCCTGATGATGGCCTAAAACTTAGGCCGAAACGTTGGCACAAAATAAATAAGTCTTACTTATTAATGTGTTATTCCTTGACTGCACCCTCCCCCTCTCTCCCGACCAACTTCTTCCTTAATTAAATTAAGATCGAAATTAAAATATTCGAATTTTATATTTATAGCCTGTATTATTTAACTTTTGAGTTTTTAAATTTAATTTTAAGACATATCTTAGTATAAATCATTTTTTTTTTGCTAATTTTGTTTTTAAATATATGCTTGTAAAGGTAATAGTTCTAGTTCTGGATTTTAGCTTTATTATTAGTTATTTCTGGTTTGTAATATATTAATGGCTGATAATGGTCTAGTTAATATTTCAATAATGTAGATTTTGCTGTGGCGAAATATTGATATTTAAATTTAAAAAAAAAGAAAAAAAAAAAGGTGCATTGCACGAGGCCGATAATCGTGTGACTAGAGATAGACTCTATTTCCCTAGAAACAAATACCAATAAATAAATGGGAAGTATTCTAATTTTAACATGAACTAAGTGATTTTGAAACAGCGAACTAAGCATTTCCCGAAATCATCAGCGTTGCCTTTATTTCCAATTTGATATAGGAAATGATGTAGAATTGTCAATGATTTTCGAATGAAGTGAATTTTACTTACTAGTTTTTTTTTTTCAACTTGGAAGATGTTCAAAATTACCAATAAAATTAAGTTAATAAATAATTTGAAAATACTGGTTTCTATTGAGAGATAGATACGGCGTTACATCATATGGTAGTGTAAATAAAAACATATGCAGATAACGTAACAACGATTAATAATTTTTAAAAAATATGCAATTTCATATGGTTACATAAGAGGACACGTAAAACAAAACAAATTCACATATTATAAATTGGAACCGTATTTCTCTTTAAAATGTTTAAATCTCTGAATCATTCATCCAGATTTGGTCCCACAATCAACGGACCCACTTTCATTATGACTAACGACTTCTGCTATTTTCCTGGTAAAATTAAGGAGGAAGTACAGACGATCTTGGAGAAGCTAAGGAAAGTGGGAGAAAATTTTAAATCAAAGTATTTCGAAATTTTCGCTCAGAACGGGTCGTCGAAAATCCTAGAAAATTTGGAGAATATGGTTTCTGGCAAGGAACGACTAGAGAAGTTAGAAAAAGAAAGTGCGGAGGAAAATGATGAAGCTGCAAAGAAAATGAATAAGGTGCGTGAAATAATTCCGAAGATTGGTAATAAAGATAAATAATTTTTATATTCTTTCCTTAAAAAATATTCTTAAAAAAAATGTTGAGACAGGAGGAATGGAAGAAGTATTATAAACGGGAAAACAAAAATCAAATAATAATCTAACAGAAGACTAGATTTTTTTTTTTATCTTTTCATAGTAACTATTTGAAACATTTAATTATTTATTGTTTATGTAATAATAACAGTTGAATATATAATATTATTATTTTTCTGAGATGTCATAATGCAGGAAAACAGAACGTTTGGATTCGATTTGACTTGCTAAAATACCAAAATTAAATCAACGAAAATTTTCTCTGTAATGTCAGAATATAATAAATTACGAAAATAAGGCACATATTAAACTATCCGTAACACAGAGAAAATAACACGCTATAGGCTAATTTTAAATCAATTTTGTAAAATTATAGACACATTTAAAGTCGAGTCAAATTGGGTTAAATTATATTCCCGATTTGATCTGAAATTATACAGTGCCTAATCATTGCTTTATTAAAGCAATTTATGGCTTCAATTCCTCATCAAATAGGATACATTTGTGTTGTCGTTGAGTAAATATTTAAACAAAGAAAATGTCAACACTGAAATAAGTGTGTGAAAATATAAAAATATCTGTTATATTTTAATTTATAATTTTAGTTTTTACTTTTATTTAAACTGACTAATTTCTTTTAAAGTCAGATATAAAAATCTAATTTAAATTTCGGATCGTGTTCTACCATAGCCCATTAAGGGCCTAAGGTTTATAATTTGTAAAGAAGTAATGTTTCATGAGCATCGATGATGGAAACAGTATCTCTACTCAAAGACAAATATAAGAAATATGAAATCAAAATCTATAAATATTAAAATTCAGCCTGCGTACGTCTGTGATCGCAAAACTCGAACAGTGGTCATTTGATTTTGATGCGGTTTTCACTATTTCTTCGAGAAATTTTAAATGCAATACATTTTTCGAAATCACCTTTTAGGGGAGAAATTAGGAAAACTATCACAAAAATTGGTTATTTTGTAATCGTTGTCGTGGCAACTTGATACATGTTAAAGCAAGTTCACTATGAAAACATTTGAACAATAGTGAAATTATTGTGTTAAGCGTCATTTGTTAATAAAATCGGAAAATTATAAAAACGTGAAGCTTTATTGCCGTTTTGACAAATTTATTATCATTTTGATACTCTTCCTAAAAAATATCTAAATTAACTGAGGACAAATTCTAAACAATGCAATCGATTACCGAGAATTTTTTTTACCCCTTTGTCCTGGAATATTTTAAGCCAAAATTTTTGTTGGTAACCGGTTATTTCGTTGAAAGTTCTAGTAGATCTCTCCCCTCCTCTCTCTGAGAGTTCTGATAATTGAATGATATAAATGACATAAAAAAGAGTCTAACTGCCTTTAGAAAATGTTTTCATAATTCAAATTTCGGCTTGATAGATATTAAAGAAATATGACAATTAAAAATAACACATTTTTTTTTCTCCTGATAACCTATGGTTGAATAAGTTATAAAATCACATTTAAAATAGCACTAGTTTTACTATAAAAAATGATTTTTTGTAAAAAAATAACTTTTTTCTTCCTTTCCTTTCATTCCACATAGCCACGGCAAAGCAATTGAATTGAATGATGTGTTTCCTCGGTGAATTTATGTTCGCAATTATACTTTTATTTATTTTCCCATTCATATGATGGAATTGGCAAAGCATAAATAATGCGTTAAAAATAAAATAGAAATCAAAGTTGAACTTATATCTTTTATTTTTATTTTTAAAGCTGTTCGTTATAGTTTTGTACAAACTTTACAGTATTATTATTTAGAATGATATTATTCACATCATCTTTTAAAGGTTAAGCAAACATAAACAAAAAAAACTTGAAATTTGAGAGAACAATTAACTCGCATTTATTTTCACAGGCATCGCTATGCGGGTACAGCTAGTATAATATAAAAATAAACAGAAATTTGAGATAACTGTCCTGCTAGATATAATTCAATCAAAGAATTTAAACCTCAATTTGAAAGGAATTCAAAGTCATCCAATTCTAACGGGAACTTTTTATGTCTTGGAGGCCCTTCGAAATTTTAATCTAGTTTATCCCTGGAATAGTTTTGGACAGCCGAAAATCCGGTTTTTATAAGGTTAGAAGGAAAGATAGTTGAGGTTAGGCACTGCAGAGCATTTGAAGATCCTTAGGAGGAGAGAGGCGCTCTCTCCAGTAAAAAAAAGGAAATTTTTTATTTTTGAATAATTTTATATTATATCCTCCATACTTAAATATACTATCTAAATTATGTGCATGCGGTAACTTACATGTTTATATTTTGTTAAGAATTTTATTTTAATTTAGTTAATGGCAATAATATGAACTAATTGAAAATGATAGCCGAGTGAATATTTTCTCATGGTTTCATACAATTTTTTTCGTTGTGTTTGATTTTTCGTAGATTTTAAATAAATTTTGTATTTTTCAGCAGTAATGTATCGTATTTTTAATTACCTAGTGCTTTTTTTATTTTTTTTATTCCTGTTGCAAAGTTAAAATCTAAAAAGTTCGGGTTCAAATCCCACTTGACACCGAACTTTTTCTCAATTTTATTTGAAATTTTTTCTTAACAGATATGGTTGACCCTGCTTCGGATTCCTTGTAAAACAGTAATACTCCTGTTTTCATTGGTCTTTGCTGCAAAATATTTGGAAGTTAAATCAAATATAGAGCCTTATAAAGAGTTTTTATTTTAGCGCCTCCCCCAAAGATAATTTCTGGATCCCAAAGCTGCAGAGTGCAGTAAACAAATGTCTAGAAGAACTATAATTTTAATTTACAATAAATATTAAAATTTATAAAAATAATTAATATTGAATATTAAGAGAATAACAAGATTTGTTTATTCTGTTAGAATATTTTATCAACTTAACCACCGGTTTCGGTATATTGGATCTTCATCAGGCTAAAATAACAATAATTAATATTGAATATTTATAAATACACAAACATATATATTATAACGACATAAAGTAATCACATATAGTTAAAAATTCATTGTTAAAATTCAAATATTTTAATAAGTAAAAAAACAAATTTTGAGCTTTTAATCCTATTTTTTTTCTTTCAATCGAAACTTGCTACGACTTTAGAAACATACACTCAAAACTTTATCAGATATGAAGCCTTTATGGCGATTGGAAATGCCGAGTTTCGAGTACCATTCCGGGGTGACCGGTGACTTAGGTGCCCAATATAAAAAAAAAATCGGTCAAGTGGTCTCAGAGCAAAGCGGCGGACCGCGGACGGAAAGGTTTTTTTTATTCGATTTTTGGATTCTCCGTATTTTGAAACGAAAAATCTTAAATTTCGGATAGGCGATTAATTTGTTTTTTTTCTGGTCGATCACAGAGGTCCATAATTGAAAATAATAAACCAAAAAGGATGGATGAACAATATAAACACACAAGATCTTTACAAAGATCCTATCCTATTTCAGAACATGTACAATGTTTGAATGAATCAGCGATGCACGAACTTAGCTTAAAATCACATTAATTGAAAAACAAAAGTGATTTATAATTTACGCTATACGCTATTTATAAACGTTTCATCTCTACTAAAAAAGCAATTTCAAATTTATTTCTCGTATGAATAGTAAAAAATTATTACTAAAGTAACATAAGATTTATTTTCGGTTCTTACTCTATCATCTCCTGAAAAATATCTTACCCTATGAACTCGAAATTGCACATACCAATTGGATGTTGAGCTTATGGACTATTTTATTTAAAGGAAAAACACATTATCTATTGCTATTGATAAAACAAATTCACTGCATTGACAGAATATTTAAAACGATACAGTGAAAATAAATGCGAAAATGAAAAGTAGGCGAAAGCGGCACCCAGTGTATACTAACCCTCACGACATAACTTGCATGGGTCATGGCCTGTGAAATTAGCACGAACGTAATAATATAATAATATCCAGCTCCACTAATTATATATAACAAATATATTTCAGAATAATTATATTAAAATTGGTTCAAACTTAACAATTAATTATTTTTCAAAAAACCCGATAAAATAAAAAAAAAATATACAATAAAATTAAGCACTCAAGAATTGCACGATAGAATAGAAAAAAAAAGAGTTAATACAACAAAGAGTTAATAACAATTTTGTCCGTCTAGATGGACCGGATATATCGCGCGGTGGCAAGAATAAAATATAAAAAAATAAATAAAATACAGTATTTTTTAAATAATTTTAATTGGTCTGGTATTGAGGAGGCTATAGAATATATATGTATAAAATATATACACGATTTGAAACTTATAAACGAAATATAAAGCATACGAGCTGCAACTAATAATATTTTGACGTAATTATTACAGAATATACTTCATTAAATATAGAGGAAAAACAAGAATTTAAAGTAATATAGAAATAATAAGGCACTATTCATGTATTATGGGATAACACAAATTAAGTAGAAAAATATCTGATGTGGACAACACATGACTTCCTTGTATGCCTATTAAATTATAAATCGGTGGCTCAAAAAGTGATTCTGAATTTGGTTACTAGTTTCCGAAGATTGCAGTATCTCAAAAACGACACTCAGCGTCACGACATCCATCTATTGACACATACATACACACGCACACAAATGGGAAGGAAAACCAGTATTTTACACTCAATTTTAACACTTAAAACAAGTAATAAAAATGTTTAATAGGATTGGAAACCAAATTGCGTTTGTAACCTTTATTACCGAAACATATGATTTGTGTACCTATTTAATTTAAATATAATTTTTGATGTAAGCTTATTATGACCTTCAAGACTTATTATGACCTAATGTAGCATTTTCGGCTCACCAATTTTAACTAAAATATAGTAAATACATTCATATCGATACAAAAGTTCTATTTACCAAATTTGAGATGTTTTACATTATATTTTAATATAATTTATGATGAAATCTAATATGACCTTCAAGTAAAGTACCGCTTCCTGTTTTCCAATTTAGACCAAAATCTAGTATGTTATTTAAATCAATGTATAAGTTATAAATACTAAATTTGAGAAGTTTTGCATATTGCATGTTAATATAATTTTTGATGGAAATCAATTATGACCTTCAAGTAAAATACCACTTCCGGTGTTGAAGCAGTGACCAAAAAGGAAGGTTCACAACTAGATTTTACAGCAATCTTAAATACAAAATTTCAACTTTCTACAGCTAACCGTTTTTGAGTTATGCGAGATACGTGCGTACAGACGCCACGACGAAACTAGTCAAAATAGTTTCAGGGATAGTCAAAATGGATATTTCCGGTGAAATCTGAAAACCAAAAATTTTCGTACAACGAAGTAAAAATACAATGAAATGAATACATTTAAATTAAAAAATAAATAAAATAAAAGTAATATTGTATTATTAATTAATGAAAATATATTTAAAATATTTTATTATATTTAATGAGCTTCAGAATAAGATATAACGAGATAGAAAAGAATAATAATAATATAAGGCTTAATAATACTCTACATAAGACAGGGGTTAATAATTATAGAACGAGTATTATTTCAAAATCATTTAGACACTAAAAAATACTAAAATCACATAGGATATTACAATAGGATATAAGATATTTTTTCGTGACAACAATGATATGTTGGACAGTTTACGAGTGATGCACGATCTCTATTAAGGCTGTTGAATTGAGGTGTGCTATGAATGACCTCTATTAATATGTTCTGGTTCTCGATCCTGATGTTGCATGAATTGGCGTTGAGTAATTAGTTGTTTGCAGCTATATAAAAATCCAGCGTCTTGTTTTTAGAATCTTCTACAATAATAATCAAACAGTAAATTATCTTTACAAGAACACTATACATTTATTATTATTATTTTTTTTTTATCTTTTCATAGTAAATATTTGGAACCTTTAATTATTCATTGTAAATGTAATAAAAACAGTGGGGAACATAGAAATTAATATTTTTCTGAGATTTCATAACTCTGAAATACAGAGCTTTTGGAGTTGATTTAACTAGCCAAAATGCCAAATCAAATTGGTTACATTAGAGATGTAGGATTTTAGACCTAATGGTATTCTTAGGATGAAGAAGTCAACACAGGTTGCTTTAGATGTGATTAAAGCTCCAACCGTCTGAATTATTAGTCCATAATACAGGGCCCATTTTTTATAATTAACACTCGTCTAAAACTTCGTGAATGGCTTAATTATAACTGAACCTACAACTTTTTTACTTACGAAAATTCTCTAAAATAGGCCGTTTTCAATCTGTAAATCGAAAAGCACGTCAATTTAGTGATGCACTAAAAAAGTATGCTAACCCTTTGCTTTCCATTTGAATCTTAAGATATTTCATTTTTATTAAAAAATGTTGCCTACAAAAGTTTGGAGCCGTTTGGCGCGGCCTTCACCACCAACACGTCAAAATAACGAGAGCATGAAAATTTCTCAACAACCACCTGATTTTCACGCAATTGTTTAATAAATACCATCAAAATCAAAATGACATACTGGCCAACAATTTTTCAAGGCAGTTTTTTCATACCTACGCCCTAAACATATCAATTATACGATAACCACTAAACCGATTAACAGTCTTCGGCCTCGAAGCACACATGATTGGAGATATATTTTAAAATTAATTAATGCCGTGGCCTACAAAATTTCATTGGTCCTCATCGCTTAACCTACAAAAATGAGACCATAGACTGTCCCTTTTTTTTTATTATTCGCTTATATCTTGCAACAGTCGTCAACTAGCAGCCGGCGTGCACACAGTGCTAAGTTTTAACAATCTGGAACTTTGTTTTTCTTTTATTTTGTTATTGTTTTATTTTATTTTGTTATTTTATTTATTATATTGTTAATCTATATTGTTTCACTCACGGCAACATAGTCACCTTCAGAGTGCCCCAATGGGGGGTACCGCTTACACCATGGATGAACCTACACCAGGTACATCAACATCAACTATTAACCAAGCTTTGAAAAGAAATAGAGGTGAGTATAATATATTCAGTATAATATAGACATCTGTAATAGCTACGATATTTTCTCAGATATCGATGAAGAAGAATATGAATATGAAAAAAATGTAGTAAATCCGAAAAAAAAAATCAATATCCTTCCATAATCGTCAGCACAACGTACAACAACATCAGGGATACAACAAAAATTTAAGACCTAAATTCAAATCCGAAAATAGTCCGATAAAACTGCCTTCATCTATTGTAATTCTTGAAAACAAAGAACAATTAAACAAAATAAAGGGCATAAACTAATGTTGTGATTTGGAAATAAAATGGGAAACATATAGGTCAAATAAAATCTTGATTTAATGCTATATTTGTCAAGAATTTAATTACGTGCCATGAAATTGTTTTGAAAAACCGAAATGTATGAAATGTTCCGATGAACACTTCTCAAATTCCCCACAATGTGCGAAATGCAAAAGAAACGTGGAACTATAGCTGAGTAAGAAAAATCGATCTCTAAAACCAATACCACGGAAATTATTCATGCTAAAAAAATATTAATTCATCCCTCAATTATAAAAGAAACCTCACAGTCTATTATAAACATAAGTTCTAGACAGTCATTAGTTTAATTTTTCTACATTTTTAATTTTCAGGGTATCTTGGTGACCATATTACTATACGATGGCAAATGACAATTAAAAACTGTAACATTAAATTTATGATGTGGAATGTTTAACGATCCAATGTAACGACGTGGACTTTAAATTATTTCAAAAACATAATCAACCTCATATTATCCCAGTTTGTGAGACCCGACTTTCCAAAAATGATAAGATTCACAGTTTCGGGGTACGATATTTATAGAGGAGATCGCAACAGAGCGGAAGGGGACGTCACGCTCTTAGTCCGTTCTGATGTTCAACATCATTTCATTCAAGTCCCTGACAAAGTTTACCGAAGCTGTTATTAATTCTGGCAATTAACACCAGGATTAATTAAACAAATCAATTCACTAAAGAACAACAAAGCACTTGGCGAGGACTTGATAATTGCTGAACTCTGGAAGGCGATAAGGCGATCGACAAACCAAAAGAGATCATCCACGAGATCTGGGAAACGGAGGAGATTCCGGGTGACAGGGCGGACGAGCGCTGATTCATCCTCTTCACAAGAAAGCTGACAAAACAGATGTAAACAACGACCGTGGTATCCCCATTCTTTCTTTAACATACAAAATTCTATCAAAAGCCCTTCGGACATCTTTGAAATCCAGACAGACGTTAGGCAGGGAGACGGATTGTCGCATCTGCTCTTCAACTACGTACTGGAAAAAATCATTCGGGAATGGTGGAAAGAGGTGTGCAGAGAAGAGGTCGAAAATGGACTTAGATTGGGATACAAAAGAGCTGACTTGATAATAGATTGCCTAGCTTTTGCAGATGATCTGGCAATATTTTCTGATTCCCTAGATACCGCTGGAAAACATATTAACCATCTTAAACCCAAGCAGTAAAGGCAGGTTTACAGATCTCCTTTGAAGTAACAGAATTTATAACTAATAAATGTTTAATTCCACAATACTATTTAGATATTTTCCCACTATCTGGAAAACACCTAAAACCATCGTAATAAAAAAAAAATATATAAAAAAAATAAAGACCCACATGATGTTTCTAATTACAGACCTATAAGCCTACTAAATACATTCTAATTAATCTACTGCATATACTTTAATTTTGTACAGAATAGTCTTATCGCTAGAACGCATAGATTCCAAGATAAAAACGAATAGCAAAAAAAAGGGGCACTTTTGCCGTCTCAATTTTACTTCCTGGTACACAGTAAAGGAAGTATTGTAATCGCGAAAATTTTCGGTTTTCAGATTTCAACGGAAATATCCATTTTGACCATCCCTGACTAGTTTCCTCGTGACGTCTGTACGTACGTTCTTATCTCGCATAACTTAAAAACGGTTAGCCGTAGAAAGTTAAAATTTTGTATTTAGGATTATTGTAAAATCTAGTTGTGAACCTCCCTTTTTTGTCACTACATGATTACCGGAAGTGGTGCTTTACTTAAAGGTCATTATTGATTTTCATAAAAAAGTATATTAAAATATGA
Organism: Rhaphigaster nebulosa; assembly: GCA_948150685.1. Lineage (NCBI taxonomy): Eukaryota > Metazoa > Arthropoda > Insecta > Hemiptera > Pentatomidae > Rhaphigaster > Rhaphigaster nebulosa. The sequence goes on from OX411312.1 coordinate 65,616,882, forward strand.
TGCAAATTTCTCAAATTTGGTATTTAAGATTTGCATACTAATATAAATAACATAATAAATTTTGATAAAAATTGGCTAACCGGAAGTGGTTAGCGGAAATGGTCTGCAGCAGGAGAATAAGATATAAGTTAAGCGGGTTCTTCCTATCGATAAGCGAGTTCTTAAGCCGTCGATTTCCTATGCTTTATCTAGTGACATAGGCAGTTCTAATGTTGTCAAGGAACACATAGAAATATTTTGGGAACTTGTTACCAACTGAAAGAAAACGTAATATATTAACGAAATGAGAACAGAAACAAGAGCTTGTGTGTGCGTGTGTATCAATAGATGGATGTCGCGACGCCGTGTGTCGTTTTTGAGATACTACAATCTTCGGAAACTAGAAACCAAATTCAGGATCACTTTTTGAGCCACCGATTTATAGTTTAATAGGCATACAAGGAAGTCATGTTTTTTCCACATCTGATATTTGTAGGTAAGCTATACAGCCCAATATTTTTGTAGACCACGGCATTAATTAATCACAAAATAGATCCTCAATCAGTGTGCATACGGACCGACAATTGTGAATCAGTAAAATGGTTATCGTATAATTGAGAAGGGCGTAGGCCTGAAAAAAATGCGATTGAAAATTGTAGTTCAGAATGAGGATTTTATTTTATTAGTATTTATTAAAGAATTGCGTGAAAATTAGCTGGTTATTGATACATTTTCATACCATCGCTATTTTGACATATTGGGGATGGAGATTACGCGAACAGGCCCAAACATTTTGAATGTCAATTTTTCAGATATTTTTAATAAATTATCTTACGATTCAAATGGAAAGCAAAGGGATGTACATACCTTTAGTAGTATATCCTTAAATCGGCATGTTTTCTGATTTTCAGATTGGAAACGTTCCATTTACGAAGATTTTCGTAGACATAAAAGTTGTAGGGTACGCTGAAATAAAGTCGCTTACGAAGTTTTAGACGAGTTTTAATAATTTGAATATACGTGCCTGTAATCTGAACTGTATACCCTAACTAATTTGAGATAACTATCTTTGAATTGACCGAGGAAGCGGCTGCCAAACTAGGGTGGATACACTAACAAAGCCTTTCATTTTTCATGTGCTTCATTAGAGTCGGGTCTTTGCATTATAGCAGCTACAATGGCTGCTTTAGCTTTGGAAGCCAATTCTGTTCTCCAGCTGTTGATGTCTTCGTCTTTTTCCTCCAGAAGAACTTATCCGCGGCATGTGATCCCTTCCTGTCTTAATTCCTTCAACTAAATATTCTTCCTTTAGATATGGCGTCGCTTGGTAAACTTATTATTGTATATTTTGAGTAGGCAAATCATCTATCCCATGGACGTGTCTAATCAACTTTTAATAGATGTCGAGAAAAGGAAATCACCAGAGATACGAAATTACTGATAATGATACAATTTGTATGAAAATTGTGTATCACGCCTGTAACAAACTGTTTAAAGTCTATAAAAGTCTAAAAGTGTTCGTATCGCAACCAAATTGGAAAATCATCAAAGCTAATTTTACTATAATCTAGTCAATTTCTCGGTAAAATCACTGCATTTCCTAAGTTTTGAAATTTACAAATCTTTGATAGCAAAAATTATATTTTTTTTTTTCCATTTATCCAAATCACGCCTTTTTCCCTTGTTTAAAACTAAAGCAATCTCGGTTTATATTGAAATTTTATTTGGAACGTTCATATACGTTTTCATAACTCGATACCTGATCTATTAGTTTCGAAAAAAAGGAGCACTTTCTTGAAAAACCACCAGCCAAATAATTGGATAACTAAACGAATCCATTCAGGATTTAAGTTTTATACAAACTTTAATTTTTTATTAGGATTATAACTTCAATAAAAAGGTACTAAAGGAAGCTATATTCGAAGTCATTTCCGATGAAATCCACCTATAAATATATATATATATATATATATATATATATATATATATATATATATATATATATATATATATATATATATATATGAAACAAATAGAGACAGAGCTTTTTGGTGGAATGCTTATTATAATTCCTAAAAAACATACTCTGTGTTGGGTTTTAGATCTGATAATTTATATTTAGGTAACTTTTTATAGCCCCAAACTGATGATGAGCCTTTTTCAAAATTAAAAAAAAAACCTTCCAGTAAGGAGAATTGAACCCGGATCTCGAGAGCTGATAGTTGGAGACGTAACTCTAACGTCACCACTTGATGCTAATAAGCTAACATAATATTTGAAGTCTTTTCAAATACAAAAGAAACGTTTCAGTATTCGGGAAAATGTACTTGGGTGTGTCTGTAAGGCACTGTGACCATTGCAGGCTATGTAATAATCGACGCAAAATATTGGCGACATACCAAAATAGTATTATGAGAAAATATTTACTACGGTACCCAGTAGTGGACATAAGTAGTGGAAAAGAGGGGTATTAAATTACTTATACATTACAGACGAATTTATAGTTCATATTAAAGATTGTCGGCAGGCGGCAGAAATTAAATAAGAGAATTATAAAATATAGACGGATACAGTTTAACCCCAAACCTCTCCTTCCACTTGGAAGATATTCTATAGGCCCACTTGCCTGATTCGTTTCCTTTATCCCCCACCATTACCAGTACCAGCACCAGTACCCACCAAAATCTAATCAAGAGGTCCCCACAATATCGTATCGCCCAGGACCTTGCAAGGTCTAGATCGGCCACTGACGGTACAAATATTCATTGTAATAAATTAATATTTCAAAATAATAAAATTCCACTACTGTCATTTATAAGCATATATATGATGCATTTTAACTGAATCTGTATATATAAAAATTCAACCTGCGTATGTTTGTGATCGCAAAACTCGAAAAGTAGTCAATCGATTTTGATGCGGTTTTCACTATCATTTAGAGAATTTCTTCGAGAACGTTTACATGCATAATTTTTTCGAAATGCTCCCCTTAAAAAAATTAAGGTAATTTGTATTCGTTTTTATGACTTCAAACATGTAGAAGCAAGTTCACTAGAAAAACATTTTAATAAGAGTGAAATTATTATGTGAAAGCTTCATTTGTTAATAAAATCGGAAATCAAGGGGAAACAAGTGTAAAAGCGTGAAGCTTTATTGCCGTTTTGACAATCTTTTTCTGTAATTTTGATTCTGTTTCTAGAAAAAGTCTAAATGAAATGAGACGAATTCTAAACAATGCAGTCGATTATCTATCGAGAAATTGTTGACCCCCTTGGTAACCGGTTGTTTCATTGAAAGTTATGGTAGCCTCCCTTCCTCCTTCCCTAAGAGTTCTAATGATTAAATCATAGAAATGCAAAAGAGTCTAAGTGCCTTTAGAAAATGCTTTCAGAATTCAAGTTTCAACTTGAAAAATATTAAAGAAATATGACTTAATTAAAAAAAACACATTTTTTCTGATAATCTATGGTTGTATAAGTAATAAAATCACATTTATAATAGTACTAGTTTTACAATAAAAAAAATATTTTTTTGTTGTAAAAAAACAAATTTTTTCTTCCATTCCTATCTTGCCATACGGCGACGGCAAAGCAACTCTGGGTATTGAATTGAATGATGTGTTTCCTCGGTGAATCTATGTAAGCTATAATACTTTCATTTAGTTTACCATTCATTTTATATAGCAATAAGTATGGTGAAATGTGAAATATATAATTAATGTGTTAAAAATAACAACAGATTTAAATTAAACTTTTCGGCTACCTGACTAGCAACAAAATAATATTATTACATTAGAAATGATTTATTATTATCCTTATCAAGATGGTCTTTAGAAAGGTATTCTCACAGTTTGAAATAAGTCATTATGTTTGAGTAGTAAACTTGAATAGCTAAATTAACAATACATTTTTATTGCGGTAAATATTGAAACTAAAAACCTGACATTTATTTTCGAACAAATATACGCCACTTGAAGCTTTACAAGTAAAAGCAAAAGTTTTCGCATTATGGCACTCTTCTTCAAAACCAAAATCACTCCACAAAATGGCACTCTTAATATTACAAAACCAAAATATTGAAACAGTATACTATATGTTGAAGGATTGTGGACCACTATGTCTATTTGGTTAGTATTTTTAGACTGTTGGTTTGAGATGTGTTGCCTCTGGTATGTATTTATGTGGTCTTATAATCTAAGATGAGGAACCTTTCTTTGTTGAGGAAGTAATATTTTAAATCATTATTAGCTGATCACCATATACGTTGGGAGGGTTATAAGGCCATGAATTATAGACCACAGGAAAAATATAAAGGATGTGAAAAGAAATCACGAAGGACAGCCCGTGTGTACTCAGAGTGAACACGTGGGAGCGTCCATTGAGACGGAATGGTGTTTAGCGTACCCTCGCTGATCAGGTAGTCAAACAGTGATTAACACCAGCTAAAAGGCTCATTAGCAGAACGGAGCTCGAAATCTGACATTGACCGACTATAAAACAATGTAGAAAATTGACAGAGGACGAAATTTACGGGGGACTTCCCCAGCCAACCGACCATGAAGGCGCAAGTGCAAGTGGGCGTACATCCAGGACGCTCTGACTTGGCAGGTTCATCGTCTTTTGTAGTAGGAAGATCACGGCCAAGCGAATTATTGTAGTTCGTCATTATGTTTAAAACATAAATACATTGAGCATAAGTTCATGCATGCATACTTAGGCTATGTTCCCATATGATAAGATGGGGTAAAATGTTCCCAGCACATGATATTCACACTTCACAGACGCACTTGCTGATTAAAGGGGGTAGGGTTTTTGGGATGAAGTCTCCTCTAAAAAAAATGGACCATTGTAAAAAAAAAAAATTGTTTTAGGAAAGGCTTTAGCCCAAAAACCATTACCTTTAATCAGCTAGTGCGTCTGAGAGATTTTGTTGTCGATATTAACAGCCGAACAGGAGTCACATCGAAGTGTCAATATCATGTGCTGGGAGCATTTTATTAAACACATAACCTACGTATTCCACGCATATATGTTTGAAACATAATGATGAACAAGAGTAATTTGTTTATGTCCGTGATCTTAAAAATATGAACCAAAAATGGACCATTGTAAAAAAAAAAATTATTTTTTGTTTCTATGAATGATCTGATCCAAATAATTAAACAATTACTATAAATTCTGTTTTTAAATCATACCGTATGACAAAAATAGTTTTGTTAATTTAGGCCTACAATTAAATTTTATTTCTCGTACTGTAATATTCAAATTGACTATTTGTGATAATTTAGCACCGAATGCCCGTATTAGCTTTTCTCACACGTCGACGCCTCGCACAGTAAAGGTAAACAAATTGTTGCAATTAAACTGTGTTCTGTAGCGGCTACATTGTTTCATTTTTTCTTCACATTATCTTGCTTAAAATAATATAAAATTTTAACAGTACAAAGAATAATGAAATAAAACTAAGGGAGTGGCGTCTATGTGAATGATAGGTGTAGTTTTTTACATACTTTTAACCAATAAATGTGTGTTAAGAAAAAAATAAAAACATTTTCTTCCTAAAAACAATATTGTTCCAGTAATTACCCTTATTAAAAATAAAAATAAAAACTGAATTTCTAATGATTCAAGTTCACTGCTTCGAATGGTGAAAAAAAAAAAAAACGCAGTGTAAAAAATTATCCCAAAACTCCCGGTGTTAATGCCCAAAATCAAATCCTAGATCGGCTTTTCCATTTGATTATTTCCAAATGGCTATATATATATATATATATATATATATATATATAAAAATATGTTTGGATTAATTTTCATAGGTTTTGTATAATGATTCGAACAGTTTATATTTTTCCTCTATCCTCAAAAATGGCTGAGATATAGCAGCATAAAAACTTCAAATCGGCCGAAATTTTGATGGATTGCCGAGTTTCGAGGATTTACTACGACTTTGGTGCGAAATATTTTTAAAAAATCGGCCCAGTAGTCTCGGGTTTTGGGATAGTTTTTTTACAATGCGTTCTTTTCACCATTTGAAGCAGTGAACTTGAATCATTAGAAATTTAGTTATTTTTTTAAATTTTTAATAAGGGTAATTACCTACTAGAACAATATTGTTTTTAGAAAGATAATGTTTATATTTTTTCTTGAATATATAAAGGTTATAATGCTGCCAAAAAATTGTCTATACACAGAGTGCAAATGAAAATGTTCTTCAACAAGAATCCTTGTTGAGGCTTACCTTGAATGAAGTCAGGTGACGTTCTAGAGGCAGATATGAAATTGGAGTAGTAACAACCCGTTTAGCGGCCAAGGTGTTCTAGAAGTGCTGGGTCAACCGCCAGAACTTTCGTATTTTCCTACGGTATTTTCCCGTGTTGGTGATAGAACTGAAATTTATTAAAAATAAAATCATTTAAATAATAATATAATAATAAATAATAATAATTTACTGAAATAAAACATTTAAAAAAAATAAACTCTTTTTAGAAATTTAATTAACTAGTATGCCCGAGCGAGAACTCTCGCATTACATATCTTCTAATCTCAAGTATAAGCGATATTAGGGAAACATATTTATTCGTATAAAAAATATAATATTACCAAAAAAGTTTATTTAACATACAGATTTGATGAAGCTACATAATTTGTAATGACTATGTTGAAGTTACAGTTCATAGTTAATAAGTAATTAGCTTACCCCACTGGAAAACATCTCTTCAATTTAGCAGTTAGGCAATTAGATCCAGCTATAACATTAGTCTTCATATTTAGCAGCGCCCTTTAGGGTTGGACATGAGAATCAATATATAATTTCCCACTCATTAAAAGTTTTTGTAAACAGACTCAAATTGATAGTTGCCATGACAACGGCACGTACGCAAGATGGCATGAGGCCCGTGCGGACCTATATCGTGCGTTATCTCGAAAACGGTAGGTTTTTAAGCTATAAAACGCTGGACCAATACGCTCCGTAGGTCTTGATACCCGCGTCAAAATCTTTAAAACCCAACTTATCCCGTCTCGATCCGCCGACTCTCAGTCAAAAAAGTTTTGAAACCTTCCAGTTTTTTCGTCACTTTTATTTAAGCCCTTGTAAGATTTTAAGAAACAAAATTGGAATTCGTCACATCTCCGTGAAATTCTCTTTCGGTTGATACCTCACTCGTCAAAATCCATCGCTCCTGAGAGCCGGAAAAGGGATCTATACTACCGTAATAATATATAGTAGTGATGAATGAAGGAGAGCATTTCTAATATGATTTTGTATCATTGAATTGCACTTTGTTCAAAGTTGATTTATATTGATTTTTAATACGTACGAAGATATCAAAAAGTTTAAGAAAACGAAATTAGGTTTATATATATATATATATATATATATATATATATATATATATATATATATATATATATATATATATATATATATAGACGTCGTTTTCTGAAAAAGACGTAAGCACCATTCAGCAAGCTTTACGAGAAACAAAAAAAGTTTTTCCCCAAATGACGATTTTTTTTTAAACTTATTCTTTATGATGTACAGTTGGAGTTTGTTAAGGTGGCTAAATATACGTTTGTAATTACAATATCTTGTTTAAGATTTCTAGCACTGGCCTTGGCCAGAGTGACGACTGAGAGCCGTCAGTATTTTCTGCTTACGTCATCAATAGTGGATTCTTACACCATTTACAATTATTTTTTTTCGAATTATCGTGAGCGCCAATCGATAGAGGTGGTTTTTACATCCCATAATAAATTGAAACCTGAATTTCGAATGTTTCGCGAATTCGGATTTTTTCGCCTTGTTCAAAAAACGACATCGATATAAGCCAGTGGCGTAAAACTCTCTATGATCAAATTTAAAAAAAGAGGACGTATTGGGCCCTTTCTTGGATTTATAACAAATATCTCGATGTGTCGTACAGAAAAATAAGTCCTAACCAAAATTATAATATTAAAAAATTTCGATATTACGATAATATTGATATCGAACATTGGAGAAGTGGAGGGGGAGAAGGACCTTTGACTTCTCTAACTATAATTATTTTTATTAATTTTTTTAAATGTGATATTACGATATTATCAGAAAATAAATATCGATAATATAATATCGAATATCGAAGAAAAAAATATCGATATTTCGATAATATCGATATCGATATCCCATCCTCGGTGGCGTAAAACTCTCTATAATAAAATTTAAAAAAAAGGGATGCATTGGACCCTTCTTGGATTTATGACAAATATCTCTAAGCGTCGTGCAGATAAACGTATATTTAGAAGTAAAGGTAAAATTATTTTTTCCCTGTTAAATTTGATGAAAATAAATTACTTATAACAATATTATAGCAATATTAAAAGTTATGAAAAGGATGACGCAATAAAAAGAAATTTTTATGGGTAGGCAATCAAAAATTAAGGCCGATCTACAGACTGATCCATAAAGAAAACTCAAAAATTAGCTTAAGTGCTGTTTTTTGAGTTATCATTATAAAATTGTCTTTATGATTCTCGATTTATCGCTGTAGAATGGATTGCATTTATTTATTTCGGTGAACGTGAAAAAGTGAACAAAATATTTAATTTTAAGTTAATTCAACTTCAGTGTTAACTATAATATAACTACCTTTATCAATTAACATTTTTAAGACCTAATTACAAAGTTAATTTAAACTTCGATAAATAATTTAAAAAGTAAAGGGAAAGACCTGGAAAACTAACCTTCAAAAATAATTATTAAAAAAACCATTCCACTCACTCTTAAGTAACAGTTCCAGGAGTATTAAAAAAATGATTTAGTTAATAAATAATTTCATTAGGTCTATTAATAAATGTATTAAATTAAATTAAAAACCGATTAATTCGGGAATTTATTTTTGCTGAATTATAAAAAAAAAAATTGATTTTATCATTCGTAACCATATTTACCAAACCTAATAGTTGTATAGGAAGAAAATCACATAACAAGGATTTTTATGAACGAAGGATAAATTTTTTACTACTAAAGTGATGTTAACCATTCATTTTATTACACAGACGTGTTAAAATACCATACGAAATATTTTTTTTTATGTATCGTAAAGAGTAACAAACTAGTTAACGACCAAGTGATCAAGCATCACAAATTCGTTATAAATCAATTACTCTTTACATTTCAAACTTCAAAGGCCGTAGCAATCGTTTATTTAAGACAAGACATGTTCAATACGTTAAACAAAAGAATAATAACTGCTTTTTTTAAGGATTTTATTTTTTTATTCCCACCTGTAAATTTTGAGAACCAGTGAATTTTCTGACTAAATCATCATCATTATTTAATTTTAAAAAAAAATGCGTGTAAATATCAAGTTTCAAAGTTAAATATTGAGGCCTCAACAATGCAAGTGTTCAATCTCTGAAAAGAGGACAGCTGGTGACTAATTTTTCGTCCTTTAATAAGCTGTTTTTTGAGTAAGGGTTTTGTAAAATGTTAATAAAAACACAACTAAAAGATATGTACCTAAAAAAATGAAATTAGGTACAGTATCCTTATTTTGAATATGAGGTCTTTGAAGTTGTAACAGATTCGAGAAAAGAGATGGCACATGGCACTTTAAACTTGTAACCAAATAATGATAATGTAGCTTTGGGCTGTTCAATACTTGCGAGTATGGAGTACTTGTAGAGATATTATAATGCATCTTAAGTAGTGCACTAGCCATAGCTTAGAAGATGGGCCTCATGGATCACAATTGCCCGGATTGCGAGTATCATCCTAGCCAAACATCTCCAAGCTCAATGCCAATTCGTTCTGGGATCACTCGATACTTAAAGATAACAATATTCCCCACGACAAACCTGACAATTTAATAGTAGACATGGGAAACAAAACAGCGTTTATTATCTCTATGAAGATTAGAGTTCTGATGATAACTTACACAAGGTAGTCGCAGAGTTATAATAATTAGAAATATGCAGAATTAACTGAAGAACTGACACAGTTGTATGGTCTGAAGGAAAGTCGGGTTCTACCGATGGTAATCTCATTTAATGGACTGACACCGGAGGAATCATAATTTTCTCTGCTGGAACTGGACGTACAATATATATACGAATAAACAAAAAAGAAAATTCTAATTTTATATTATTACAGAGTATTATTGTCAACAATACAACAGATTGGGGGCTTGAGGGGTGTGAGGAGGTTCGATCGCATCCGACGCCTTTCGGACGCGCTCGGCTTTCCATCTAGGGTCTTGTAGTCCTATAAGGATAAGCTGTATCCTTGCTAATATTGGTCTGATTTTGATCATTCTTTTTTTGTTTTTCAGATAATTTAATTACCTTTCATATGGTTGCGTACACAATTTACCATAAAATGCATACTTTTTGAGTTATGAGCAAAGAAAACATCCTTTTCATCATAACTTTTTTCCCTGCATTTCCTTGGTGATGGACTATATGAATAAAAAGTTAATAAAAATGAGAAGACTTTAGGCAAGTTTCATCAAAATCGTCAGAGCCTTTTTCGAGATTATTGTAAAAACGTGTAAAATCGATGATATAAAGTGGCACTTTATCCGGTTAGTCGATTTTGACGAAAAAGTTGCTGTAACATCATAAGCCTGTCTTATATAGATAATTTCAAATGCCTGCACCTTTTCGCTTTAAAGCTAGGTTGTTCACATACACATAAACACAGATACAGACACAAACACACACACTCATCCATGAAGTAATGCCTAATGGTAGTTCCGTGGAGGGTGGGAAACAGATGTAGGGAGGTGGTTTTAGTGGCTGGGTATGGGCCTATACTTGCCTTTTCAAGATTTCCACCTACCTTCATAAAAATAAAAAATAAAAATCACAATCACGCACGCACACTGAGACCATTTTGCGGGACTTTATTTGCGGTTATTTGAACTCATGGGACCTTAAAACGTGTATTTCTGTTGAAAATTCGAATTCATCACAATCGCAATACTTCCCCTTACTATATATTTCATATACAGGTAAGAGAAAGTAAAAAGATTTGTGGTGTCCATAGTTTAAGACACGACCTTGCTACCAATTAACCTGGATATCTTTAAGGCTAGTGCGAACCAATAAAAAATTGTATTAATTCAAGGGCAGTTTCGAAATTTTGAATAAATATTTAATATTTCTGGTTTAAATATTTGCCTCATGGAAAGGCCGGCACGATTCATCTATATCCAAATCAACCACTGTTGTATTTTATATTTATGTATTTTATGTATTTCGTTCATTAATTAAGGTCATAGAAGCTTCAAAAGAGTCAATGCCAAAAATAATATTGAATATTCAAAACAAAGCTAATGGTTACAACAGGGGTTATTCCAAAGGTAAACCAGTTAAAAGAAAAAAATCGTCGAGTGAAAGTCTTAACTATTAAGTCCGAGGAAAACCCAGTTTCGAAACACGCGCTCATTTCCAGTGTTCTGTGCAAGTGCGCTTCAAATATCGCGAAATAGACACAATGTTTTAGTTTTAACACGACATTTTAAAACACAATTAGTATTAATTTATACGAAAAAACAAATATTTTAGTTTAATCGATCTTGCAAGGTCGGAAAATGGTACATAAACATCTTTGCATATAGTTAACTCAAGGTTTTCAATTTCTCCAAGTGTTTCATAGTTAGAAAATTCATGGTAATTTAATCTCCGGCTATATTTTAGCTAAAGATATGCGGTGGAGGGAATGTATTATGTCAAGTTTATGCAACAATCAGCAGTAAACATTCCTGTCCGTGGACTCTAAAACATGACTTCCTCGTTCTTTATGGTCAATCCAATGCAAGTAATTATGCATTTCTTAGTTCAAAGGCGCCCCTAATTATATATATATATATATATATATATATATATATATATATATATATATATATATATATATATATATATAATATTAGGCTCAATACTACACAGCCCAAGTAAACAAATACTAAAATGTATACATAAAGGATTAAGAAATAAATAAAGTTAGTTAAAACTAAGTCTCTGAAAGTGTTATTTCTTTTTCTTTCCCTCTCTTTTTTTGTCGTCTAACCTAGCTATCGGTCTTAACTTAACCGTACTGTGCATAGAAACCGTACATATCTTCAAGAATATGCCCATTATTCCACCTAGACGGTGACGTGTGTCCAAATTGTGGGTTGCAAGAACATCATAAATGATTCTGACGTAATTTTTTACCACCTTTTTAATAAATATATTATCAAGTCATTAGGGACAGTATTTTTCATAATAAATATATATATTAATTAATTAATTAAAGATATCAAAATGTGGTTTGCATATTTCGTTTTAACTTTTATCCACCTTTAAAATGGTGTACATTTTACACACAGAGAACCTTACAGTTTGGACTCGCGTTAAAATGTCTAATAATCGGTATATTATGGAATAAAACGTTACGTTCTACAATTTTTTCCTCTAACATTTTTATTTCAGGCCAAACGTGTTTCCGTAAAATGCGCTTGAGCCGTCAAAAAATTTTTTAAAAATTCCAGCATGAAAGTAACTATATTTCACAATGGATCAAAGATTTGCCACGTTGAATATAACCCTGAGAAATGCATCATACCGAGAGGTCAGGGAAAGAACTTGTGACATGGCACGAAGGAAATAAGAATTCTATTTTATTTTGTTTCTCAAGAGTAACTGAAAGTCACCAAAAATTATTCAGCTACAAACCAATAAATATCAATAAAAATAGAAATAGAAAAAATAGCTTAGATCATTTTTGATTTTTCCAATTTTTAAACAACGGATTGTGAAGACGAAAAGCTAAAGTCTCAACGATTTCGTCTGGATGCCAACAATACGAGATAAATTTATTGCTTTATCAGAATGACCCCTTAAGTACCAATAATGTTTTTATTTTTAATTTATTTGTTTATTTCCGGCAATATGATAATTAAATAGACAGATATTTTGGAGTGGCTGTTATGTAATTAATGATAAGACAAGCCATCAATATGAAGAAAAAAAAATTGATTGTTCCTACTGTTATTTTTATCACGATCGAAGGGTCTTCTACAACCTTGGCTTTAACCAGCGCCCTGAGGTAAACAACTTGACAGCAGCTTTTGTGCAAAATGTGCCAGTAATGCCCTCTTAAATCTTCCGAGGAGTACCTACACCACGTGCATTCATATCTGGTATAGAGCCCCCGATATTGGAAGACATTGGAACAAGTTTCGGTATGCCCGAGGAAAACCACTTTATTCATTCATTCAAAGGAAGTACTGCTTGGCCATGCTTGGCCTCTGGTAGTAGCCCTACAAGTTCCTTATCAACGAGCTTATCAGAGGACGTTTCAAACTGTTTAATAGTATTAATTTTTCACGTTGGGCAATTTTGTGAAGGAGCTTTATTACTTTAATATTATTGTACACAATGGATAGTCCTAGACGTACGACGAGCCTTCGGCCATAAAACGCTCCAAATTATAACACTTTGATTTAATATTTTCAATTAGTTATATCATTGGTGCCATGTTAAACTTCCGAAAGTGAAAAATAAGAGTTTTTGTTTTTGTTATTTATCGATAGTATTTCGGTTGGTACAGCCTGTAATAAAGTTACGATTCTGTTACTGCATTAGAAAGTGCAAAATCGCAGTTGCATTTTTACGAAAATATTTTTGTCTGAAAGTCTGAAGCTTCCATGTTAAACTAAGAAATATGCATATTATTATAAGGATGAAACAATAATTACAAATGAAACTATGAGAAAAAGAAATACGACACCAACAAAAAAAATTTAAATAATCAAAATCGGCTCTTATACACAGAAAAATGTAAGTTTTTTTGCTCTCCTTAAAAGTAGTGATTTTCAGATTCCTAAGTTTGGCATAGAAACGAAGATATATCGAACAAAAAAAAATTAATTTATTTGGATTCAATTATTTTTAAGGGCTTTGGTATAATGATTCTCGGAAAATAATTATTTTTCAAGACAATTTTAAAGATCAGTGGACATCCTCATGATGGTATAAAAGGATCAATCTAATTAGGGATTGATAAATTATTTGCCACTTCTATAAAGGGTTTTCCCAGTAATGCCGGTGAGTAATTGTTCTTTCTGTTATAGAAGAGAATAAATTTAAGATTAGACTATTGGAGATTAGACTATCCGATAGTCTCCAAACCCTGACCCTTAAACCGTTTACCTAAAAACATCCTGCCTATCTCTCGTTCATTGTTAGTACAATGCGAGAAGAAACCAGTACAAACTTTTCTGTTTGATATAATCCATATAAACCTTGGTGTAATTGTTATAAATGATATAGAATTATAACGATTACAGGAATAAAAGTTTCAAAACGATTTTTACTAGAAATAAATGTTTTCCAACGATTTTTGCCACAAAACAGTGGCAATTACTTTTCGTAATTTTCAAATAATTATCATAATCATTAGTATCATTAGAAAATATAGGTATTATATCATTGTCACTATGTTAAAGTAACCAATGTGAATGTAGCTCCTCTTCAAGGGACCAAAAAAGAACTTTACCTTTTTCGATTTTAGTTTACAAGCATGATGATCCGCAAATCGAAATTGGTAGTTTTGAGATAGTTTTAGGAAAAATTAAATGTGAAAAAAGGATTTTTTTTTTAGTTTTTCATTTTTTTTTTTTTTTTTACAGGGAATATACGTTGTAGCCCAAAAAGTTAAAAACAAAACTTGTATAGCTTATGATTATTATTAGCCAAAGATACTATCTTCCCATCGCTAATAATGTTTTGATCTCTAGGCTTTTCACTTCTCTAAACTCTAGCTTGATAAGCTTTTATGTGTTTTTAAGATTATATTTTGGTTTTAACATGCTTCAGGTAAATTAATAAAACTAAGGAATTGAAAAAATGCATTTTTTCACATTCGTTACATCGACGCGGATATTTGATATTGATTTAAAGATTTATCCCATGCCATTCTGAATTAGAGAAATAAAAAAGTTATAAATTGTGAATTATAATTTTGAACAAGGACTAAACCAAAATCCTATAAAACTAGAGAAATTGTTTAAGATAGTTTTTATTTGCTCCGTTATCGTTATAGAAAGACTTTTTCCACATTTACATTCCGAAATTTTTTTGGATTCTTCGCAACCCTCATCCAACCGCTAAAATTTTATTTTTAATGTTTAAGAGAACAGTATACCCCAATAAATAGGGGGATGAAAACAGTGATAAATATCAATAATATTATTGATTAATTCACTTTTCTATAATCTCCAAGACGATCCGTAACAGTTAGTACGGTAGGAATGGCTTTGCAATCATATCACGACTGAGAATGTTATTCTTCCGTGCTGAGCAGTATATTGATCGACCATTAGGCAACACCAGATAAATTACGGAGGGTAGAGAAACAACAGTTGCGAAAACGTCCATGATCTAAGGAATGTTGTCACATTCCAACTAAATACTGTTTATAAACTGTTTCTTGTAAATAACACGGCTTCAAAGGAAAAACAAAATGGAAATTCTATCGATAAAAATGTAAATTAATAGATATATATTAAAAAGTAAGTATGATTTTTCTGCCCCCACCCAGCAGTTACATGGGGTTTATATTAGACACTTCTGCATAGAAGGACGAATCCGCCATGTCACTAATTTTTTTTTCTTTATTTGACGGCTGATATAATATACCATATATATATTTATATATTATCATATAAAGGGTATTCAAATTTCAGGCGTATTTTTAAATTTGCCACCATTGATGTAGTAAATACATTCCGGTTAGTAAAATGGATCGGAGGATAGTGGAACATGCCACACAGCAACGGAATCAATCGATATTTTGAAAGAGAAGTTTAATAATCGATTAGTTAATAACCGATATCATGTGATTTAACACCATTGGACTTTTTCTTATGGGGTTTCTTGAAGAGTAAACTTTATGCGGATAATCCTCAAATCGCTCACTCAACACCTCACCTCAAAGAAAACATCATCGAACAAATATCACTAATTGAACCATCATTATGCGAAAAAGTTATTCAAAATTATGGTAAAAGATTGACAGCCTGCCGTGCTACCAGAGGTGATCACTTCAACGACATTCTTTTTCATTATTAAACGGAATCAATGTGCTTTAATTTCCAATAAAAATAAATAAAGATTTTACACAATTTATTCCTTTCGTTTAAAATTTAAAAAGATACCTCAAATTTGAACACCCTTTATATGCATACACACACACACACACATATATATATATATGGTATATTATATAGCCATCATATACATATATACACGCTAAGATTACCATATATAACATTATCCCAGCCATTAAATTAAAGATAAAATTAAGGACCAATCAGTGAAAATGGCGAGTACAGGAGACGCCATAACAAAGAACTGTACCTGCATGTAGAAAGGATAACATAACAGACAGCTTTTGAAAAAAAAGAATTAGTTTCTATGGCCAAATAGCGCGTATGAACTCGCAGAGATTAACCAAGCGAATCTTTTCCTATTTTAGAAAAAAGAAAACCAAAGGACCCTGGTTCACCGAAGTTGGAAAAGACCTCCAATAAATAGGGCTTAAGCAGAAAGACATTCAAGAATGTTCTTCTCTGCAAAGAAAACTTCGAACATACCGGGAATTCCAAGATAAACCTAAGTTGAAAATTGGCAAGAAATGGACGGATGAAAGAAGAGAGGTCCACAGAAGACGAATGCGAGAATTCTATAAAAAAAGAAAATTAAAAAGTATCAAAACACCTGACACATTTGAATTAAAATGGTCCACAGTAGGCCGAAACGAAAAAAAAAAAAAAATTATGGAGATATGGCGGATTCACTTTTCTTACATGAAATGCCTCATATGTATGCAATCCCTCCATATCCCTCTTATGAAAAAGACTTCGTTTTGGAACCGAGAGGATTGAGTCCGGAGATATGGGTATCAAATGATGGCTTCACACCAAAAGACTCCTTGTGGGAAGCGGTAGTTTATAAGCAAGTATTGTAATAAAAAAAAGTTAAGTTTGAAATAAAATGAAAACAAAATAAAATAAAAAGCTGAGTTTTTTTTTACCATTTTAAATACAACTGCGTTGGGAATATGCTGATTTAATTTAGCTTTATAATTTCCATATTTAAAGATTAATTTTTCTCTCACTGATCTAAAAATGAAATATATAGTAAGCGAAAGTATTAGGATCGCGAAAAAGTTCGAATACGATTTTTCAAATGAAATACTTAAATGCCTGAGCCCAAATCGTCGATACCATGTTAAACTTACAAATGTGAAAAATTCCACTAGGTTTTGAATCATATTATAACTAATCAAAATGGATTCAGGGATAGTCAAAATGGAGATTTCCGTTGAAATCTTCAAACCGAAAATTTTCGCAATTACAATACTTTCTTCACTGTGTACAAGGAAGTACAAACGATAAATTTTGGCAGTTTATAATTAAGATATAATGAGAAAAAAATATATATATTTATGGAATCATTAATAAAATAAACAATAAATAGACTATTTCTCCAATAGAAGTCAATAAAGACTGGGTTTTTTTTTTCTTTCCTTTTTAATTATATGCTTATCATAAGTTAACAATAATTTTTCAGTGGCATCTTCCCAAACGAAATATTAAAAATAATAATTATTGTTCATGAAATTAATTTTAGCAGGTCTATAGCAGAATAGCTTATAAAATGGAAAGGATACTTTTACTCAAAAGGTCGCCAATTTCAAAACCCAGATGGTGACTAAACAAGATCTAAATCAACAACCTACCAGACTTTCCTCCCATTACATATTTTCTTTAATGGTTCGTGTTAAAGCATCTTATTAAACCTGGTCAAACGTACCCATGGTTAAACCTACTACGCCAAACCAATAAAAACCAATTCCAATGTAATAAAAAAAATAAGTCTGTAAAATTAACAAAGTTAATGACAATAAATAATTTAATATAAATTATTGATAAAAATAGAAAATATATCCATGATGCATACTTCAAAATTAAAAAATCAATTAAACCTATGAATTGTGGAATAGATTGTGGATATAATCTCATTTCTTTTTCTTTAAATGATTTTATTTATTGTATTTTATTTATTTATTACCAAATATTCATAAAATAGCCTTAACGAAAAACATTTTGGAACATTTTATTTCATTACTTCGCAAGACCTTATTTTAATATTTCTATTATACTACCGAATTTACAGAAATATAGAATATTTTTAAAATACAAAATAAAATATACCTATCTTAAAGTTTTAAAAACAAATTCAAAGTTACTACAATTTTATCAAGCCATAACTTTGATTTTATTTGACCCACCTCCTGCGCGAACCGTTCAACTGCACCGACGTGAAAGGCCAACACTTATCGGTCTCTTGCCTGAGTGAACTCTGACATTGACTGTCTATGATTGAACGTTTTCATCTACAGTAATATCAGATACTTGAGAAACTGGAAGATATTGATGGGAGGATTTCAATAATCTAGTTTGAAATCTGAAGAGTAGTCGAATCCTTTATTTTGGAAAATAATTGGAAGATAAAATATTTTTGACCATGGGCCTTTCCGCTATTCAAAAGCAGTGGGGGGAACTCAAAATAATTGATGTTCTGTAAAATTATTTGATTAAAAAAATATCCGGAGTGTCGATTTAATTGAAAAACTGAAACAAAAATATTATAAGTAGCCAAGGTTCCATTGGAACATGCACTGAACACTTTAAAAACATAGCTCCACTCGTTCAAGAAATAGTCGTGGCATAACGCTTTAAATATCCTATGTAAATGTACTAAAAGTGGATTCATTACTCTAAACCTTTTATAAATGAATTTCTTAGCCTTAAGTTTCATTCAAAGATTTTTATCTTTACACACTTACGCCACTACGTATATAAGAATAAAAAAAAATTCAATACGATGGGCGACCTATTAAGAAATAATTTCCATAAGAAGTCAATAAAGGTGGACATCCATAATGGATTCGAACCTAATCGATCATTAGGCCAAGGTCATAAAAACAAAACAATTATTTATTGCCAAAACCAACAAGTAATCAAGAAAATAACCCTTTACACCTAACACAAATATGACAACAATGATTCTCTTTGGAATTAATGACTATAGAAGCAATGCACGAGTAAATCAATCACAAACCAAAAGGCATTTAGGATGATGTTAATGCCAATTGTAAATTAAACACAAACAATTACGATGGTACTATTATCGTTTACTTATCTGCTAGACCAGATGGGATACAATAATTATTTATGATGTGCAAGTTCCATGTCCTTTAGCATACTAAAAGTTTAGAAGCGGAGAGCAAGAATATGGAATGCCATTTATATTTTTCGTTACCGGAAGAAACAGAAGTATTGCAGAACCTTATTTAACTGCATCAAAAGTTAAACTGTTGCTAATATATATATATATATATATATATATATATATATATATATATATATAATTTAAAGTTTAGATGCCAAATTTTTAGTTAACAAAAGGAGAATAAATAGCTTTTGTAGGATAATATGGATAGTGGAGTCCCAATAACTCAAAACTCAGGAGTAAATCGAAAAAATCGAGTTATCAAGTTTTTCGACTAATCGAAGTTCGTGGTATTGAGGTTTAGATCAACGCACTTCGAGTTATAAAATGTTCCAAGTTTTTTTACCTTTTTTACATTTCTACTCAAGTAATAAATCAGCACCAAGAAATGCGAGGTATTAAACAAAAACATCCAGATGCATTACGCATTTACCGACTTATTTAGTGCATTCAATATATTTTAGATAAACATACGATTTCTTCATATATATATATATATATATATATATATATATATATATATATATATATATATATATATATATATATATATATATCATTGTTAATAGCTTAAAAAAAATTATAAATCGAAAAATGATGTAACTTTAAGCGTTATAAATTTTTTGTAATGCATACTTTTCAGTAAGGCCTCTATGATTATTCAGCCTGATACAAACAATTTCGTTAATAATCTCGCTATCACCATACACTTTTTAAAAAACAATATCGTTTCTTTTTTATGATTTTGGAGACATCTGTTTGAAGCACGAAACCCTTAATTTTTGCACGAACTCAGCAGCTTTCACGCATTAAATAGCCCCCCTAATGAAAATGTTTTTATACCATTGCTTCAGTCATTTAAAGACAAAGTCATCAAAATCAGTAAAAATCGGCTCCTTTTACCCTCTTCACTGATCCACTCTTTGCGGAATATTTGTCCCGATTTTTTTAAATTGTTGATAAGGCGTTTGCCGGTATGCCAAATTCCTTGGCAATGTAGCTTTTTTTTTCTCTCATGCTTTCATCTATCGCCTTTTTAATCTTCCCTTTCTCCTCTATGGCCAATGTCTTACAATGACGTTTCAGGGACATTTGAACTAAAAAAACAACAAAAAAAACACGAACGTGGTATCAGAGCGGGAGAGGGGAATGATATTCAAATAAGGACGTGGCTCTGGTCATATGTGAACTTCGAATTGGATAGGTGGTGGGATTAAAACTTCGACTTTGAGAGGTTTTGCCATGGCTTATTAAAATAGAGAAAAATCATCTAATCGAGGTTTTTATTTTGAAATATTCGATTTATAGAGGCAACTATCGGGGAAAAAACTGTAAGGAAATCAAGAGGATTCGAAAAAAAAAGAAGTTATCAAGGTATTCGAGTTATTGAGGTTCGAGTTATCAAAAGTTGACTGTACCAACTAACACATCCTGAGGATTGTATTTTTCAAGCAAACCATGAGTCATCACCATTCTGTGGTGTAGTGGAAAGTCATTCTATGGTAAAAAGTCCATCTCATGGGGATACTTAAGAACGGTAAGCAGTATCACAGCTTTCAGACGGAGTTTTGAAGCTTTTCTACTTCTTCTGTTCTTATTTAAATGGCCTTCTTAGGGATTGTGGACTTCTTCGGTCTACTCTGCAGTCTTTATCTTCAAACCTTGTTTTTTTTTCTTCTATTGTTGAGTATGGGGTAACATATCCGTACTTCGGAGGTATAGAAAACTATAAGTTAATTTTCCACACTTTACTGAAAAGCAGACTGAATAGATGTTTCCCTCAGAATAAAAGTGCAAGTGTCCTTTTAAAGCCATGTTACAAACCTTACAATTAGTCAAGAAAATAGTTATCTACACCCCTGCGTAAAGCAAAACAATTCAAATACAAATATGTAATCACATTAAATTGGTAAAAAATGGAGAAAGTGCCTAAACCAGTTTTCCAACTGATATTGTGATTCAATATGTACATCACACAATTAACAATGTTTACCTCCAAAAAAGTGGAATAACGCGAAAAACTCTCTACTCCTTGACTCAGTGTTAACCAGCATTGGTCTATGGAGCCAAATCAATAAGTCTGACGGGTTCTCGCAATGTAGTAAGGACGATATATTAAGATATTTCATAGTACCCAACTACACCATATCACACGCTGATTACCTATATAAATATTTTTCACTGATCTGTACTAGCCGTTACAATGCTGAGCGACAAGTGTACATTGAAGTTCAAAAAAGGCTATCTCTGGCTAGTAATTTTCAAACTTCTCAAGTTGGTCATTGAAGAGCTTGCGACACCGGATGGAGGATTGGAAAGGTATCAGTGGAAGCGGCACGTCAGCGGCTAACGATCTGAAACTGTGATTTATGAAGAGAGCCGTCTCCGGGTGCGTATTCATTTAACGATTGTGTCACAAAAGCCTTTCAACCTCTGACATTGAGAGCGGAATCTCGGCAAGAAGATGGATGGCCTGCGGAGCCCTGAGTGGCCAAGGACCAAACTCTAGCTGGTGGCTCGAACAGTAAGGACACGATACCTCTCATGGGCCAACGACTTCCAGACGGAAAAGAAGAGATGGGAAGTGCCGACTAAAGGCACACCGAACCTTGGAACGAAGTGGAAATCCTACAGAAGAGTGCTGTCATGCAGTAAGATAATTAATCTGGTGTCAACCTTCATCATTTGTCGAGCCGAATTTTGTCCGTGCTCTGATAATACATTGAGGCGTAGAGTCTGTGGCGGCTAGTATAAACGAATAAGTAATAAACTAATAAAATAAGTATATAAACGAATATACAGAGAAACTTCCCTCCTATATAAAAACAATTTTTAAAAAAAATGGTTTTAAATGTCTTGGTTTAGTACGTTTTGAAGTGAGTTTGAAAAATGTTGCTAGGTAAGGCGGTACCTAGAAAGCAAGGATAGAAATGGTTATTTTTTCTGGAAAGGAAAGAAGGGACGAACAGGAAAAACGCTTCATTGAGGCAACTCAGCTTGTTATAAGGAGACTATGATAAAAACATACGAAAGGCATTAGCGTAACCTTATAACTTATTTGACTTTAATAACTTAGCTAATAGGAGCCGACTTACGTTGATAAAATTAAGGTGGATGATTTTAACCTTAAATGGGTTGGAAATATCATTTACACTAACTAGATAAAGAGGAAAATCGTCTATTTCCATAATAATTTTGAGTATAATCAGGGTCTCATCCCTTGGCAAGAAAGTACCGTTTCTGACAAAGTACTAATCAACGGTTATACAAGGAGGTGATGTGGTTAGTATCAAACGATCAAGGCCCAAGTTGTTTCCACTAACCCTACTAAGGGCAAGTTACGCAAGTAATAGAGGCTGAGCAAAATACCTACCGGCCCCAGAGTAAATTCGCAGGTGCTATAAGGATTCAATGCTTTAGTATACACGGCAGGATCATTTTTATTTATTATAGTATTCATATTTTAAACTGTATACAACTAATCTTAACGAACTGCGCAGAGACATTCATATCAGTAAATTATTAAAATTCAATATGGATGCCAAAATAATTTTATTTATAAAATACAAAGGAAAATTGTAGTCCATCATTGTTTCGAAGGAATCTGTAAATATCTTGATTAGCGTCTATGACCAAAAATCAACAATATTAAACCTTATTTTTTTCATTTCTTTTTTCTTTCCTTTATTGGCTGAAAAGAAATAATATACTATTTACGTTAATATGTTTTATCATTGATTCCAATATATGTCACCTAAAAGCAGGCATAAGTCATGGATAAAATAATCTTTTTAGCACGTTCAATGAGGGATATCGCAATTGTTTTTTAAATTACCTATTGGATGTATCAATTCGGTGATGAATAAAAACAATCTAAAATTAATACAAATAATTCAGGACGGTTATCGAAGTAAAGCCGAAAGCACTCGGTGAAGAGGACTTAGAATTAAGTTGAGCTCAATCAAGCCTAACATTGATGCTCTGATTGTAAGCAAACAACATGCTTGGATATCATTTTATTAATTTTTAGGGTTGTGCATTTTACTGTTGCTACTGTTAAGTTAAATTGATAAACTTTGGATTCTTGAAATTTATTTTCAATTTATTATTTTCTTAAGCCAATTTAGAGTAATTTATATATATATATATATATATATATATATATATATATATATATATATATATATATATATATTGGTTTGTTAGTTAAATAAGTTTTGTAAATCAATTTATTTTTTTTTTCTTTATGAAGCCGATTCTTTAATATTAATATCAGATCCGATATTGATACGCCCAGCTTAATAGGCGTTGATTTCTATGAGTGATTTTGAAAACTGCAAAATAAAACGTTTTTTATGTTTGGAACTAAAAGGATATTGGTATATTCCTTTATCCTACAGAATTTTTTATTACAATAACGACTGGATTCCACAACAGATTACAAATTTAATAAATTCAAGTAATATCCAGTCCGTACAATTTTTATACTTTTTTGGCGGAAGAAGAGGTATTATAACAAAAACTTTGTAAATACTTATCTCGAAATCAATACTTTTTTGCTCATTTATCCCTCTTGCGATAAGGTGTTTCGTATGCAAAACCTGTAATGAAAAAGAGTTTAAAATCGATTACAATATTTTAAAAATATAAATATGTTTCTTTGTTTCTTATTATTATTTGTTTATGCCTATTTTTTCTGTATGGGCCATTTGGGGATAGTTGACGTATTTAAATGATATCTACAATGTTCAGTTATTTTCTAAGAAACTCGACTCAACACAAGAATGCATTAGGCCTACAATTGCGTTGTGAACGTTAACTTCTAAATAGTTTATAAGAAGTTTCCTAATTTATTAAAATTAATTGTATTATATATTAATAATTATTTATACTAGTTTTTCAAAGTTAAACTGTTCCACTGTTCAAATGTTTTTAATTAAACATTTAATATCGTTAATAACATTCACTTGCGACGGAGAAAATTCATTTCTCCTTATTATAATGTTTTAAATTGCAGAAGAGGGTTGCCATTTTGACCGTTTTGGTGATAAAAAAAAAAAAGGCAAGATCTACCTTTTTTAAAATAATAATATCTTTATTTATTCCGAAAGAATTCCTTTCAAAATGGCATTACAAGCAATAATAGGTGGGCTTCAGAGCCTTAGAGGAGATGAAATATGAGTAATTTTTAACAAAATAATAATAATTAAAAAAAGAATATTTTTGTATATTTAATTTATTAAATATATACATATTTATAAATGTTTCTTGAACAATAAAAAAACTTTGTTTACTATTTATTTAAAACTGGATGGCCAAGAAATTACTGAATGGGCAGAATTCAAAGGCGGGTAGAGAATTGACCAATGACAGAAGAAATGGAATTCCACAGGGACGAGGATCTTATATGGAAAGATCTATCGAAAGCTGCAGATTGATGAGCCATAGTGGGTTTTATAAATCGTAATGCTACATCTTCATTAAAATAGCTACTCAGTTCTCCTCAGGAGCCTAGGTGAATCCTGTTGCATTCCTGAACCCTTCGGAAAAATGCCTAGATCCCGGGAATCGAACACGTGTAGTTCCATGAGAGCGACGCTAACCCTTACGCCACAGAGACGGTTAGACGTTTATTAATGAATGAAAAAAAATTACCATATGAATGGAACAATCTGAATGCGAAGCGTCAGTCAATGCAGGATGAATAATGATCGCATCTTTATAGTAATGGATATTGAAATTAATAATAATTAAATAATATATATTTTCTTTATACAAATTTAATTAATTGGATTAGAAAAAAAAATCTATATTATATCTCAACAAAATGTGACTTCAACTATGTCAGAACTAACTTCAGTAACACGACCAGTCGTTGTACAACGAAGACAATTTTTTTTTTAAATAACTTTTTGTTTTCCTTAACTAAACTCCCTTTATTTTCATTATGGAAAAAATTATGAGTCACTTTTCTGAACACAAGATGAAACGAATACGGTTTCAGAATACAAAATGTACATAGAAAGACCTAGTGGCGATTTATTGTATAACGTTGCATAACAACAAGCTTTCCATTAGCTAATAATTATTAATAGAATATGGAGACTGCTTCGAGGGCTTGAATATAAATAGTAAGCATCTTCTTCTGAAAAAAAGGATACTTGGATAAAAATCAGGTGAATATGGTGGATGTGATAGCATTTACATTTTTAGATCCCGAATGTAACATGTTTGTCAGTTAACCTTAAAAAGCTCAAAGTTCAAATCTGGCATTGTTATCAATATGATAATTTTACAGTATTATTGGGTTTTTTTATATTATAGCATCTGTTTTTATCGGTAAGGTGCAATTGGCTTACCCATGGATACGTTTGACCAGGCTAAATAATGCACTAAAGAAATAATGATATTTTTCGGTGTCATAGATTGATGATTTAGAAATCTTCCAATCATGACGTACAAATTAAAATGTTGTTATTAATGACTTTAAAATCTATACAATCAATGGATATAATATATTTATTACTTCCTTGTAAGACGTAAAGGAATTATTGTAATCGCGAAAATTTTCGGTTTTCAGATTTCAACAGAAATATCCATTTTGATCATCCCTGAATCCATTTTGACTAGTTTCATCGTGACGACTGTACGTACGTTCGTACGTACGTACGTATCTCACATACCCCAAAAAGCGGTTAGCCGCAGAAAGTTAAAATTTTGTATTCAGGATTGCTAAAAAATCTAGTTGTGAACCTCCCTTTTTGGTCAATACATGATTACCGGAAGCGGGACTTTACTTAAAGGTCATTATTGATTTTCATCAAAAATTATATTAAAATATAATGCAAAACTTCTCAAATTAGGTAAATAAGACTAACATATTAACATAAATAATATAATAAATTTTGGTTGACATTAGCAGACCAGAAGTGGTACTTTACTTGAAGGTCATATTAGATTTTCATCTCAAATTTGGTAAATAGGACTTTTATATCAATATGAATGTAGTTACTAGATTTTGGTTAAAATTGGAGAGCCGAAAAGGATCCTTTACTTGAAGGTCATAATAAAAAACATCAAAAATTATATTAAAATTAAATACAGAATTCATATGGTTCGGTAATAAAGATTTTAAACGCGATTTTGTTTCCACTCCAATTATACATTTTTATTACTTGTTTTAAGTGTTAAAATTGAGTATAAATACTGGTTTTCATACAAATTTGTGAGATGAACAAGTCTGCAGCAGGATAATAAGATATAATTTAATTGGGTTGTTCCGTATAAAATTTCGAAACTGTTGATTTCCAATCCTTTATCGAGTGATATTGACAGTTCTAATGTAGTCACAGAACACGAATAAATCTCTTGGAAACTAATTACCTACTAAAAAAAAACGACATAATAACGGAATGAGACCTCCAGAAACAAGAGTATGTGTGTGTGCCAATAGATGGATGTTGCGACGCCAAGTGTCGTTTTTGAGATACTGAAATCTTCGGAAACTAAATAGTGATTAAATTCAGGATCACTTTTTGAGCCACCGACTTATAGTTTAATAGGCGTACAAAAAAGTCATGTGTTGTCCACATCAGATATTTTTTAAATGTACAGCGATAGTATTTCTTATAATATGAAGTATATTCAATAATATATATAAAATTATATATAAAGTGCTTGGAGTCCAGTATAACTGCCAAATCAGTTCAACAAGAAAGACAACCGAACCCTCAAAATATTTTGGCAAATTTCTTCAAGAAATTTCTCTTAAGATTATATCACACGGGAGAGAAATGCTCATTGGATAATAAAAATCTCGATAAAAAATATAAAGAGATGACGAGGGTGTCGTTGGGAAAGAGGGAAAGGCAATGTAAGGTCTCGGTGGAAGTGAACCGACGTAAGTGGGACGATTCCTGGGCAAGGGCATTTCTTTCCAGTGTTGAAACAGTACCGATATACACTTGAGCACTCAAGACCAGAGGTTCCCAAACCGTGGTACGCGAACCACCAGCGGTGGTTCGCAAGGACGTTCCAGATGGTGCAAGGACATGGATAAAATAATCTTTTTAACACGTTCAAGGAGGGATCAAAATTTTTTTAAACTATTATTGATTGTATCAATTATAATATGAACAAACACGATCTACGATTAATGAAAATGATTCAGAATGGTTACCGTAGTAAAGGCACTCTGTGCTGAAGAGGATTTAAGAACCAAAATGAGCTCTATGAAGCCTAACATTAATGCTCTGAGTGTAAATAAACAATAATGTAATCAACGAAAAATATAGATTCATTTCTTTACAATGTCCAAATTTCTTACTTTTGATGGATACGCTTTTATTTGCAATATGCTTATTTTTGTTATGCGAATCTTACTGTTGTTGTGGTAATGTGAATTTGATAAAATTTTGATTATGGAATTTTGAACTTTATTTGCAATTTATTATGATCTTACGCAAATTAATAATAGATTAAGTAATATAAGTATAAGTAATAATATAAGTAAGTATTAATAGATTTAGTAATATATATTGTTTTGTTTGTTTAATAAACTTTTGTGACTCAGTTTTTATTTTTTTATAAAGAAGGATCTTTAATATTGGTATCATAAGATAAGGCAGTAGTACTAGTTATCTGAAAACTGGAAGTGACATGAAGTCTGGGAACCCCTGTTCTAGTCTAACTATGGCAGTATGAATTGTCTTCAACGGAAGGAGGATTCGACAACAGCAATTAACCTCTCTTTGTTCACAATCCGTCCCGTTCTGCTCTTGCAACACATTCTCTCAAGAAAAGCAGCAAGCGATTTCCCATCGATGACTTAAATAAAGACGATGTCAAATGAAGGTGAATGTTTAGAAACTTCAATGAAAACGAAAATATTTACATTAAAAAAATAAGCAAATACAAGAAGTTCATTTTTGAGGAAAGTTGACATTTTATTTTTGCTTGCCTTCTGACAACAAGAGGTCCTTTTTACTTCAGTTCCATTGCGCTGAACAATGCATAGCGCTACTACAGCCAATTTTCCTAAACATATGATGACCAACCATAACAAGAAATTATTTTCTTGATTAATTATTACAGTAAATATAACTTAAATTAGCTGGTTACCCATCCTTCGTAATGATACAATAACACTGAGCACGGTTCTTAGGTCTACACTAGATATTATTATTATAATTATGTATATGACAGTTTTTCGCTTTTTAATATTTTTTATTTAGTAAAATATTGATTTGTTTGTTATAATTACTAATAATAATAATACATTAATAATATCATAACTACGTCCGCTCCTCTGTGACATAGAGAAAAAAAATGAAAGTGAAACCGATGTCCGGTGGTGGGAGGCATAGGAAGGTAGTAACTATTTAACGAAAGACCAACAGTTAATAATATACTGTTTCGTCAGATTTTTTGATAAATAAAATAAAATTTTAGTACCCGTCATTTTGTACCAAACCTGCGTATAACATTTTAATGCTGTAGAAAACATTTTTAAAAACTCTACCTGACAAGAATATGAAGCTTGGTCTAAACTAGTCAAGCGGTTGTTATGCGAAATGCGGAAAAAATGTCCAGATTTTGATCTCCTCTCTCCCTCCCCATTTCGTTCTAAGGTAGTGATTGACAGGTTGATATTGTTTAAAACCTTCTTCAGATTTTAAATAACAACGGAGAAAAGTTCACCTGGATCAGTTCCGCCGTTTGCTCTTGAAAAGCGGACAAAAAAAGTGACAGACTGAAAAAAACACTTCGAATTATAATACTTCCAAGTATAATTTTTGTAATTTGTAAGATAGAATATTCAAACGAATTTCCAACTTAAGGTGTTTATAGAGAGAAACTCTGTCCATGATATGCACTTTCTAGCTTCCTCTTTTCATGAGAGCTAACCACAAAAATTTTAATTGAATTTAATTTAGTATTTTAAGTAAATACTGAGGGCTAGAGATGAGATTGCATAGACTTATGAATTGTTCCGTGAGATTCATCTTCAAATTTTCCAGGAGTTCTCATGCCTCTTGTTGGTATATAAAGTTGAAGTGGCTTTATTCTACTTTCTTTCGTCTACACTTCTTCGGTGTGTTTTCTTTTCCAATTCTTAGGCCCATCCCTCCCCCCTCCTCACGCTCTTGATCTT
Source organism: Rhaphigaster nebulosa (assembly GCA_948150685.1). Taxonomy (NCBI): domain Eukaryota; kingdom Metazoa; phylum Arthropoda; class Insecta; order Hemiptera; family Pentatomidae; genus Rhaphigaster; species Rhaphigaster nebulosa. Next base: position 65,646,336 of record OX411312.1, read on the forward strand.
CTTACTCTACGTTCTCTTCTATTCACTCTTTAAATAAAAGATCTAAACCGATTTGTTCAAATCCTTTGTCATTGTCGTGCTGTCTCTTTTTAGAATTCTTTACCCATATCTATCCGACAATCTTCCGCTTCATTTTCCTTTAAACACCACTAACCTGCTTCTAAATCAAATCACGTAAAAATAATATGCAATACGATGTAAATAATATATATTTGTATAAAATTATACGAGCGTCCTTTTGTAAATATGTATTTAACTAAGCAAATGTACATTAAGTCTGAGTAATGAAATTAATCTTAGGGGACTTTCGTTCCGTAATAAAATTATTTATTTTTTATTTTAAAATATAAATACATAATCCCGAAAGAAATGGTTACTAAATTCCAGTTGTCTGAGTCCCGTTCTTCAGTATTCCATTCTCGTTCTTTTATCTTCTGAAGAAGTGACAAGTGATAAGGATGAAAACGGGACTGTTTCAGAATTCTTTGTATTTTCGATCGAGAAATACCAGTGATTCTGCTAATTCTTCGTATACTTGTTCGGAGATTAGCTATTATCTCATTTAAAACACGCTGTTGTCTTCCAATTTGTCTAACGTCGTTATCAAACAAAATTTTCCTATCTAGCTCTATTAATTAGCCGGATAATAATCTTGTGAGAAGGATGGTGATCCCTCGCAGGATAACTCTCTCTGTAAGAGCCTTGAGGAACGTCAATAATTGCCTCTACATTCGCCTACAAGTAGGATCATATAAACTATTTCACTAGTTGAATAATAAGGAGCCGCATCAAAATAATAAATTACTTGTTACTGGGAATAGAAACAACTAATAGGTATATTACATACATTTGAAAATAATGGATGCTAATAAAACAGTTCAAATTACAACTGTGGAATACTACAAATTGAGTAAATAAACTGTTACTCCTCTTTATGCCTATTGGTAAACAATGATAGATAATGTTGAGTAACGGAATAAACACTTTTTAGTTCCAAGATATCTGAGACAATAGATTATTAGACAAGTAATTGCCTAAATTAAATTATTGTTTTTATGAAAAATATTAAAATTTAAGTACAGTTCTGGCCTTAAATTAAAAAAAAATCTAATAATGATTTAATTTCGAAATTGGGCCCTTGTATCTCAAATTCTAAAGGGCATATTGAAAAAAGGAAACGAAGCTTTTCTACATATGTATTTTATTTTCAAAAAACGCTATGAAAACATGTTGCAATAATGAAGTCCCAACCTTCTTTTTGTAAAAAAAAAATTCTATTTATTAACGGTAAATTGAAAATTAGATTACACCACGTAACAGTAGAGCAAAAAGTATTCATGTTTTCCGCAACTTTAGTGATTTTCGAGAAAATTGACGTTGGGTCATTTTAAATGGAACACCCTGTATATATGAGATATTGGATATTAAATCTAGAAAATTGAAAAAAAAAAATCTAATTATTAAAAATATTATCATGAATTTTTCATTTTATTTCACGCTTAATAAAGCACTGTGAAATGATTTCAACTAAGAGTCCAGGGAAAGAAGTAATGAAAAAAGCAAAAAAAAAAAAAAATTAAAAATGTTTTTTTTTTAAATATCTCAGCGATGAGTAAACCTAAAATACAGTTTATATAAATTTCAAAATAAACTCCAGTGGCTTACGATCGGTTCTGAATAACGCATGACGAATGCTGGAGTTTAATAACTTCTCCATAAAAAAACGCCTAATCATCTACAGTGCTCTCTCAATTAAGATCTAAGATCATAATTACTGTGTTAATGCTATTCAGCCTTAAAACCTGGAGGATGGAAGAAACCAACGGCCAACAAGAGCTCGCGGATGGATACAAACTAAAATACGGTTTGTGTCTGTGAAGTATCAATAAATGTTTACTATACTTTTTAATAAAGAATAAAGTATTAGACAGCATAAATGTCCTTTCCATTGTTTTGAACGACGAAAGGGTGTCATTGCAACTAAGATGTCCCTTCGGTTGAGCAACGATCATCTTAAGAGTTAGCCAATGGTTGATTAATAGTTAATCACTCGGAAAAGAAACATTTGTTATTCAAACAGATTGGCAGGCAGTTGGCTCAGATTGGTTCGGTAATCTTGCTCAATTCAACCTTGTGTCTTCTTTCAAAAACAAACCACCAGGCCCTAAATCGTCAATGATGTATGTGTATTTAGCATCCTGGATGATGGGAAATGGAGAGAGGTTGGAAGAATGGTCCTCTCTTACATTTACTAACTCTTATTTTTTTTATAAGCAGGATTAATTTTTCAAAATTAAATTCAATATAAAAACACAATTTAATATTATTTGATGAAAATTTTGTTATTTTTCAATAACGGTTTTATATTTTATGGAAATAGGTATATATGACTTACTAATAAGAATTAATTTATATATTATTTTAAGAAATTTAAAATCTACTCTCTCCATTACTGGACCTTGAACTATAAGATATGGGTTTTGATAGGTGATTGACTTTTAAGACACACATCAAACACCTGATGAATAAAGGGAAGCTCTCTGTCAGGTCATTTTTTTCAATCTAATGTCGATAATATTTCTTATCAATTGAAAATATATTATCACCTTCAACATATACGCCAAACCCCATACAGCCCAGAATAAATTCTTCAGACTAGTCTTCGGTAAACCAAAATCAGTAAATTACAGGAATGTCCCTTTGATCCAGCGCATTAAGCTATAAAAATTGAAAAATTAAGAAACCCGATTATAATGGATGGATTTAATTTTTTTTTTTTAGAGTTCCTTCCACAAAGAAATTAAATGTTTACCCATTAAAAGTTTACGCATAACTTTTTTATTTATTTACATATATACATTCTTTTTCTAAATAATTTGCTAAGTAATAATAAAAAAATATTTTGCTATCTGTTTTATTTTATTTTAAAACAATAGCCATTTTTATCTAGGTTATACAACAGGTACAGTAAATGCCCTTAAAAAATAGAAGTTGAACTATTTCAGGAGCAAGCCACAAGAAGTTCATTTTATTCAAGAAAAAATCTTAAATTCTCACTCATTTTTCATTCAGTGAATAATATCTTGCCTTTTTTTAACTTGAAGTAAATTTAATAAAAATTTGAACTCTGATAGAGTTTCTTTTGTTTGATAGTTCTCAAGATAAAGTTATTCAAAAAAATAATTATTTTTCTCAAAAAACGATAAATCGCCATTTATTTTAAAATTTTGATTTGAAAAAAGAAATTTTTGAACATTTTACGGTTCATCTAATTCTGAGAAGAATGGCACTATTTTGAGCGTTCTATAGTAAATATTTTTGGAGATATAAACTTTTAAATGAATCAACACGTAAAACATGTAAAAAATAGTTGATTTTTTAAATTTAGAACTCAAAAACTAAAAAGGGAAAAAATCTGAAACTTTGAATTTTCGACAATATTTATGCATAGAACATAAATCCCAAGTTTCACTCATTTTAAAAAATCTCGAGTCTAAAATTATTTTTTTTATTGGTTAATTTGATGTGGAATGACTCTAATGGATTTATAATCATTATAAATCAGATAAAATTAGGTCAAGTATAAAAAAAATTAGCAGAGGATAAAGTATATCTGAAAATACTATCTCTATTCTTTTAAATTACTATAACTGTAAGTAATTTTATAAAAAATAATATTTTTTATCTTTTAATCTTAACTAATAATTTAATCTATCTAAATCTGAAGTCATGAGTGAATTTCCTTTAAATCAGATTCCAAGAGATTCTCAAATCCCATCTCTTCCTTCACCTGTTTGATATTTAATAAGGCTCATTGAAGGAAACAGTTTTGTAAAACAAAATTTTTCCCCAGAAATCAACACATTTATAATTATAAATATTAAAATTAACTTCTAGATTTAGCCAAAAGTACATCCTTTGAATTTAAAAATTATTCCCATACTGAATCGAACCAAAAGGTGGTAAGCACCCCAATGACCGATAGCAGTTCCAGTAAATTGGATACTGTTTACGCATTCGATACTTCCTCTGAGACAGCGGTATTATTTTATATTCAGGAGGCATTGCTTTCATAATGAAAAGAAAAAAAAGAACTGGTAACGCATGTAAATTACCGAACGACCCAAATTCGAGCAACCTTAAAAGGGCACAAATGCAAAGAGACACTTGAAAAAAGATTCAGAACGGTAACCGGCACGAAACAGAAATTATGCAAAACAGAAATCACGCTGCCATAACCGCTGCTCGTTTTGGCGATACAAAGCTCATCGTTTTTTAAGGTTCATCACAGGAAGAAGGATGCAAACGATGTACAATATTCGGAGGAGACCTTCACTTATTGCATTATCACCTGAATCTATTTACCTTTCACCAACAAGGAATACGATTAGGAAAAAGTTTTGGAGAGTTATTATTATTAATTTGTCCTTTTGCGAACATTGGCCAGCAATAGGAAAATTGTTTGAGAACAACAGTATGTCGTAACGGTACGCAGAGGGAACTTGACTCAAGAAATAATTCATCATTGTCAATAATAGACGCCTACAAAACCTGAAGAGTCATCCCCATACCTGGCCGTGAATTCCTGATACATTCAAATCAGGAAAATAGCAGTCACCTGCCATATCAGTATAGATCTTTTTGGCAGCAACCTAGATGGCAGGTGCGACTCGTAAAGGATGCACCTGTTTAGTTGTGTACGCATTTTGTAACCATAATATTAATTTTTAAAATCAGAGGATGATGACGACAGAATAACAGGATTAAAATTGAAAAAAAAAATATTAACCATTTCCATATTCTCTGCCTAAGTTGAAGAAACACAAACTTCCTTAATAATATTATTCAGAATTCATGAAAACATTTGAGGTTTCAGTCATTGAGAACTCAATCACTGTAAGTCGATAGATAAAAATCTTTAAGTTGTTAATATTATGAGATAAACACGCAGGGATCTCATATCACGAAAAGTTCGCATGACAGAGGACATCTTGATAGCATTGAGATGAAGAAAGGCAACACCGTTTAGTAACGGTGAAACTGTACAAATGTGTTCATGCTTTTCTGTGTTCGTAATAAAGAGTTGTTATTTTTTTAATAAGACTTAATTATTATATATTATAAATATTTGGAAATTTCCTAGGAGTAATTTTATATCATGGGTAATTAATAACTTTCTTGGAATTATTAATATTTTACCATTACTCAGACATATGTCATCTATATTTTATATAACGTTTCGGGGTCATCTCCCAATCATCAGAAAAACACAACTGAGCTCAGTTGAGACAAGATAGAGTCACTAATGCAAATATATTTTCCCTTGTTTGATATAATATTTTCACTATTTTGATCATCTTAATGACGGAATTATGTAATGGATACAGATAAATAGGAGAGGAAAATATGTAATGATAATTTCGAAGGAGGAATTGTGTATCTGATGATGGGGATATAACCACGAAACGTTATATAAAATACAGATGTCATGTGATTATAAACAAAATATTAATAATTCCAAGGAAGTTATTAATTATCTATGATTAATTAATCAACCAGAAGACTTATTTCATTTACATATTTGTATACCAGAGGGTACATAAAAGAATGGGATTCATCACCCACTATTGTCTCTAGTTGAGACAATTAAAAAAAAAATTTGCTATTTTTTATTTCACCTACTACTTTTGTTTAAACGTTTCTTTTCGATATTTATTTTATTTGTCTTAATATTATATTATGTTTGATTGACGTTTATTTTATTTTCTTAATTTTTATTGATTAATACTCATGCCTACAAGTTTTATTATCTAAGGGTAAATATTTGCTATTCTTTTTAATACTACAAATAAGGCATTTCTAAGCATTGGAGGCCTCAACTTTTAACTCTCGCATAGATATTTTGAATTTTATTGAAAATATGACCTTAAAAGTGTAGCTCTGCTGCACACGATTTTTTTTTAGTACCACAGACGATTTTGACACAGCCGTATCCCACTGAACCCTCTACGACGGACGGCCAGCCGGGAATGCGAAGATGAACGGAATACGAATCATAGCTGTCCTTGCGTTCTCGAGGAAGGTCCTATCTTGGCTCGGACAACTCAGAACTCTCTTTGTCTCTGCTACACCGAATTCCTCATAAGCAAATCTGTCACGTATAGGATCACGCAAGCAAGGTTATACCTTCGGCAGTTAACAGCTAATGTCAATATACTGCATGATGTAACAGACAAATCTGCTGTAAGGTTTGAATAGTCAGTCTATACATTGATATGTAAGAATAATTCCATATTCTTGGCTAAACATTGGATTTAATGGGATCCATTAATTGACTGAAAAAGTTTCCCCAATTGTACTAACTACAAATCCAGTGAAATCTGTTTTGAAAAACTGAAACAATGATAAATACATCGGTTATAAATGTCAATTGTTAAAAATAATAGCACTTCCATTATAACAGTTAGACAGTCGTGGTCTACGATTTCCAGCTTTTTGTCTTTATAGCAACGGATATTTATTCTTTTAGCAACATATTTCTGTCTGCTATTAGCACCTTCATTAGAAAAGAGACCAATATATAAAATAAACTGGGTTTTGGCATCCCTTATGAGGATATGATCTTCCAATCACTGAATCGATGTCGTGGGCAATACGGTGCAGATTGGTCACCAATATTTCATTATAGTTATTTATTTTACCCTTAATTCTTTATTTAAAGCTTATCAGTAGTCATAGGATCTTCCTGGCCTAAAAACGTGAAAAATCCTCAAGCGACCCGTCAAAGAAGTGAAAGAGTCGCCATTAAAGATATAAATAAACGCTGAAAAGGTTGGCATACAGTTTCTAAATCAGAAAAAAATGGAACACAGCCAGCCTCTATAAATTGGGGACCTGATCCTTCAAGGGGTAGAGTAAAAATTTGGCGGTTTAGCAAGATCACTTCCTTGCAAAACTGTTGGTCAAGAAACAGTAAATAAAGAGCACATTCGTCATTCGTGTTTTACACGAAGTAATAGTTCCCTTTTTTTTTTAAATAAAATTTTATAATTAAAAGAGTGGGACGGCCCGTCTGAAGAACGGTTTTGAAAAATACAAAACGTAATATTTATTTATTCTACTCCAATTCAGTGAAAACATGGGAAACAGACAATAGCAAAAAATACGACTCTTTGGAATGAAAAGGTTCCAACTGGCAAAATCGAAGAAATTGAGTTATTAGTGCGACAAAGTTCTATCTGATTTCTGCAACAAGTAGAGCATACTCGTGCTGCAATGTATGAAGAAATAACCAAGTTACAAGAACGCATGATCAGATACTAATTTTTTTAAGTTTTCAAGAGTTATTTTGCCATTGTATTATTATTATCATTATATATGTTCTTTACAATTCATTGTGACAAGCATCAACTAGTGATATATCGAAAAGTCAATACTACAGATGGAGAGATAACTGAATAATGAGTTAATGAAACTTTCATATAAATTTACACGATTAAACGTTCGTAAGAAGAATATATGATTCGAAAAAATAAATATAATTTATCCGTAGTTAAAAAACAAAAAAAAAAACCTATAATGTTATGAGAATAATCAGGTAGAGCACGGTGAAGGCCGAGGTACTGACGTTGCATAATCTCGAAGAACTGGAGATGACTTGAGAATAAAAAGTAAGAATGTTTTGCCTATCAATAAGGAAATAAGAATGAGTTTCACAAAAGGTTGCCACCAGAACATCCAATGAGCCTATTCTTTTAAAAATAAACAGCCGAAAATTCGCCGTTCCCGCCCTAGTTCCGAGTACATCAAGACCAATAAATAATAACCCTTAGACAGAGAGAGAGAGTGAGAGAGAGGGATTAGAGGGATAACAGTGAGGCCGAACACGCTGAAACAAAGATCTCCGAGTGCCCGGTTTGGAAAGGTGTGGGTTCGATTCCCATTTGAGTCAGTTAATGAAAATGAATCTTATCACTCCCATTCTGGTGATTACGGGGAGGCAACATCTTAGACCGGAAACTGAGGCCAAAAATGTGTCTGATTTCAAGCAAAATTTTGATCGTGTAGGCCAAAATTACTCTCATCACAGACTGAAAATATGAAACTTAGCGACCCTAGATCGGTCGTAATCAAATTTTATAGTTCAATGAATTCGTCATTTTCTTCAAATTTTCGTCGGTTAGTCGCTTCCAGCGCATTTTAGGTAAAACTCTGGCATTACCAATTTTAAAGTACGTTAAATTTCCTGCAAGTTATAAATGCAATATCTTTTAAAATTTAGTATAGCTACTGAGATGCGGGACAGTAAACGTCTGCAAAATGTCAAGAAAACGCAAGAGTTATATTTTCAGTGGTTTCGCCTTAATACCTATTTTTTTAGGGCAAAATTTATAACAACCAATCTTGAAGAGAATTTAATTTCCTACAAGATTCATACAAAATATTTGTAATTACTCTCCATAAACGTCAAGTAATATTGAAGTAATCATTAATATCAGGATCGAAGAAGGTGCTTGTAAAGCTTGGCATCTCATTCATTCCCTGGTTGTCAGAGTATGTACGTATGTACTATGTACTCACACAGTTGAGAATTTAACAATAAAAGAATAAGATTCTACTAAGTTCGGATTACATTAGATGATCTTAGAACAAAAGTACAACATACCTTTTAGAAAAAATTATCAATTTTTTGTTGTATTTAACAATTCTTTATAAGAATCTCTTCCATCTACAACGTGGACATGTTAATTCTAAAAGTAATAAATTCAATCTACTCATGAGTAAAAATTATTAGAAAAAAATGATCGGTGCTATTAAAAGTAGATTAAAATTAGTAATTGAAATATCGTTTTTTCGTACCAAACTTTTTAAAAAAGTTATCTAACTAACATTCGAAATTTACATTGTTTTTTTTTTTTACTATTTCTTGATTAATCACTAAAATAGTGACAAAAATATCCCGCTATAAAAGTAATAAGCACCTTTAAATTGAGATGAAATAATCATAGTTCACAGTTGGACGTGGACACACGTACGTGGTAACATATGCATAGCTTTGTTAACTGCTATTTTAATTATTCATTTATCCGTCATTATTAAAAAAAAAATTGAGCAACAAAAATTTAAATCTAATAAACCAAATATTAAATCGCTATAGATACAGGGAATTAAGTATGTCAAGAGCGTTATATGTTACTCAATAAGTTCCGTTCCTGTTTTCTTGAGAAATACATATACGATAACTACTCTAACCACACAAAAATGAATTATATGTTCTTACTTTTTATAAGGGCAATTATATTTCCTTTTATAATTATTTTGTCCTCACTCGACCACCAGTCCTACCAAATTAAGCTAGGTTAACATAAACCATGATATGTAAAGCTAAAACATTTATTTAAAAAAAAAAAAAAAGTAGCTGCAAATACAGATACCTATTTTTAGTAGAAAAGAAAAATTCTACCTATTACCAAAGATTTTATTTTTTCAGATTCTTTGATAATATTTATTGTATACATTTGATTTCTTAGCACCGATCAATAAATGTCGTGATATAATATAAATTATTTTAATATATTTATAATTTATTTGATTAGAATATTTAAAAAACAAAGCCTTAAGTCTCTAAAATACCAGTAAATCAATAGCAAGTCAAAGTTTTGCCTATTCAGCGATCATTAGGGCTTACACAAATGCAGACCAAATAAAAAACATCTCAGAGCAAACGTCGAAAGTGGCTCATCAACTAGATCACTCCAAGACATCTCAACACAAACGAAAATTAGTAGTACAAAGTCATTAGTCTGCATTTATGTGACCTCTCTTTCTGACCTTTGATACCAAAATTGGCGCAACGTTCACTGGTTAGTTAGTGGTATTTCAGAGGCTAAATAATTTCTTTTTTAATATTTTCTAACTATATTTGAGTAGCACAGGAAAAAAAAATAACCTCCCGTTTTCCAATTTTTTGTTAAACGAGAAAAAACTCTCACTCTATTATTTTGCCTCCTTTTTTGACATTTTGTTCTAAAAACATAGGCACTCTTTTAGACTAGCGTAGGTTCGTTCGTATTTTCGAAAAATATTTGATAAATTTAAGACATTTGTATGGAGCTTGCCAAGGGCGTACGCAAAAAATTTTTTCGAGAGGGTATCTAATAAAAACCAGGCCAATAATCATCTAATTGTCTACAACTGCCAAATTGAGCGTAAGTTGTAAGGATAAACTTGAAAATTGGATCAAATATTATTGATCAAAAATATTACTCAAAATACGAATCTTATGTTGGTGGGTATGGAAATCATATTTTTTCGTGAACTTCGGGTGAGAGGGGAATATATTTCCCCGATCCCACTCCCCACGTACGCAACTTCAGATTGTGAATTTTGATCCAAGAAGTTGAATATTGCTAGTTTTCATCCTAAAACAAATAGAGATTGAATAATTTGATCACGAATTTTTCATAAAAAACAAATTTAGTTGGGGACTGGTAAATTTAGTTGATGACTCTGACACAAGATTACCCATTCGTCATAATTAGCACGAATTCACTATTATGGGATCAGAAAAGATTCGAAAATGCAATTGCCAAGAAAAAAAAGAAAGGCTCTGCAGGTTCAATTTAAAGAAATTATTTAATAAAGATGGACGAAGGTGGCCAGGCAGTGTGTCGAGGTCAGCGATGCAGCAGTTGCCAAAGACCCACCGCAGATCGAAAGGTGATAAATCGGATATAGCTTTCTTAACTGTAATTAGCCATCAGGGCATTATGCTAAAGTGCAATACGGAGTTGTAGTTCAATATTAGGTACTAAAGCACATCTGAAGCGAATGTCGTCTATGGGCAATATACCTCAGGGCAGGTATTCCATATAGAAGAATCAATAGAGCTTTACTTTCTGCCAACCATCTTCAAAATATTTGATACCGATGAAACAGATATTAAGTTAAACCAGTTATTTCCAAAGTGGTCTATACCGTTTTTTATTGGGTTTAACGTCCTTTTCTATCCCATTAAGGCAAACAGGACGGATTATCCTAAAGATTACCAAACTATTCTAACCAGAATCGAAAGGTCGAGATTTATTACGTGGGGTCGCCCCGAAATAAATTTCAGCCCGTCCAGGATTCGAACCGGCGCCGTAGCAGGCTCGAGGTTGCTAAAGTGACGCTTTAACACTCTCGGCCTCCAAGCGGTCTATAGCCCAATCCGACCTGCAAGTGGTGTGTCAGTGAAAAAAAAATTGGGGAGGCATGAGACACAAATCGGGATCCACGAGAATGGATCTTACTTATATGATGACGTTTTAGTCTACATTCAACATATAAATGACCTTTACACAGACTTTGAAACTAGGTTTGAAAATGTATTGACAAAACGGAAATACCACAGTGGATTATCAATCCCTACGTTGACACTGAAGAAACGGATGTCGTGTTATATGAAGAACTGATTGAAATAATCACCAACGAAGAACTTTATGAGGAGTTTAGAAAGGGACATCAGCAATTCAGGGTTAAGAGACCTGTTACATATCCCGCATTAAGGACTATCGCGAAAACGTTCTTGATAGCTTTTCCACCTTCGCACCTTGTGAAAAGTGATTTCAGCACGGTTAACCCCTGTGTATTAATTAAGTCAGGAACTTTTTGAACGATTCAACGGTTAGATAGTTGTCGATTTTTTTTTCAACATAGAATCACCTTAAATTCTAGTATATACTTGTCCCATTGTCTTGGTATGCACTCACCCCACCATACTGTTCCTTTGGGGCAAGTGCAAGCCAGGATCCAAAACCGGGAAAATATCCAAGATTCTCTGAGTAAAATAGGATAAAGCGAAACTTTATGAACTCCACATGCACAGTTGAAACACAATGCTGAGTTTGTAACCTTCCTGTAATTAATCCCTCCAGGTCAGTGAAATCTAACAGCATTAGTTTTAAGCCCCATCCTATTTATTTAAAATTCCCATAGATGGCAGTTCTATCGACAAAATGAATTTGATATAAACACCCACACTTACCCGACTTACCTTATATTTATTTATGTAGAAATTTTACTAGATTTTCAAATTTTTGTATTTTCTATTAATAAATGTAAAACTGTAAACTTAACTTATTTTTTTAATTTAAAATTTCCCCTCTACAGGAAACCCCATTAAAGTGAGTATCTATGTGCCAGCTTCAAAAGTACGTTTAAAGTTGATGAATTTGAAAAATCAATATTAGGCAAAGAGGGGCCACCCATAACTGAAGGGTTAGATACTTTAGTTTCGGGGAAAAAGTTTAGGAACCTCTGACTTAAGCCATAACCTAAACGGCTACCGACTTCAAAATAATTTCAAAAAAATGTGACTCCCTCCGGGTTGAATTTCATTCATAATTATATTTAAAAATAATCATAATTATAATTAAAAGACGAATAAAAACATAGAAGGCAAATAATTCATATAGTTGCTTGCAAAGTAGGTCTCAATATTAATACAGCGATTCCTTTCTAGGTCCCGGCAAGGTGAAGAAATCGTTCGGGCCAATCAGCTCAATTGATCGTCCTACTTTCCTTTATCTATTACTTACACATGAAAAAAAAAATAATTGCAGATTATTACCTACCAAACCGAATATTTATGACAGCAAACAATAAACCACGCATTAGTAAACTAAAGTACAAAAAGACAGGTAAATCTTTAAGTTTCGAACTAATAAACTAATTAATTTATCGAAAAAGACTTGCCCATACATCAATGCATACATCCCTATAAAAAAATATGAAAATGGCGTACAGAGATACCAATAGCCCCCAATACAATAGTTTGAAAAGAGACCTTTTAATCACCGTAGACAATAACTTCCAACCCATTTCCCACGCACTTACAATCAAGTTTACGTACCCCGATGAAAATTAATTCATCAAAATGTTTCGTAAAACAATGAAGGTTAATTATCAGAGAAGTCAATGCAGCCCCACTACCCTCTCTTCAATTCAGTACAGACAACGTGAAACAACGTTCTAACTGAAGAGCTTTTTAACTTTCAATCCACCAAAAGTAAAGAAACATAGTATGGTGATTTGGAGTAAGTTAACACTAGATTTAACAAAGTTTGACTTTAAATGACTATAAAATCACTATTTTTGAACATTATTCGACTGTTTTTAAAAATGTTCCTTAGACGATTATGTTTAAATATTACATTCAAGCCCATGTTTCATTCACGTACATTTCTATGAGATTAATAATTCAATTTAATAATACCTAGTACGCATTTGCCCCTGCCTGGAGCGGTTTTGGGACAAGTGCAAAAAAAGTTCGGTTTTCGGAGGATTGTAATGCTGATGAAACCACCGAAAAAAGTTAAAGCTTGTCTGAGATTCACATTTTAAAATCTTCATTGAGTTATGAAAGTATTATATAATATGGAATATAATTGAATAAATGTATTGAAAAAAATAATTTTTGTTTTTATTCGCTAATCCGCAGTTGTCTCGACAAAACATGATGTAAGTGTACATCACGCACACTTGACACACAACAAAGGTCTGCACTTGCCCATACTATCATATTTTGTTAGGTGACTGCGGATAAGCGCTTAAAAATAGAAAACTGTTGAGTAGAAATGTAAATCACGAAGTATTTTTAAGAACAGCTTCTGTAGGTTTCTTGCCGGCAACAAAAAAAAAAAGAAGAAGCCTACTAGTAGATAAAGATCGATACAGCTGTACAGCAAAAGTTGAAAGACACGACTTTATGAAAAGGTTGGAACTAATATCTTTACAACTCGTTATACTTCACCTTAGCGAACTTTCGTGGCTTATTTCTGATATATCAGTGTTTAAACTTCATGCTCCCAAAAGGGCAGTTCTTACAAGTTTAATAAGGATTTAACGAGACCTAAAAGTATATACCCGGAAAACGCACTCACCCTAAATTACCTTAATTTATTGTTGCCATCGTATTCTATTTCTTAATATTCTTCGATCTCCAAAATACTAACATAATCGAATTAGATGAAACCATAGAGATAGGTAGCATTTTGTACTAAGTTGGAAAAAAAATAATGAGTTCCAGAAAAAAATGTTTAAGAGGGGAGATCAACAATCCGTTATATGATAATAATTTGAGTAAATCTTAAGTGATTTTGGCAGTTTTGAATAATTAGGTATAACAATAATTAATTGTTTACTATATGTGTCAAATCATTTTTTTTTCGTGAACTTCTTTATCACTAAGAAATATGTTTACCATTCATGGATTGGGTTAATTTTTAAATCTGTATCTTAGAGGTACTGGGCACCCATTTTTTGTCAATTTAGCTTTATTACGCACTAGCTATGACCCTCGATTTCATCCGCGTTAAATTTGTATTAAATTCAAAAATAAAAATAACCTTTAAAACAATAGTCTATAATATCTTGTTCAGTCTCATTTGTAGCAAACATTTTCAAGGAAGGTCAAAACGACAATATATTTTTATAAATGGCAATATATTTTCATAATTATTTCCCGTTTTCCTCCCATTTTATTTAAAAATTAAAATTTTCACACAATAATTTCACACTTATTAAATAGATTGTCTAGTTAACTTGCTATTACGGGTATGTTATCATACTAAAAGAGTTGAACGCATGTTGAACGCTTTTTCTCTTAGCAATTTATTTGCGGTTACTGCTCCGTACCTAAGGGTCTTAGCGTGATGTTATAAAGCCTAAGGCCTTCTTCAATAACGGTCAAGCTAACGCAAAAATAATTTTTCAAATCAGACTTGTTTCTGAAATTAGCGCGTTCAAAGTAACAAACTCTTCAACTTTATATAATAGTATCCAGTATAGATATATAAGTATTGGCGTAGATTTCTATTTAACATGTTTGTTTCACCCGGAGATATAGATAACTAAACCCTAGGCCATTGTAGGGAGAGTTCAAGAACAATAAGTCCACTTTCATTCTTAGAAAAACATCTCTCCTGTAATGTTATGGAAATATGACAGAGAAATATCCTATTATGCAAAGTCGTAGAAAATAAAATTAAAACTGCCCCATAACTATAAATATAAATATCGACGGCTTTCAAGCAAAAGTCGCTAACAGAAATCCAAAATTGTAAAAAAATTTGCATTTTACATTCACAGTTCATTTCTTCATTTATCAAACGTTTTCACCTGGCGAACATCACTATGTCATCCAATGTTTTATTTTGCTGCAATTTAATGGATAAATTAATTTACTCGATATATGTTGTTTTTTCATAAGGTGGAAATAATGATCATACGAAATTCATTAACCGGACTTAGTGATTTTTTGCTCAAACGTCGATGATATGTATGTAGTACTATGCATATACTTGTATATATAATAATCGAAAGATGGCAAGAGAGTAATAGCTGAAAAAGTATAGTTGAGCACGGTTTGTGATGAATATTGGATATAGAGACATAATGGATGGCGAAAGAACATTTTCATTTCTTTTTTTTTTTTTTTTTTGTTCAGAGGGCTCAATTATTAACAAATTTAGATAGATTTAAAAAAACTTTATCTTTTACCGATTTCAATACTTCCCCTACTTAATGTACATGGGAAAGTAAACAAAGATCTTCAATATTATGACCACTAGGTCATACAATTCAGACATTGGACTTCAAAAAATAATTTATTTTTCACATCATACTTTGTTCCAAAGCCCTTCTTCATTCTTTTGAATGAGGACGGACTAGGAACTGTCCCATAGCCCATAAGATCTAGACTAATTAGGAATATAAAAGAAAAAAAGAGAGAGATAACTGGTCCAAAGTGATGGGCGTGTGTTAGGTAAGAAGTCATCGACACTGACTTAGATCCACGAGTCAGCCGACCCAGAACCGGGTCAAGGACCCCTACGTGGAGATCGAACCCACAGTAGTTATCCAAAGGTTTGCCCATCGGAAAAACACTTTTTAAATTATTTTTTCTAGGGATATTAAAATATCATTGTATACCTTAATATTATCCGAATATTTTAAGATATTTCCATCATATTCTTGGTGTTCATATTTTCTTTCTTTCTCGCACTTCTCATACCATACTTAATTTCGGCAACCTTTGAGACTTTATCCTTTGAAACTTAATCAAACCAGTTTAACTTATTTCCTTCTATGGACGTTTGGATGTACCTAGCGAATAGATGAAAACTTGGCGCGAGACGGCATTGGGTAAAGAAGAATGGAGACATAATACTTAGGTTGAGAAAAACGACATTAGAGGAAAATTCGAAATAAAGACGAATACAAATTTAGAATTTAAGGCAGGGATGGATGAAGTTGCTATGTGCTCATCATCGTCTAGTAAGTAACATTAACAACCCAAGATTCTTAGTTAATCGCATTATTTGTCTGTGGATTGGATAGATTATGTCTTTAAAAAATTACATAAAAAAACAACAACAGCCGTTTGTGTAAATATTACTTTCAGTAAATTCCCACTTTTTTGTTGTGTTGTTGTAGTGGATTGATTGAAATATTTTGTCCTCTGGTGTCTGACTGATAAGTCCTCTTATTATATTTATCAGTTGTATACCATCGCCAGTGACGTACGCAGGAGGTGGGAAATCAGGATGATATATGCCCCTTAAATTTATGAAAAATTATGATTTTCATAATAGTTTTGTATTTGAGTCATAATTTTTTACCCAATTTTCATTTTTATCCTTCATTATTACGCCATATCTGTCGATGTGCAGTAAATGATTGCTTGCCTTCTCGTTTAATTCCTCCCCTCCTAAAACAAACTCCTTGTGCCACTGACCATCGCGAATCTTAACTGATGTATCAATTCCCTGATGATGCCTGAATGGACGACAATTTGGATTTATAAATAAAATAAATAAGTTTCAAAATTTTGAGAGTACATTGGCCTTTTATATTGCTATTAAAAAAATCTGGTGCGGTGCGCACGTCACACAACGTTATCTTACCGCCCTATAATAATTATCTTATTAATATAATTTTAAAGAGTTCACATAAACAATACTTCAATACAATACAATACAATAAATAAACTCAGCAGCATTCACTTCTTCTCCCACTTAAGCACAATCAAAGAGTTGTTAAAACAATTTTAGTACAACAATTCTGTACACTATTTATATATTTTAACTTTGTCAAGTTGCAAATATATTTTAAAAGTTTCTGGTTTAGTTTCCATGGAAACATTTTCATTCCATTAAATAATGTGAAAGTAGAAATTATTAAGTTAAATTCCGTTTTTGTATTCTTAAATTACTTTGTTACAGAGCGTATTGTTTACAACAGATTGACGGATTGTTGGGGGAGGTTCGGTCGCATCTACCTCCTTTCGGATGCGCTCGGTTATCCATCTATTTTATGCTCCTCATAAAATACACTGTATCTTTGCTAAAACTTGTCCGATTTTGATGATTTTTTTTAGATACTTTAATAACCTTTCATATAATGTTATAACCTCATATAACGGTACATAATTAATAAGCCATGCGCAAATAAAATATTCATTTCATCATAACTTTTTTCCCTGCATTTTCTCAGTGATTTACTAAATAAATGAAAAGTTAAAGGCCTTTATGAAGAATAATTTTGGCAAGTTTCATCAAAATCGTTAGAGCCGTTTTTGAGAAAAATGTAAAAAAAGTGTAAAATCCATGATATAATAGCTAATTTCGGTTAGTTCGATGCGTTGTATCTTTGCTAATACTGGTCCGATTTTGATGATTCTTTTTTTTAGATAACTTAATTACCTTCCATACAATTCTATACATATTTTACCGTAAAACGCATACTTTTTAAGCTATGCGCAAATAAAATATTCTTTTCATCATAACTTTTTTCCCTGAAATTCCTCGGTGATTTAATAAGATGATAAGTAATCACCCAAATGTCTATAATCGCCAAATTGGTCGTAAATTTTAAGCATAACCATTAAAATTGGATAAAAAAATATTGTTAAAAATACGCAAAAATATTACTCAAAATATAAACCATATGTTGGTAGATATGAAAATCATATTTCGGTGGAGGGGTATAACCCCCCAATCTCTTTTTTCTCTGCGTACCGCCAATAGGTGATGTGGTCAGAATGGATGCTAATATCAAGGCCTTGATTCTGAGCTATGGGCAAAAATCACTTTCTCTCACCTCATGAAAGGTTCCCAGGTCAATAACTTCGATATGACTTAAATGTGTGAAATGCGGTCTGCCTTGCTTGGTATGATTTCTTTTGTTGAAGATAGTGCATAGCATCTTCCAAATCTAGAAAAGAAAAGAACAGTCATTGACGGTAGATAATCAACTTTGATGAATAGCATTAGGTAGAGGATGGATTGTAAAACGTACAAAAAAAAGAATGACAGTATAACAGAGGATGATTATCATTCTAACCATTCAAAAATATATATGAAAGAGAAGATGTTTGGGAGTACGATCAGTAGCGAATCTAGACTTTGCGGGGCCCTAGGAGATACGATATTGTG
The DNA here is from genome assembly GCA_948150685.1 of Rhaphigaster nebulosa. Classification (NCBI taxonomy): domain Eukaryota; kingdom Metazoa; phylum Arthropoda; class Insecta; order Hemiptera; family Pentatomidae; genus Rhaphigaster; species Rhaphigaster nebulosa. The sequence goes on from OX411312.1 coordinate 65,664,812, forward strand.
GAGTCGGTCCTCCTTGGTTAGGGAGGAGGACTCCCGGTGGGTTTGAGAGGTATGGAATAACTCCCAAGAGGATGGGAAAGTCTGAGAGCTCCCAAAAACTATAAATTCGTCTGTAAATTTATAAGTAATTTATTAAATTTTCCTTTGGCGCGGGGTCCTCAAGAGCGCTGGGTAATGGGCGGTCGCCCTTCGCCCTCCTCCTGGATTCGTCAATGGGTACGATCAGGAACGAATCGAGAGTAAGGTAATTCCTATTGCTTTGATATGTATCTAAGTTCGACTAAAGTTCATCAGGTTTCCATCTCCGACAACAAGCCAGAAATTTGTAGTAATACTCATAATAATATTCATCTGTGTAGCTATGCACATTCTTAATGTTGCATTTAGCATACAATTTATTTTCTATTAATGATCTTCCATATTATTTAGATGCTGGTGTGGGGGACAAAGCATACCCGAAATGTCTAAAATAAATAGAAAAACTACTAAGTTTTTTTATTGAACTCAAAACAAATTGACTAAAGATAAAACATAAAATTTATATTATTTTCAATACTCATTATTAACTTATGTAAATAATTATTAGTGAATACGCAAGGTTATCATCAAGGCCCTGCGAAGTGAACCCGAAGAGAACGGTGGACTTATCGATCGGTTTTTAGGAAATGCAGACTTGAATCTGGTCAGTGAGGATAAATAATAGTGCTTTCAAACCCGAAAGGTTTCTTTAACACCGGGATTGCGATACTTTTAGATCCGGGGAAATTAAATGTATAAGAAAAAAAATTTTCAATTGCGTATATTAACAAAACTCAGGAGGACCATTTATCAACTTCAACTTATTCCCAATGACCATAAAAATAACAAACTAAAATGAAAAAATATATAATGCACAGTATTCATTCATTTATTTATTATGCATACTGAATTTAATTATTATTTTTTTATTTTAAAATGGGTTCGAAGTAAACTTAAAGTGCTTAACATTTTATCGTTCAACGATGATCTTATTTCAGTCGCGATCCGCTTGTTGAAAAATTACTCTCTGATTCCACACAGGCGGGTGATGTGGAGCTTAAATTGTAATACATAACTTTCGAGGCTTACTCTATGCTTACATATATATATATACTACAGAGTGTAAGGATTTAATTTCTTCGTTAATTGCTTTATCAAGTTTTTCTTGCAAGGACTGTTCAACTTGTAGTTCGATTTCGTCTATGTCCTCTATGTATTATTTCTAATAAGTAAATAAAACGTGACAGATCCAGGAAACAAATATTGAACTTCATACTAGAATGTTTAGAAACCTGTGAAATATCCAGTCATTTCATCGCTAGTTGAAATACATCTGGACGTTAAACAACACATTTATAATTCACCGTTAAAATTACAAGTTAATAACAATCCTTAGAAAAACATAAAATAAAAGGTTTGTATTCCAGTAGCATAACCCAATCAGTCTAAAAAAATAGATAAACAGATTAAATTTGGATTTGTCTTAAGAAATCGATGAATAGATAAACGAACATTAATAGAAATCTGAAACCAAATAAATAGCCGAAATCAAAGGATGGATAATTTAATAATATTACTGAGCCTGCAAAAACCTCATGACACATTCTATCCTGGCGTCCTTGTCTTATATACCAACTGCAGCCGTAAGCTAAAAACCCATATGCGTTCAAACTAGGAATAACAGCTGTCTGGAAGTTTTTCGTAGAAGCAACAAGCTTCCCTATAAATAATCTATCATATTTATCGGAAATTATCCAGAAGTAATACACAAACATTGCTAATAAATATCCATATATATGTGGTAAGATCAGGCGCGTACGCAGAATTTTTATTCGGGAAGGAGGGATGTTTAATTTTTTCGAGGGAGGGAGAAAGGTTAAATTTTTTTCGGGGGAGGGAGAAAGGTTTAATTTTTTTCGGGGGAGGAAGAAAGGTTTAATTTTTTTCGGGGGAGGGAGGATAATAAGGAACATTAATCACTTAAGTTAATTGGGCGTAAGTTTTAAGGATAAGAATGAAAAATGCATCAAAAGCTGTTATTAAAAATACAAAATTTATGAAAATCGAATTTTTCAAAAATTTCGAAGGATATAATCCCCCCTCCCTCCCTGCGTACATCACTGGGTAAGATGGCAAAACGCTATAAGTCACTTTTTCCCACCACAATGGTTTTTCACGTTCCGGAATCACATTCGTTAATTTAATTGCTTTTACATATCTTTTTTTTTTTTTTTTTTGAAAGTTTATGATTGAAAAATGGTTGTAACTTGTAATAAGCCGACGAAACTCCATAATCGCTGGTAAAATGTTATTTAAAATTTGTCATCTCGAAGAGACGAAAAAGTGACTCATAACATTTTGACATGCTACCACAGATATGTACCCCATATATGAAGCGCCGCCGAGGGAAGAGGGCCGTAATGGACCGGAGATAAAAATTAAAACCAATGAAATATTATTTTTTTAATAAATAAAATTACAAGCCAAAAACACGAGAAAATAGACTAATTCTAGATTTTTAAAAAAAATGTATAAATATATATATTATATTATATATATATATATATATATATATATATATATATATATATATATATATATATATATATTATATTATATATATATATATATATATATATATATATATATATATATATATACATACATATTATATATAAATGTATAATATAATATAATGTATAAAGCAATATAATATATAACTGGTATAAGTTAAGTTAGCATTCCTGAAATTTTATAATTTATGAAGCATGACATTAACAATCCACCTTCTGAAAAATAAACAATTATCAGGTAAAGTTGGGATTCAGATCAGAAATCTTGCGACCACATAACACACAAATCTTCAGCTACAAATTATATTAATTATTAGAACAGAGAGTGTTTCTAAAAGGATCCGTATAATTGTAACTTTAAAGAAGCTTTAAATGAAAGTGAATTAAATTTCTATTCACAAACTAGAAGTAGTATGCCTGGAAATTTAATACACTCTTCATTAAAACACTATTTAAAGTTAATGGAAACTAACAATAATAGTCCTAAGAAGAAATAAATAGTGATTTAAAATAAAAGAGTAAACAAACAAAAGAAAAATTTTAAAGAAAAACCAGAATCTTTAGAATTGTTTTTAAGCTAAAATAGGCATTTTCTAACAAATGCTTCTTTTTACAGGTTACATTCTCTACCTAATGGCAGGCAGTATACTTGCTCTAATAGGAGTAACAACATTAATTTGGAAGCCAGTAGATTTCTTGTTACACGAGGTAAGAAATTAACAAAAATAAGTACCACAACAACAAAATTTATTATATAATTATGGTATTTATTTTATTGCGATGAAGTCTATCATATCCCTTAGCTTGCTAATCTACCTTCCACTTTTCTAGGTTTTAATATAGTCGTCCATCAGGCTCTCAACAAAGTTAATTTCGGTTCTTCTGATATCTATGTAATATTATGGTGAATCAGTGCTAACTGCATCTGAAGTATAAATTTATATTATCCGACCAGGTAGATGAGAGATGAACAATGCTCTACAGGGAACTGAAATTCTCGGCTTCTCTCAGTTTTTCTTTTCAAACTTGGCTCCTATTAATCATTTCAATCCTAATCTCTCCTTCAAATCATCAACTATCTTTTTTTTTTCCAGTCTTTCTCTACTCATCCTTAAACTATAGGGCAGGGGTGGTCGACTTTTTGCATATCATGCACCAGTTTTTTCACAGATAAATTCAGATGTGCCATATAATTCGAAGAATTTTTATGCTTTCTTCCTATCATGAAAAGTATAGAAGAGGATAAGATCTGCTACCCTTAGAGAAAGAAAAGGAATAACTCAATCACGCAATTAAATTAATTAATTTACACCAGTTTATTAAAGCACCAATCTACAATAGTCAGAAATGATCTCTTGTATGACAGGGTGATTGCTTTGTGATCGTGCTGAACATGCACGAGAGTTTCATTGGCTGAAGATAACTCTGGACCACAGTTGTTGGCACTGAGAGCGAGATGAGCATAGAACTGGATTTGTCTGTCCTCTGATTGTTAGAAGGTGTCCTGACACATATTTACTAACCTTTTTAATAGAAGTACCAAACTTATAGACATAATTAACTTTGTTAAATGATTTAATTATTATATGTAAGTTTGTGTGTAAACACTATTTCATGTGGCATCATTCGGATGCATCGGGTGCGTCCATATACACCACATCCAAAGAACATAGATCTATGGCCAAAACTCTCGATATGAAAATACATATAGTCTCAAAGATGCAATGCGCCACTTGTATTCACATCCAATATGTCACATTTGGCGTATGCACCATTTATACTCATCCAATACGCCACATTTGGTGCATGTGTCACAGTTTGGATGTGCTATAGGGAGTAAGAAGGTAAAAGTAGTTCATCATCCAGACACAATCCTTCACAATTAATGCACATAATTTCCCCAAAAAAATGGTATAATTCTTTTTGTATCCACACATTTAACATGGTCCTTCGTGCATTTCTTATTTCTTTCATCCTATTGATGTCCTTGAAGATAAATGAACTAATCAGTTATAATATGCATGAATAATATTTTTCTCTCCATTTGTGCAACGATGAAAAAAAATGTTTACATTGTCACAAATTTGCAATTAATGTTTGGTAAATTTGCAATAACTAACTGATTTATTTACCATAATAAGCATAAATATGTAGATTATTGGTCTGTGGGAAATAGAGCTGAATTAGTGGACTAATTTTAAGAAAACTCCCTTGCCAATTAATTAAACTCAGTCTTAGGCCAAAATTCTATTGCAACTCAAATGAATTTATTGCATTATAGAATATTTCACACTTTTGTAACATCAATCTTGAGCTCAGCCCTTTGAAAAATTAAAATATGTTTCATGTTTAATAAGTGATTTTCTGAACTTCTTTAATGTAATCTTAATAATATTTCTTTAGTAATCGTGTAATAGATTAATGCTTCATCTTGATTATTATGATGATGATGAGGGTTGATTAACAATTTTCCAATTAGTTTGTTTTCAATGGTTATATAAGATATGAAGGGTACAGTGGAAAAACAGTACCTATAGCTCCATTCTTCAAAATTTTTCAGGGTAACAAAATTATGTTATTATATTTTATTGTTTTTCCTCTGAACAGATATTCTATTCTGATTAAAAATGAGATATTTAGACTGTTTTCTCCTGAATAGTCCACACTATTCAATTTGTCTTTCTTAGATCTACAATATTGCACTAAAAGCAAAATTGAAAAAAAAAAAACTAATTAATAGGATTACTATAAATATTGTTTTAAGAGCATGGAAGAAAGGCCCATGGATATATAAATGTAACATGGTAATCTTTCCTATATTCTAAGCATTTTCGCTTGACTGAAATGGGATTAATGGGGTTTTGTACCAGGTGAAGACCATGATTTAATAGATACTTGCTAGTCCTCTCATTCCTAAAATAGTTACGTGACATTATTCAGGAGTTAAATTAGGCGGAGGAAGAATACTGCTCACCTCAATGTCTCCCAAGAACATTGGGAGGTCGAGAATCAGTCACCATCTGTTTCAGTGTCTAGGGGAGACACTTCATGAGTTGTTATAGCACTACATCATCTTTGTTATTACTCTTAAAGTTATAAATGGTAAATAAACAATATTATAAATATTCAAAGTGAACAATAATTTTACATTTTTCAACTTTTCACAGAGGTTGAAATTGGTTCCCGGATTACCTCCATATGATTGGTGGAAGTCACCTCCTGATGTAGTGTTCATGAGAGCTTATGTTTTCAATATAACAAATAGTGAGGAATTTCTTCGTGGAGAGACAAATAAACTTAGGGTACAAGAAGTAGGTCCATATATTTTCAAGTAAGTTGTCATTCTGCATTATATTCAATTCACTCTTTTTTTAATAATCCCATCTAATAATTTTAAATTGATGGCCTGAATTACAGAGCTTCTCAAAATTTTTCCACTCGAGTCTCCTTATACCCGGGAAGAGATTTTAATGATTTCAGAAAAAGAAATATATAAATCAGAAATATAAATATAATTAATATTTATATTTTTTTTGGTAGCATAGCATAAAATATAATTACTTGAAAAAGTGTTCCTTGGTATATATATAATGATGTTCCCATATAAATAAAATAAAAAAATTAATTTTGGAAAATTATTTAATGTGACACATCATGATTCACGTTATCAGAAGCTCTAGTCTACATCATGTTCCCCTTAAAATGTCATGTAATTAATTACCTATTGTTATTTCAACAGGTATAATATATATTAATTCATAATTATTAAATGTATTTGCCTTTCTTCAAGGTAAATTATTCTCTGTTTTTTATTCTGAATTTATTTAAAACAAACAAATGGTGTTTTCAAAGAGTGTGATTTTTTTGTGATGTTTATTTTGTTTTATACATATAATTTTTTTTACAGAGAAACGTTAACCCACACCAATGTTGTATTTCACAAAAATGATACAATGACTTACACAGCAACCCGTATACCTGTCTTTCAACCAGATTTGAACACTCTGAAGTTGAACGACACCATCATAGTTCCTAATTTAGCAGTTCTGGTAAGTGGTATAATTTATAGGAAATATTTAGCTCAAGTTTAGCCTTCTTTCTCAATAGCAATGACCTTACCCCTTATGAAAGAAGTTTTCATCCATACATTGTAAAAAAAAAAAATTATAATCTGCAACCCTTACTTTAGTTTTCACAAATTAATTGCACAATAAAACAAATAAGCATCATCATTACTCTGTCGTTAAGAATAAAAAGTAGTTTTAATTTTAATAACTAATTATAATATTGGTGACATAATTAATTCATTAATTTTCTATCAAATAAATTTATGTTTTAAATTTAAATGAGTTATTCGGATATATGTAAATTCCTAATTTAAATAAGGAAAATCCAATAAGTTACTGATTCAAATTTGGAGAGTGAGAGTTGATTTTCATTTCATGGTGTACCCAAATAATGAATGTCAAAAATTGGACGTAGAAGATGAAAAGAATCCAGCTCTTTCTACCTCAGTTTAAGTGCATAAGGACATTAAAACCAATTAATAACAGAAATTCTTAGTTTGTTGGCAAATTTGTCAAAAAGTCCAATTTCCAAATTCAGAAATATTGAATATGTCTTCCATTCAGCAGACCTAGACAAAATTAAAATAAAGGTAAATACTAAGTTAGTCTGCTGCAGGTGTTTAGTCTATCCAGTCCCTTCTATTGTTTTCAAATTAATACACAACCATCTGATTAAATATGAAAAATATAGAAATGCTGAAATATTTAAGAACTACGACATGACTATAGCACACATTCTTTACACCTCATACAAAAATTGACAACTAATTACCACTATCGATCGATTGCTATTTAAAAAAATACAAATATTATGAAATCAATGATGTGAAATGAATTATAATTTTCAAATAATAATGGACTTTTTTTTTTCAGGGAATACCATCACATCTATGGGATGCTTCATTTTTCACGAGACAAGGCATCATGTTTTTGATGAATCGTCTTGGATCCAAGCCATTTGTAAAATTAACAGTTGATGATTACTTCTGGAATTTTACAGATCCCTTGTTAAAACTTAGTAATAACCTTTTACCCTCTTTAGTACCGACAGATAATGTGGGCATACTGCAGCAGGTAAGTAAAAAAATCTAGTGTGGTGCGTGCATCACACAACTTTACCTCATCACCCTTTAACAATAATCCATTTTAAGAAATAATTTTTAAGAGTTCACACAAACACTACTTGAAATATTCTCAGCTGCTTGTACTTCTTTACGTCTTCTCTCACAAAAGTACAATAAAATAGTTTTTTAAACAATTGGAGGATGACAATTCTGTGCACTATATATTTTTGGTTTGTCAAGCTGAAAATAAATTTTAAAATTTGCTATTAGGTTTCCATTAAATAATATAAAGTTAATAATTTATACTTTTATAAAATTACATTAAATTAATGCAGAGTGTATTTTAGAGAGCAGGATTAGTGTGGTGGCAAAGTGTGGTGGGGGAGGTTTGGTCACACAGACACACTCAGCTTTCCATCTAGGTTCTAGTCTTGTAGCCCTAATAAGATACTCTGTATTTTTGCTAACACTGGTAGGATTAGGATATGTTTTTTCGAGAGAATTGTATAGCCTATCATAGGATTCTATCCATAATTAACCATAAAATACACACTTATCAACTTCGCAAATAAAATGTTCTTCTGTCATACATACTTACAGACATACATACACACAAACACAGACCTATCTTGCGAGACGAGGTTATTTGGACTCTAAAAATCTTTAAATACGTATTTCCGTTTAAAAGTCTAATTCAATATTTTTCATGTTCACAATACTTTCTCTTACTATATATTTCATATATAGGCAAGAGAAAGTAAAAATAACTAAGAGACATATTGTTTTCATGATCATATGCTTCTGCTCATGAATTGAAACTAATCCATTTTCACAAAAAAATTATTGTCCTTATTTCAGATTTAATGAGTATTTAATGCGTGTGTAATAATTCAAAAATTAATTAAGGTTATCAATTTGAGAAATGCTTTAGACAATTCTTTAAAAAAAAATTTCATGCATATGTAGGCTAGACAGGATTTGATGAACAAAAAGTTTGAAATATAAAAAAATTATTTCCTTCTTATTTCTAATTACAGTATAATTTCGTTAGAACGTCCCCCAAAGAGCCAGAGAAAAAGAACGCTATAACTGGAAAATGATTAAAAAATAAATAAATAGTAATAATAATTTGATATTATTATAATAATAAGAAGAAATTGACATTAAGAAAAAGACACCTTCAGATACATAGTAAACAAATGGGAAGTTAGGTCAGGACAACCAAAGCAAAAACAGTACAGGCCGAAGTGGTCGGAAGAGCGGAGATGAGCCTACTCGGAATGAATGAAGGCCTACTTGAGTAATAAGAAGAATCCAAAGAAATTTTGATTAAGTTGTCTGCTTAACGTCTACCATATTGGGAGAATACGCTAATAATAATTTTTTTTTTTAATTTTGTTAGGGCTATCTATGGGCCACGATGCTTGTGTTTTAGCTGCATGTTTCTCATTGTCATAGTCGTTTATTGCGATTGGTGTTCTGAGTGGTGGGTTTGGCAGCTGCTTTCTTATATGTGCTTTGAGTTTTTCTTATGGCACAGTAATCTTTCATTTTCCTGCTAAATTCAATCCTGCATTCCTCAGACCATTTCCTGGTCTCGTCCTTTGGTCTGTAGGTAGTTTTATAATAATAATTTATTTAAACGAAAAATAAAAAAACATTTAAGTCCACTTTTTTTATCTTTCTGGTTTAAAGTAATCATAATTTTTTTTTCATAAGGCAACATAAGCTATTTTTAAAAATAACATTTTCTAATTTATGTATTTGTACAAAATTTTCGTCTTGCACTTCAGAAGAGCACAAAAAAAAAAGTGCTAATCGTCTGTAATCCATTCAAAACATCTGTTGTATTTGCTGCTCTTGTTTTACTCTCTTCCTCTTCCTCATTTACTATCTCTTTCAATAATTTATGATCATCAATTATGGCATTAATGCTTAAAACTTCGTTAGTTACAAGGTCTGTAGTTCAAAACTCCAAGTCAATCTGTCTCATATTTATAAAACAAAATGTAATAAATGTAAAAAATATTAACAAGAAAATTCTTACAGTGTTATAACTGGAGAATCGGATTATTATAACAAACAAACATTAATAGAAAAATCACCAGCTGAAACCGAGACTAAAAAAAAAAATTATAGCTAAAACATCTTTATAAACTTAAGCGTGCACAATTTATTAGAGGGTGTCCAGTCTGGCACGGATTCTGTGAATATACTTTACTTCCCTAAAAAATTGTTTAAAGAACATGCTGTCTAAAATGTATTTTTAACAATGTTTGTGTAAAAGTTAAACCAAAAATTTACCACTCTGGGGCTATAAAAGCTATAAGACTGATTTATTAGCAGGTGCCTGCGCACTCCTATGGTTATAAACGGAAACATTATAACAAAGTATTACTATATTCACGTAAATTAGTTTTGGGAAAAAAATGTTCAAATTAATTATATTAAATTGTAAAACTGGAAAGGAAAAATAGATAGAGATTTAAATAAAAGAATTTAACATTTAATATTAAGTATATTAAAAAAATTAGAAATATTTTATAGATAACAAAAATTAATATGATCATGTAAAGTTATAGATTCTTCCATATAGTATATACTTGCAGATTTCCTCTCAATAGATATCTCATTTTTATTAAATTATTTGAGAAAGTAATAGACCATGAAAGGCGCAGGCATTATTGAGCAGCTTGTTCAGATTGTCTGATCTCAGAGCAATTTTATATAATAAGAAAGTCACATCTTATTGGTAGTAACAATTTTCCCAAGGTATTTAAAATTATCACAAATCTTAATGAAGTTGTCATCTAGCTTTCCTGAACTCTTTAGAAACTGTAATTATTTCTAGACCAAGCTCCTTTAAAGCTATGACAAATTTCTTTAGAGCCCCATTTCTTTTAGAGTTTAATATAATTATTCAAGATTATTGACAATAGAAATAATGAAATGGAAATAATTTACACATATGAATTTTAGGTATACCGTGATTTTGTGGATGATGTAACTGTTCATATTGGAGTAGACAGTGGTCCAAAAAGAAACTTTTTTGAAATAAATAGATGGAGGGGTGGTCCTGGCTTGGGAGTGTGGGAAAATGAGACATGCGATTCTGTGGAAGGATCCTCCGAAGGTGTTCATTATCATCAAGACTTCAGGCGAAACGATACACTTCGATATCTTAGAAAAACTATTTGTAGAGCTGTATCTTTGTACTACACAAGTGAGTTGCATAAAAAAGAAGATATTGATAAAATTCAAATTGCATTACCTAATATTACCATATTTATCTAATTACATAAGATTATCTATAAATATTTAATTATAGATAATTTTCATAATTCCAACAAATGCACAGTAAAACCTCAACTATTGCTAATCTACCATGCATGATTTTTTTTTTTTTTTAACTTGAGGTTTTATCGTAACAACAGGGCTGGAACTAGGGGAGAGGGCAAAGGGAGCAGCAGAATTTAGAGGGTGGCAAATTTTGAGCAAAATTTTATTTTTAGGTTAAATAAGAAATATTTATTTTTACATTTCTATTCTTTTGACCTTAATTCAGTCAATAAAATGAGTTAATATTATGAGATGATGAAATTTATTTCGAAATATATTATCTAAAATACTGTAATCGAATTGCCAACTTGATGGAGAAAGGAGTGAAAGAAGTGGTGGTAAAATTAAGCTTGCCGCTTTCCTTGCAAAAATCATAGTTTTATTATGTAATGGGCTTTAAATATTTAATATTTTCCAATGTTAAACAACAGTAATATTAAAGGTAATTGAATAAAATTTAAGATGGTTAATGTTTTGGTTTAGTCTATTTATGTGAGTAAAGAAAAGAGTCTTTCATAAAATTAAATAGTGAAATAAATATAACAACATTAGTGATTTATTCCCTCCTTTCTGCCAGAGTTGAACTAAATAAGGAAGTAAAACCCAGCAAATAAACAAACAATTGTTTAACTTCTGGACACAGATTTCAGTTAAATATTTTATATATCATATTATATTTTAAATATTTGTTTCTGTTAAAGAGGACATTAGACGGTATGGTATGAAAGGATATCAGTATGAATTACCAAACAATACTTTTTCAAGGCCCCAGAACCCTAGTGAAGAATGCTATAGGGCAAGAGGGTTCCCTCTACTGCCATCAGGGGTCTCTGATGTTTCACCGTGCTATTTTGGTGAGTAGAAATTATATAGTAGTCAGTAATTTCAGTTTTCCTATTTCTTTTTTTTTTTCAATTTAAAAATATTAACCCTTATTTTTTAGGCCTACCTATAGTCAGTTCATTTCCACATTTCATGTTTGCTGATCCTCAAATAACAGATCGACTTGAAGGATTAACTCCTGATTATGAAAAACATGGATCTGTAGCAACAGTTGAACCTGTAAGTTTTTTTTCTTTTTTATTAACCTAAAATAAAAATTTGATGAAAAGCTGTACTTTAAACATATTCGAATTCATTAACTATTCTTTTCCTTTGTGCCGAGAAATAATATTTTAATTTTTAAAGAAATTTTTTTTCCAATGCCCTCGGAGCCTTTCAGCACCAAGCCTGCCAATATAAAAATGATATTGAACATGAATCAACATCCTGAAGTTGAAGAAAATCCACCAGAGTGTGGTTCAACCACTTTTTCATCCTGCAAAAACTGGAAAAATCTTGCTACCTACAACTAATGTATGGTGTAGGTGAGCTTGTAAGAATAACCCTCTTACAAGAGCTGCTCTGAAAAGTAGTCCAGATATTGCCTGGGAGAGAGCAAAATTCTTGCCATTTCTCTAATCTACTCCACTTTTTTGGCAGATTCTTGATATTACAAATGATGTTGAAGCCATCATAAAACATTACAAATAGGAGTTTTTGACATTGGATCATGTTTCAACAGACTGTGGTTTTGTTGCTTGGCATTGCTAATATAATAACTTGTGAGTCCACTAATAACACGGCTTTGGGCTCAGCCAGAAAATTTACTATTTATACCAGTCATTCAACAGTTCTCTTAGCCACAATGATCTTTTCATCAAAGTTTATAGTATCTGTACCAGTTGCTAATGAGTCTTGAAAGAGACTGCAATAATTCAAAAGAACGACAACTTGATAATGTAAACTTTTAGCCAGTAATAGTGAATTTTATAATGAATATAACATCATAATATGAGTTTATTCAACAAAGTAACAGAAAATCTTTAATATATATATATAATATAATATATACAATTCTTTGCACTAAAGTTTCTTGCCAAGTCTGGAGAATGTATCAAAGGTTAGTAACAGAGCTTATTAAATCATATTATGTTATTTTATGTAATTTTCTGATGCATGTGGAGGGATGGCATCTGGTCAATTGACACTTCCTAAAACTTTATCTTGAGTATTAATTATACTTCTCTCTATCATATTCTTCAGGTTACTGGCATTCCTCTCATTGCCTGGGCCAGAAGTCAGTGCAGCCTTTATATTCACAACATGAAAGGATTTCCAAAGTTTAAAAAATTCAGTAACATGGCTATACCCATGTTTTGGCTAGAATATGTGAGTAACTACATCACATTGAATACATTTTGAAATATTAAATGTATACGTTATTATATTAGATATAAATTAATTTACTTTTCACTGTTTCCTTGCACAATGAGCCATTAGTAAAGAGAAAGCTGTTCAGATGTTGTTGTTCTATTTTTTTAAATAGAGGAAAGTCTATAGATAAACTGCTTAGCTTTAGAAAGTAACTTTCTAACAAAAACCCTTAATCAATAGCTGCTTGTTCTATCCCCATAGTTAACTAGATTGGCATCAATGAATAGATTCTCCTTAGGTCACGCTGTTTCCATATTCAACTTTTTTTTTATTTAGGACTTTCTGAACTAGGCTGATGTAACCCTTCACCAACACACTTGGCCTCTTACAGGGGTAAAATCAATTTATTTCTGATCAATCTTGGTAAAAATATTTCTCACTGGCTGAATAAAAATATTTTAGGGGTAAATCAATGTTCCTGCTAAGAGCGAGGAGGGTTCATTGCATTCAAATAACTGGGCTGATAAAAATTGGTTCACATGCATCTTGTTTACTGACTGAAAATACAGTAGCAAATTAACATCCGTCAGGGTATAATGTTTGGAAAAAAAAAATATATGCTACAGAAATTTTCAAGGAAATCAGTTAGCATTTATTTTATTACTAATTTTTATTCTTTTAGTGGCAAAACTATAAATTAAAATAATGTTTTGTTAAATATTTTTCAATCTAACAAGTTATAACACTTTATCGACCTATTGCCAACTAATTTCTCTTTCGATGCTAACAATTATCGATTGATAGTCTATAAATTGACTTTAATTCATTTACATGGCTAACTAGGTCGGTAATAAGTGCGAGGCAACCTCAACCATAGATCTTTACATTAGAGGTAAACAGTACAATTTTGCTGATTTTGAGTATAAATATCGTAAATAAGCTAAAACAGTAATAAAATATGCATATAAAGAAAGATATAATATAAAGATTGACCATTATTCACAAGCAATACAGTTGTGATCTGAAAATTATTGCTCTCCTTTAAAAATTTGAAAATTTTACTTATGGTAGTTTACCTCTGACGTACACAAATGATGGCTAAAGTGTTGAAATTTAAATATCTTATTCCTTTCTTATCTAAAAAAAAACTTTTTCATGCTATTTTTTATAAAAATATTTTATATAATTGATTGATGGTTATAATTAGCTAGAGCAGGGGTTCCGATACCACTTCCACTTTTCAGATAACTGGGCATACCACTTCTGATCTTATGACATTAGTATTAAAGATTCTTCTTCATAAAAAAAAATACAAACTGATTTACAAAATTTTATTAAACAAACAAAACAATATATATTACAGTAAATATAAATAAATAATAAATTGAAACTAAAGTTCAAAAATCAAAAGTGAAATTGATATCGCATAACAACAGCTATAGCAAGATTAACAACACTAAAAATTCTGCAGATAAAAATGTATCTATCAAAAGTAACAGATCTGGACAATATTTTTCAGTTGGGAGCATGTTTATTTACAATCAGAGCATCAATGTTAGGCTTGATAGAGTTCAACTTGATTCTTAACTCTTCAAAACTGATTGCTTTTGCCTTTATTGAGGTAACCATCCGGAATCATTTTTACTAATTATAGATCTGATTTATTCTTATTATCATTTTCATTAGTAGTTTTAAAAAATATTATTATCTCATTGATAATAAAAGATGATTTTATTCATGACTTTTGTTTGCTTATTCGTATACCATCTGGAACGCCCTTGCATACCACCAGTGGTATGTGTACCACGACCTGGGAACCTCTGAGCTAGAGTTTTATCTGATCCGGTGTAATGTTAGTCCAAGAAATAAGGGTTGACTCATAATTCCATTTTTTTTTTTAGGATCATTATACTAGTTTTTCTAAGAAAACTTCTCAAATGAAATTGAGAAAATAGTTCTTATATTCCAGGTAGTTAGTGTATAACACTATGATGAAATTACTGATATAAACTTCTTTATATTTACAGAAACAAGAGGGTCTACCTTCTTACATCACGCATCTCATGTATATAGTAGTTGTTATCCTGCCAGCAAGTCAGTTCTATATAAGTCTAGGCTTGATTGCTTTGTCATTTTTGATATTTTCTTATATTTCATCAAAAATATTCAACATGTGCTTAATAAGTAAAAAAGATTTTTATAAATCAATGAGTTTGGTTGTGATAAAATCGAAGCCTGCATCATGAGGCTGGTATGATTTACTAGGTAGTTAAAGTGCAAATACTGCTAGAAGATTAAAATGTGAAAGAAATACTATTTCCAGAACATAACACTTGTGCCCTTTTTCGCTGTGATTTTTGGCACAAGAAAAATAATCTCAATTGCAATTTAATATTACATAATAAATTTAAGAAAAATAATTTGGCATTTACACTAGATTTATGGACAAATTTTCAACATTTTTTTTTTCTCTGAAAGCCATCGTACTGATGAATGCTATATCAGTTTAAATTAAATGCACATTTAAAAAAAATCTATTTGATTTTGAATTTCGCAACTTCAATTTGAATCCTGAATTCAAGTGTTATAATTTAGAAACTGAATAAGAGAATTAGAACCAGGAATTTGAAACCCACCACATTAATGGGTTGCACAAATCTAGTGTTACACAAATACTTTTGAGGTAATGGGCTGTATGAATAAATCAAATGCTATTCAGAAAAAGCACAAATGGATTTTTTTTGGCGGGGGAAGGGGTGGAAGAAGGGGATATTTTTCATCTCTTTATTCATACTGGCCAAATAACTAAAAAAACATGTTTTTGATTTATTTAAATAACTTAGGAACTATTAGGTGTATGAGACTGGACCTGATGATGCATTATCAACTTTAATAATAAGTTCCTTAGTTCGAGGAAAGAAAACAATGTGTGGTTCTGTAAATAGTCGTTTTGTATTTCTAAATTTATTTTAGTTATTAAGAATTAGTGACTGTGATTCTTAGGTTATTCTTGATATATTAACATGCCAAAATAAGTAGATTAGAAATAGAAAAAAATCAAAGACTTAGAATACATTAGAATAGAAGGAAATAATTTTAAAAGATTATATTCCAACTAGTAAATGAATGAAAAATAAAATTTTTACATAGTGAAATTTTAAAAAGCAATGCCATTTTAGAATATAAGAATATATTATGTGTGAAAGAGGAAATTGTGTAAGAAATATAATCAAGTAATTGTATCAGCTGAATTCAAAGCAGTTATTGTATAAAGAAACATTTCAAAACAAAACATTAATTTATTTCTAGATAAAGAGCAGTATCATAAGAGTATCAAATTGTTGTTGTTTCCGCTATTTTGTTTTGAAAAGCATTTAAAACAATCTGCAAACTTATTTTTGTCATTATCTTGTGGAACCAAGTGAATGTACCTACTGATTTCCTGTAATAAGTATTTCCCTCATTCCAATAAAGAATAAATTTTTCAAACAAACCAATAACCAATTAATCCACTTAATTATGAATAAACATAATCCAGCAATGTTTCTAGATTTATTTTCATCTTATTTTCAGGTTCAATATTGTAATACATTCTGTGCAAATTAAATATGCATTTCATTTCACTTAATTATAATTTTTATAAGTGTACTTAGTAAATTATTCTACAATTAAATAATATTCATTTTCCAAAAATTTGAAGATAAGATTAAAACAAACCTACGAATGTTGACTGAGTTCTTTTTTATAGATAAATAAATATATACAGGAGGGAAAAGCTGGTAAAAGTAAGTTGAATTATCTGTTGCTTTGTAAACATATTCAAGGCTACATAAGAAATATATTAGATGTATCCCCTTAAGAGTTTGAGAATTTGCAAAGTTTTAACAAATATGATGATATATCTACACTGAGTTGAAAGGAAATAGAAAATATTATAAATGCATCCTATTAGAGGAGTCAGTCAATTTCTTATATTATTCAAGTCTTAGAGAAATATTATTTTACGCTCCTTTAATTCTGTTTCCATTAATATTTGGATCCATTATTACAAGTTTCCTTTTAACTGGTATTGACATACCAAAATCCATTTAATCAATAATCGATATAATATATAAATAATAATGTACATTAATATTACCTGCCACAATACCTTCACAGGAAAATCGTTAAGCAGGAACTAATATCAAACATGCCAGGAACAAACTTAATGAGGAACAATATTTATCAGTAATAACTTTTAACTAAATGCGCGACACATCATTATTGCGGTTAACAATGATTTGATGCTCAAGTATTACTTTCCATGGTTTTCAAAATACAACTCATTAAACATTGATTATTTCAAACAGCATCATATTCTTGTAGTTTTAAAAATAATTAATGAGTTAATTTGTAATTAAATTATAACACACATTACAAAAATACTTATTGCTCAATTAATTATAATACTAGTGGATTTGAAAGTAAATGTCTTCCAAGTGTAATAATCTTGAAATGATTTTATAACTGTTTTATAGGTAATAGGCATTAAATTTGGTAATATTTTTGTAGAAATTACTGAAGATAATGTTATGAAACCAGTTAAGAATTAAGGCAGAATGTGTTTGTAAAATAAATGTAAGAATGTATTAGATTTGTTTTAGAGGTGTAAAATGTAGTTGGTTCATTAATATGTGTGTAAAAACATTAATATTCAAAATGTGATTTCAATTAAAAAAAAGAAAATAAATTGTTATATTTTATTTTATACTTCTTTCCTAAAGAACAAAATAAAAGAAAAGATAATTGCCTAAAATGATCCAAATTCTTTTTCCCATGATTTGAACTTCTCCATTGTCCCCACCGCAGTTGCTTTGACTTTTTCTAAAGCTTTATCAAAATCTCTAACAGAAACTACTTGAGGCGATAACTTACACAGTTCATCTTCAAAAATAAATTAATAAAGGAATATTAATTATTGAATAATTAAATAATTCATAATTATTACAAGTAAATAATATTGTTTTTAAAAAAATTCCGAGCATACCTTTAAGGCATAAATATGTTTTATTTTCTTCCATCTTTTTAAATACAGATCTCACTACATTCATCGATATTTCCTTGCATAATAATTTAATATCAAAGGCTGAATATCCTTCACACTTCTGAAAATAAAACAAAATTGAAACAGACATTTTTTAAAGTAAATCATATGAAATTTTTTGGGGTAGCATTAGTAAATATAAAAAAAAAAATAAAAATAATAATAATAGCAATAATTTATTAATTAATTAAATTATGATCCAGTGGCTTCAATATACTGTTACACATTAAGAAAACTGTACAGGAGCATATTGTAAATAATAAATCATTTCATGTGATGCAACTATAGATGGTGTGTGAGGATACGTTTTAAATAAAACATTCAATTTACCATGGCCGATTCTGAATAATCTAATTCGACTGTTATTAATGGTGATGTTTTTAATACTGGAGGTAAATATTTCTGAATCAAACGTTTTCTAGAATCTAAATCAGGTAAACCAACAAATATGCGTTTCTCTAACCTCCTTAATAAAGCAGTATCAAGATCCCTAGAAATAAAAGAAAAAAAAAGTAAAGATTACCTGAAACATGTACTACATTCAGTAGATAATACATAAGAGTAGTTTTTGATTATAAGCAAAATTTATGAAATATAAGATAAGTAAATACAGTAAATTAAGTAATAAGTAATAATATACCAAGGTAAGTTTGTTGCTGTCAAGAAAAACACATTTTCATTACTTTGGCAAAGACCATCCAACTGGACAAGCAATTCAGACTTAAGTCTTCGAGAAGCCTCATGCTCACGATTACTATCCCTTTGAGATGCGATGGCATCAAGTTCATCTATGAATATTGTTGAAGGTGCTTGAAGTCTTGCCAAATCAAACATTACCTGCAAAAAAAAAATTATAAGAATATATACAAAGTAAAAATAAGTCACTCAATGCATATTAAGCTGACCAATAAAAACAAGCCCGTAACTACTCAAGATCAAAGAGCACAGAATAACACAGAGAGTCCTTAAGGGGGATGAATATGGGCTCACTATCCCCACTCTCATCACATATAGACCTCTAACACGTTTCTGACCTTAGATGCAATTTGTGTTGTTCCGATCTTTATTATCTGTTTTTTCCCAGTGATTGATTACCTTTTATTTTTAAAATGGGCTAAAAAATGAGTAATATCGCCAATGAGGGCAATCTGACAACCCCAGCGCTTTCCAATTTTGCCATACTTTTAGGAAAATAATAGTCCTTAAGAAATTTCAGGAAGGTGGCGCAAATAGTAGTAAAACCATCCCCCGGACAAAATCAAACTTTTTTGGACTTACATTTGGTGACAAAAGAAGTTTCTAGGAAAAAATTAAGATTTTGAAGCCAACAGCTAAAAGAGTATTTGATGGCAATTTCCGATGTGAAGCATAGAATTTATGGAAAAAATTGATGTCAATAAAAAATCGAGGAAGTTTTGTTCAATTATGGGGTAGTTATTAAAACTACGTTATTAAAATCAGTAGACTGTGCAAAAAAATATTCATCGAAATGAAGTATTAAAAATGTCAATCTGTATTTATTGCGATTGAGAGCGCATTTACAGGATATAAGTTTTTAGAATTTCAATACCATTTTGTAAATGAAATGGGAAATAATGATAAGCAGTGGTTAATTGAAAGTGTAGGTAAAATTCACTTTTATACAATAATAATAATAATAATAACAGGTCACAGATTTAAACGAAAATATTAAAGAAGAAATTGACACAAATTAATCAAAATCATTCATTTCAAAGGATAATAAATTTTTGTTACCAGTAAGTGTCATTAGTTTATTTGATTTATCACCTAAGCCTCAATAATAATTTATTGATTTAATAATAATTGGTAATATAAAACAAATTAGTAGAAATAATGATCACAATAAAATAATTACTAATAATAATAAGGATGTCGATAAATTTGAAAACAGAGTAGTTATCACTTGTAGTCACTAATACAGTTTATATTTTTGTTTCTTAATTATTTTAGACAAAATCTTGTTATGAGTTGTTAACAAATTTATGTTAACTGCAAATTTTATGTTATAAAATAAAGAAGTTGGGGATATTTGGAATCATTAAGGCTATTAGATCCTATAGAGCCGAGGGCTGGGTGTAGGTGATGAAGGTTGGGGTATTGGGCCCCACTCATTTAATACTGGGAAGACCTTTCTGTGTTCAGAAGTTAATAAATAAAGTTAATAAATAATGTATTATTTATTAAATTCTCTAGTTAAAGATGATGAGAATACTAATAAAGAACAATACAACAGAATATTGTGAATGGAAAATTTCTCAGCCCTTTTGAACAACTTGGTTAACTTAGATAAAACTTGGCATATATGCTTCATATAGGCTGAATAAAAATTCGTGAATGATAAATCAGATCCCTTATTTAGAAGGGTTCATCAGTTCACATCTTTCCTTAAAGCCCTTCAAATTTTAGTATATAGTACATCAACGAGAAAAAGGAAAATAAAAAGAAAGAATTTCCAGCCATTCGCCAGTGTGTCTGTCTGTGCCACGATTATCTCTTGAACGGGTGGAGCCATGCATTTAAAGTATTCTGCGCATACTCCAATGGAAACTTGGTTAATTTTTTTTGGTTTTCCAAATAACTCGAAAACTATTCATCTCCCATAACATTGCAGATGCTCATTTGAAAGACAATTAAATGATCTAAAATCTTATGTCTCCACACCATTCATTCATTTCTATACAATTCCATTGTCAGCTTACCTTCCCAACTTTCCCCTTTCTGAAGTTTTTCCATGCTTTTTGCTTGTTAGTAAAATTATGATGGCTATGAGAATAACTTTTCGAATTTTTCAGGGGAATCAGAAAGAAACACCAAAGTATTTTTGGATTACCTACAGATCCCTTGAGTCTTAAGAAGTGAAATTAATTATCCTTATTATTATGGGGGATGATTATGGGTCAATAAGCAGAAAATTATAAATTTAGATATTGATGACAGACAGTTAAAAACAGAATTAAAACTGAACTACTAAAATTATGTATTTCATATTTAACCCTTTAGCAACTGTAGACTAACGATGATCCGACGTTCTCTGTTGCCAGAAGACTGATTTTTCAGTACGGTGCTCGGCAATCCTCTTGGTCTGTGCAATGATTTATCAGTCGGCCTGCTTTAGCAATAGAACACTGTATACTGATTTTTTTAGTTTTGTCTCTAAAGCCACCTAGTGGTTCTCAAGACGCAATACAGGGAAATCTAAAAGATTACTATTCAAGATTAGCTGAGGGAAAGCGATGGGAGCTCCTTTTAAGTCAGGAAGGCTATATTCCGATGTCGTTGCCTAGGTGACAATCAGTAGCCTGCTTCAGGATAATTATGGGGCATGACTACCTCCAACAGCATCTCCATAGAATTGGAGTCGTTGAAAGCCCTGTATGTCCCTTGTTCCATGTAGGGGAGATGTCTGCTCGCCATCTGGGCGTATGTTCTGCCATGGAGGACATTAGAATTTCACTAGCTGACACCGAGGTTAGAAGCATATCAAGGTGCTTAATAAGTCTAAGCATTTTTGGACTGGAAAGTTTGGAGTCTTTGCATGCATGTCTTTTTGGAGTCCCAAAAATTTGAGAAGTGTAAGACCAAATTGGCTAAAGTAAGTATGTGTAAGTAGTAAGTTTCTGTCTCAATTTTAATTTTTATTGTCGTCTGAGTAGTTTGTATAACAGTTTACTTCTTTGATTTAACGTCTTGCATATTTTTTTAATGTTTGGGCCCTATCATCAGTCTCCTGTCAAACATTAATCTAGTTAGTTTATATTGTCTCTTTGTGGTAATGATATATTATCGAATTACGGGAGGGCAAGTTTCATGTCTTAATGTAAAAGTGATGTGTTGGCATTTGTCCTAGTTTAACCATGTACACCACAACTTTCACCAATCATGTTACTTTTGTAAGTGATATTGTAATATACACATTTTTTCAGATTTTATGTAAGTAGTAAATAAATTGTTTTTAGGTATCTTAAATTAGATTTAATATTTGGAAATAGGGATTCTCAGGAAAATAATACAACATTTATTTATCCTGACTGCAATCATCTAAAATTATAATCCAAAGTGTGTTTGTCATCATAAATGGAACCAAAATAGACGCTTTCATTTAAAAACATGGCGGCACTATTTTGGACTTCAACAGAACCACTGCCATAATGATCGAGTGGGTGAAGATGATCAATTTGTCAATACTTCGACAATAAACCTGATCTAAGAAAATCAAAAAGAAGTAGAAGAGATTTTCATCAAATGAAAACTTCTGCAAATAGTAAATGGTCCATTTGTATTAGATAATCAAAATGGCAGTTCGCCATTTTGAAACCTGTAGAGTGGTGTAACAGACAAGAAAAAAAAGAGTAGCTATTGTTGTGGGACCAGGGACCGGGGCAGACATCTTAAGAGCTCCCGTAGTACTTCATCCACATTTAAGATCTACATCATTTGGTAACACACTTTAATTATATCCCATAGACCACGGTTGTCGTTCTTCAAAGATCTTATATCGTTATTCAAAGAAGAAAGTGTTAAATTTAAGATATATTGACGCTTCATGTATTACTATGTTTTGTAATAGTAATAGTTCTGTGTGTCTGTGTCTGATTGTCTAGTAACCCCCCTGAGATAAGAGTCAAAATTTATATAAAACAAATATATATATATGTAAAAAAGTGAAGATAAGTTCATTTATTTATAATCCATAAAACGTAACTTTACAATATAGTTACATTAGCAAAGCCTGTGTAGGATCTTAATTTTTATTATTTTATTATTGCTGTCACGATTTAGGGATTGTCTGGTATGTCATGTGTGTATATAATATATAGTAATGGTGAGCGTAAGACCCTTGAGATATTCCTACTAGTGTTGGTCGAATAAACAAAATTTCTGAGCCCTGCCTGAAAGAGAAAAATCTGTTGGAGAGGAATGATTGAAGGATTAGGAAGTAGATGTGAGATAGAGATATCTTGAGTTTAAAGAGAAGACTGGTTCCAGATTTTGTCAAATGCTTGAGCAAAATCCAGAAATACACTTGTTGCATACAACTTTTGCTCTAGTGCCGTCAAAATGAAGTCTATCACTCTGTGTAGCCCAAATCCAAATTGATGGTTGGATATTATTTGGTTATCTGTTAGTATGTCAAGCAGTCTTTTGTATAATAATTTTTCAAATATTATGGAATAAATAGAAAGTAAATTGATTGGACAGTATGGTGAGGGATTGTTTTTGTCTTTGTTGGATTTGATAATCATGGAGATGTACGAAAAATAAAAATTTGAATTTAGTGAATTTTAATAATTTCTATTTATTTTGCATTACATTCCATGTGGTGTAAATCTAACAAGATTTTGAATAAATTCCTTTAGAAATTTTCATAATCATTTATCAAAATAAGTTAATTTTTAAAGATATGATGGCAAATTTAGGTAACCATATCTATTGAAAACTCGTGTCATAAATGTTCAATCAATAGAGTTTGGATCTGAACTACATATTACCACATTAAACCTCAAAGCATTTTTCAGAAATCGGGAGACTGCTCAAAATTTCACGAGGGACCACTTTCTTGGCCTCTTTGTACAAATAGATTAAGTTAAACATACCCGTACAAGCTTCTCTGATTCACCTCTCCATTTACTAACGATTGAACTGGCTGATATATTAAAGAAAGTGGTATTGTTCTGGGTAGCTACTGCCTTAGCAAGCATAGTTTTACCTAGAGTTTAAAAAATTAAAATTAAATAACAAAGATCTTATAAATAACTTTATAATGAAAAAAAAAAATTTGAACTTTTTTATAGTTTATCAAAAACAAAAGAGCAAACATGTACAAAATACAAAATACAAAATAGTTTATCGCATATTTAGCCATTTCTACCATCAGTTTATTTTCAAACTGTCCAAGTCTCCATAAGCAACCATACTTCGTCGACTACATTTCTATACATAATTTTTACACTGTAGACACTCCCTCCAAATTATTTTTCACAAGTTTAAGTCACTTACATAATTCTGTGTTGTTTGTGTAAAGGGGTACAAGTCATTTTTTGTGTCAATCGATTTAAGTTATATTTTGTTCTTTTTAATGAACTTTACCTTTGATAAAAAGGAAATAAGTCAATTGAATAGTATTTACCTTCCATGTAAACACTGTTTCAGTGAATAATAGCCTTGTTCTCAAATGTAAAGTTTATTAAAAAGAACAAAATACAACTTAAACCCATTGTTGCAAAAAAATGACTTGTACGCCTTTACCTACACACCACAGAATTTGCAGCAAGCTGCCTAAATAATGATTTTTTTGCCTCACTATAAGCACTCAGTTATATTACTTCAAAAAAATTCAAGAGAGTTGATTAATGAAAAAATAAATAAACTGATTATATGTAGAAAAATTATGATTGTCTTATTTTTACAACATCCTAAACAATGAAATAAAAAAAAAAAAATTAAGCAAAAATTACCTTTAGTATTAAGTAAAAAATAACAAATATTAATACACCTGCTCCATGCCTTAATCTTTTTTAAAAACCTCTGGGATCAAACCTGTATTAACATATTCCTAAGCAGTGAAACAATTTATTGTTAGTACAACAAAAAATGGCTTTTTTATCCAATCAAGATTTATTTTTAAAATATACAATACTAGTAAACAAGATAAATAATTGCACAATAAATAATAACAAGATAACTGATTCAAGTTCCCAAATTATACAAGTCATATATAACTCATATTTCATTATAAATTTACCTGTTCCTGATGGACCAAATAATAATAATCCTTTCCAAGGGCTGATAAAATCTTTAAAAAAATCAGGATATTTATTAGGATAAACAATTGCTTCATTTAATAAAGTTTTGGCATTATCTAATCCAATAACATCATTCCAATATACGCTCAAGTTTTTTTCAACAACCTCCTACAAATATTTATAAAAGGTTAATTTCATTAAAACTTCGGTCATTCATAAATAATTATTCAAAAGAAAACATAAACCTTCATTATAATATCAGCAAATGATTTCCATTCATCAGAATAACCTTCAAAACTGCCAAGTGGCTTAAAAAATTTTTCATCAGAAATATCAGATTCGCTTAATTTTTTTGACCCATCAGTTACTATAGGAACAACTACCAACGGGCTAGGTGATGATTCTAAGGAATCACATTTCTCTACTGAAGAAGCCTTGGTTAGAGTCTTCGACACTTTCTTTGTTGGTTTAGATTGGTTTTTCTTTTCTCCAGTTTCAGAAGATATTGTCTTCTTAGATATCTTTGGATATTTTTGAAAACGTATAAAATAATAAGTTTCATACTCTTGCAATATGTGATTCAGTTCAATGTTATCACATATTTGAAGATCTTTAGGCAATTTAGATTCAAGATTGAACTGTTGATAAGTTTCTGTATACCTGGAAATAAAATTTGGATTTCAGCAAAAATAATATAAGAATCCAAAGAAGGCAAGAAGAAGCTTACAGCTAGTTGACAATCAAAACTAAAAACAAATCAGGATGGCCACTTTATTATGTCTCTCTATGAAATAAGGATAAAAATGAGTACGACATTTTTCAAACACATATGCATAATTAAGCAATATTTTCATTTATTAATAAATTGTTAAGGAAGGAGGCTAAATCTTCATGCCTTGTGGTGACTAAGAGGTAGAGAAAGAAAAATAAATTGCTCTAAAAAAATACACTAACACATATATATATATATGTAATATGACAGATACACTACAACAGAGCATAATTTATATTATACATGATCTCTGAATGGAAATAATAGCTAAATAAATTAAATTAAAATTTCTACTTATTTGTTGCTTCATGGCCTCCTAAAATGGTGTCTGAAACAATTCACAAGGGAGTAATATTTAATAAATTATACAATGGAACCTTGATTTTGTACACTAGAAATGTATATGTATAATAATTACATGCAAAATTAAGATTTCATCTAGATTCGTATCATAATAGAAGTCTCCAGATCTGTATCTTAAGCAAAATTTAAATCATTCACATGAATATTAGACAAATTTCTAACAAATCGTGCCAAGATGTCTACAGTATATAACATTTCTTTATCCTTGGCCTTTCAAAATAAGTTAATAAAAAAAATAATTGCAATAAGGAACATTAACCAAAATTAAAATAAATAAAATTCACCCTTCTGTTCTTAAAAAATGCTGGACAAGAAGAAGTAAATTAATTCTACGTTCCTTCAATTTTTTATCTGCCTGAAAGAATAAATGAAATTCACAAGTGAAAATTCAAATACTTATAATTTTAAACTTAAAATAATGAAATAACAAAGAACTGTACAGCATCTTTAGGAGTGTAAGTATACTTCAATGTTGCCTCACAAGCCATCTTTTAGATTTTACTGTATATAAGAGTTGGCAAACCAATGAAAAATATGTAAATTGTCGGTACGAAATTGCTTAGGAGGTATAGAAACAAAAGACAACTGATCAACCAGTTACCATGGTCATTTTTAAACATAAAATTATCATATCATGTATGCCAATCATATTATATCGTCTAAATGTTTTCAATATACAAATATTTTTTTTTAAATTTGCTCAATCGAAAGTAAAAACGTAATATATACCATATTGACTCCTTAGCATACATACCTTCGTAGCCGGCTTAATTTGCCGGTAGTCAAGATAGCCACTTGTTCTTCATCATTCAAACGTTAGTCATATTTAATCTAAATGATTTTTTAAATTCTTTTTGCCTAAAAAGAGTAACATAATTGTATAACTAACAATTATATACTGAAAGTTTAAAAAAAAATTAATATTAAACAGAAAGCTCTTTGTATCTGCCCCCCTTCGACTACTAGTATGATACCATATCTGGTACAATTAATTTTCTAGTTGGTCAATTGAATAGGTATAATCAAAATAAGTATTTTAGATTTCATAAATATCGTAGCATTAATTCTATATATACATTATAGTTTTTAAATTATGGCAAGTTGTGTTTATCTAAAAAAATAAATTGTTTCATTAAAAAAAAAAATCTTAAAATTGGCTACGTAAAATTGGACAAAAAAAAAAAATAACAAGTTTCGTTTTATAATAAAATAACAAACCTATGTAAGGAGCTAAATAGATTCCCAGCTTATATACTTTGGATCACCGACATAACATTGTGGTCACTGAAATTAAACGAAGAATAATCCTAACTGGTCTAACTCTACCCATATAGTCACCATATTTCGTGTTAACATATTAGGTATAATTTATTCACAAAAAAAAATTCCTTTTTTATAGTTTACACATAAGAGCAATATCTAATCAAATTCTCTATTTCATTGCTGCGATACAGAATTTTCCAAAAGTAAGCAAAATAGTCTAAAAGCATAATAAGAATATTCAAAGGATTTACAAACAACCATCAGGTCCCAGCCATGTGGCCAGTGCCTGTTGTCTGTCGAACGGTATCCAACTCCTATATTTATCGTTACGGGTGAAAACGCCCTTACGCTTACTCCATGGTTGTGTAGTTATCCATGGCTTTTTTGGCAATACTCTAAAGACAACAGTCGAGTGCCTTTGCAATAAGATAACAAAAACTTTTTAAAATAAAACTGTGTGCACAATCTTCTAAATGCTTACATACATAAATAATCTAGTTTCCCATTTGTATATTTATAGATCAAAGCGTGAGTGATATATTATTTGCGGCCAGTTATGTCTTTTCAAATTTTTTGAAACACATTGGTAACCACACAGCTCGTGTAATGTGTTTTGAGAAGCGGTTTCGAAGCTTAATTTTCACAGAATTACTACAAATACTATCCAGGAATTCGACTTGTGTGGAGTGTAAAATATACGCCCTTTATACGAACATTTTTTGTCCTTTCTGGCCTGAAAGACTAGTGTCTGGATACATCATTTAGTCCGAACTTTATAAATTTTAAGCCAAACTTATTTGTCAAGTTTAATGTTATATTTATAATTCAAATAAATGCTAGAAACAGCCTAACAGAAACTAATAGATTTTCAAGGACATTTATTGGGTTCGCAATAAGCCTTGTTTTACAGAATAATCTGGATTTCAGAGATTATCTATTTACAAATTTTAATTTCTATATGAAGAGCATAAAATTATACAAAATTTCATTTAAAATTTTTATTATGAATTGCTTCCAAAGCTTAATTGATAGGAAAAGAAGCTGAGTGTTATGATATATTGTGTCATAATTTAATTTCCAGCATTGTCTCCCGTGATTGGAATTAGCATAAATTCTATAGACATAAATGATTGATGTAATAAATGTAAATTACATATATTTTTGTCAAAAAAAAATATCCAAAATAACTTTTATAAGTATATGATATACATAAACGTGACACATATTGAGAGCACCATTTAAATTGATTTAAACTCATGTTGCTTTTGTACTACATCCTACACCGAAGCTATGCTATAACCTTAGCCGTGGATAACAGTGAGTTGTAATTGTGATAAAGTGTCCTTAAGCTGAAGCTGAGAACCGTACAGAATAATGTTTAATGTCCTTCGGCAGAAAAGATTTCGCTATACCTCATTGTACCATGCTGTCAGAAGAAAACCAACAGTTGTTACTTCAACCATTGGTAATATTTTAAGAAATAACGAAGTTTCGGCTAATGGAACTTTGTCGTCGCTTTCAAATTATTCAGTGTTTCCCTTTCCAAAATGTTCAGCCCCATTTGAAAGGACAGAAATAATTAATTTTAGACAATTTAGCACCCAGAAACCTGGAGGTGGTTCAACAACTCCAGGAGGTGGAGGAGGTGATAAAAATGAACCTCCTGAGGAACCTCAAACATCATTACCAGCCTCTGTGGTGGTTCCAGAAGTTTGGCCTCAAGTTCCTCTTATTGCAATAAATAGAAATCCTGTTTTTCCAAGATTTATTAAATTAGTTGAGGTGAACATAGTATGATTCAATTCAAGGCAAACTTATGCAATCGTGATGCTACTTTTACTGATGTTGACTAAATGTTTTAGATTACTGATCCATCATTAATTGAACTGATAAGAAGAAAAGTTAGATTGAACCAACCATATGCAGGGATATTTTTGAAAAAAAGTGAAGAGTGAGTAGCATGCTGTTTACTTTTTAAAGTCCTCTATTGTTAAAGACTGCATAAAGTTAGTTTGGACCAATTTTTTTAGGAAATATTTTAATGGACAACGGATTAGGCAATTGCAAGATTAATAATCTCCTTTAATATTAGTATTTAGTGGATATGAAATGTATATTTGCATAAAGTTATGCACATTTGTTAGAATAAAATTCTAATGCAAATTGTATATTTGCATAAAGTTATGCACATTTGTTAGAATAAAATTTATAGCTGCTCATTTATTCAATCTTATAAGGGATCCTCAGAGCCATTACTTTCTTTAAAAACAATTAAAGCATATGAATTTATGCTTATAGGTAAAAAAAAAAAAAAATTAAAATTGTGCTATCTTGGTCTGATATTCTTAAGCTTACTTATCAGTTTATCCCTATGTATGTCAGAAAGTGTGGTAGCTTAGTGGGTAAGGCGCTGGACACCCAGATTCGATTGTGGTGATAATTTATTTATTCTCTTATATCAGCTGTGGATCGCTTATGCGGCCATGTGACCATTGGTCTTATCAGGGATTTATAAAGCTTCAATTTTGTTTTCTTAAACAGTAACTGAGACTTGGTGAGTTTAAGATTGGCCAGTTAGGATTTTTTTCCATCCTTAATTCTATTATCGATCTTGTAGCTGATATAATTTTTGTTATTTAACAAAGAACCTAAATGTATGAAGCTCAGCAGAGTTTTGAAAGTTAAGTTAAAGATTTGGATTTTATCCATGGCTCTTGTATTTTCCAATTCTTGCATTTTCAAGATAGATCCAAATCTGATGAGAATAAATTAGTAATATAATAATTAAAAATAAAAATAATAATGAGCTATAAATTAAAGACATAAAATTATATTGTATGGACTAGAAAATAAGTTGTTCAAAACATTGGATTTTAATTAATTTAATAATGGGATTCTGCTCATCATGTTAATGAAAGATTAGCCTATGTTTGTACAGATTTTAATATACCTATTAGTTTATTTTGTATGAACCAGTGCACTGACATTGTAGGGTATAAGTATAGGATTATAGTGAATGTCTTTTAATTGTTAATTATATGAATTAAACTAATTGATTAATAATTTTCTGTATTTATTGTGTCATGGGTTCTTTATTGTTTAAATGAACAAAGTTTAAATTTTACTACTATGAAATATGAAATAATTATTATAATAAGTAATGTGGACATTTTCTAATCATTTCAAGGAATGAAAAGCAAGTAGTCGACAGTGTGGATGAAGTGTATCGCATTGGGACTTTTGGTCAGATCCATGAAATGCAAGATTTAGGCGACAAACTAAGACTCGTGATTATGTCCCACCGTAGGATTCGTTTACTTGGACCTTTAAATGATGTGGAAGAATCTGCTCAAGGTAAGAATATAGCAGGCAAATGATACTTACAGATTTGTTATATATTTGCTGCATTGCTAGTAATATTGAACATTAGTAGGTTATGTATTGATGTAACAGAGGTAGTAAACAATAAAAAAAAAAAATGCAATTAAATAAATAATGCATTTAGGTAAGAATCTTACAATCCTTAACCCTCTAACCGGCCCATGAATTTGGTGCCAAAATCAGGACTATCGGTCAAATCGACCCTCATGCCTAAAAAGCTTTTATTTTTGCATGTTTACTATGGAATTCTATGTTGATGTTGTACACAGGATTGTTTGATTTATTTTAGTGATTATTTCACAAACTTCTTTATCATTTATCAGTCTTTTTTTTAAATGTATTTGAAAAGTTTATCTCAAAAGTAATAAAAAAGGGCATTTAAACAAAAGCTTGCAATAAAATAATAAAATACTAATACAGCTGAACATAGAAATCTAAAATTTAGTAAATTCGTTTTGGGAAAGCTAGGAATTATAGGCTTGAAATGTTTGTACATTATTCAAAAAGTAAAGATCAAAAGAAAACTATTAATTATGTAATATAAACAAAAGTAAAAAGCATTTTAAATTAAATAGAAGTATAAAACCAAATAAAACTAGAAAGTAGGCAGATAACGTTTGGTAATTACAATATTAAATAGATATTGGAAACTTAATTATTGCATTCGTTGTATATTGTATTAAAATGGCCAGGACAAACAGGCTTTGTGCATTTTATGCACTTATGACATGTCTTCTTCATTTTGACCCTGTAGGACCACCAGTCATGTTGGCTGTCATGACAAATGCGAGTACTTATGAATCCCTGACACGATTTCACTGACGTCCAGGACCTGATATAATTTGCCAAAGCCAGCTAAGTGTCCACGCCTCCCCCATACCTCTGCCCCATCATTTAGTTCCACCGCCGCTGGTCATAATGACAGGTGTGCCGGTTAGTTTGTTAACAAGGAAATTCTTGGAGCAAACGAAAGTCTGACTGGAAACATTACCTCTATTGCCTATTGATAATCGAGGGATTTATTCCTTTTACAGTCACGGTAGTATGATTTCTACAAGCGCGACAGATAGAAGAAATGAAAAAAAGGATAAATAAAAGAAGATTCATAGGTAATTAAAAACTGCACGTGCATTTTCAATGATCCGGCCATTTGGTAGTCCATCACGTCGGGTCAGATGTTATCATATATCCGCATGCCAGTAAGAACAGGAGACTGTACTTTACTATACTATTCATAATTAGTATGTTGTCTGCCGTCAATAACTGTAGTGCATCATATTTAACCTGTCACTGATGAATATTCTGTGCGGTGTATAGTGCAAGTGTAGTGCAATGTCACAAAAACGAAAACATATCTCATTAACCCTATAATAGGGATTTTTATCATCCTGCACATTACAAATTACCATAATTTATTCAAGTAAAATATTGTAAATAACTTTTGTAGATGATTTCTGAGGTTTTCATGTTAAGTTTGCCGCTCCATTGCCACACCTTTATAATCGAAGTTTTTACTCAATAATTGAATGAAATACAAGTCGCTATGACCAATATGTCGTTATATCTACTTAACATTGCATGTAATAGGTAGGTATATCAAGCTGAAGTGACCTGACGATTTAGTCTCTATAGGCTGTTCACTGCTACAACTAAGTCGTCGTAGCTGTATCCTTGCTTGCTTACTTGATTTATTACAAGTTGAAGTGACCCTTGGCCTTATGACCAGAATATTGGATAAATTATTCATTATTGTTATTCTAGGCCATTTTTTTATAAAAAAAAAAAAAAACAATTAGATACTTTTATTAAATAAGAAAAGAAACAAATGAATTAATACTACACTTTTATTGTATAATACATAAATAAAAATTTAATCAAAAGATGTCTTGTTAAGAAAAAGAAAATATATATATGTATATATATATATATATATATATATTTTTTTTTTTTTTCTGTTAGCACTATAGACTATGTAGATCTTTGGCCGTGCGATGTGGTCTTCTTACAAACATTTTGTCACTTGCGTGAGCTCAGACAGCCTGGAGGGGGTCACACAACCTCACGTTGCTGTGAACCATGCGAACCTCACCGGTGCAGCGGCAGGCTGCCATTGCTCCATAGCCTTTGAGACCAATTGGGCAGCGTCCTTCCCAGCGACTCTCTCGGGTTCAAGGACAGTGACAAATTAGTCTAGACCCACGGATTATGGCTGTTCTCTATATATCTATATATATATATATATATATATATATATATATATATATATATATATATATATATATATATATATATATATATCCTTCGGAAAGCAAAACAAAAGTTTTCTTTACTGCCTAACTCTTTACTAAATAAAAGAGAAATATAGATTTCTGACCTTATAAGAGTCTTAGTACAACTAGAAATAAATCTATATTTAGCAGCAGACGCAACTTCTTGCAATTATTCTTTCTCATCTTACTAATTAATAGCTACAAGGAGTTATGAGTAAAGTGGCAGTCTACTGTGGCTATTGATGAATTCTTCAGGAGAAAAAAAAAAGATCGGTAAATCAAGAAAACCAAAAATCACATAATGAAATGGTCTATCAAGGAAAACCAAAACCACCAAATGAAGTGGTTCGTCACGGAACTAAAAATAAATATTAATAAAACAATACATTTTTCCCAACGATAATATGAAAGTTATTTAAAGAAGTGGATTTTAAATTCTTTATCGGTACGGGACATCGACAAGGTAAGCTTCGGAACTCCTTTGCCCGGTTAGCTAATGTCGGAGACTCTGTCTTTTCCAATGCGGGCGTGTTTCCGTTAGAAAATATATAAGGGTTTATACCGGTCCCTCCGAAAGAGAGCAGAATCTCCCAGACCAGTTTTCTTTGGAAAATCCCCAATCGAAGGAAACCTAACCAAGATTTTAAAATAAATCTAATGCCACGTTACAGTCTACAGAACAAGATTAGCCCATCTTCCTCTATCCTTGGCAGCCTCTTAAAAGTTTCTAATTATGAGCACTCTGGCATCCTTTCTCACCTCGTCCTTCCAATGGATTTGTGGTCTCCCTCTTCTTCTTTTAACATTAATTACTACCTCTAGGATTTTCTGTTGAGCTTCATCCTTGTTCATACGTGTTACTGGTCCAACCCATCTTAATCTACTCGGTTTTATGCAATTAATCAAGTCTTCATTTTTTAAGATTTTCATCATTGCTATTAATTCTCTACATTCCATTGACAAAATTTGCACTGTAGATTCTCCTCATAATTTTTCTTTCAAAAATCTTTAATTTGTTGCTATCTCCCTCTGTCCGGTTAGCTAATGTTGGAGTCTCTGACTTTTCCAGTGCGGGCGTGTTTCCGTTGGAAAATAGATAAGGGTTTTTCCCAGAGCAGCAGAAAGAACATACAAGCAGAGATGCACCAAGTCTCTGCACCATAGATAACTACGGGCTTAACCAGAGTTTTATATAATTTCATTTTAGTTTTCCTGGACAGCAGTTGTGAGCGGAATAATATAAATGGTGTCCATTTTGTGTATTCCTTTTTTTACTTAACTCAATCTGAATTCTTTAAAAACCAACATTGCTTATGTGAAGATTTCACAGAAATTATTTTATCAAATATGAGTGATCATTGAATTTTACACAAAAAAGTGGTGCATTTTGTGATTATTTATATGTTTACTGTGAAGTTTTTAATTTTTCAACTATATTTTAATGAATTATTATGTATTTATATTTATATGAATTAAAGTATAAGATAAGTAAATTTTTAAAAACCATTTGGAGACTATGAAAACTTCCAGGTCAATAAAATAAAGTTCAATTAGTATTTGTATGGAAGTTTCTATCTCTAAATATAAATTTTCAATTTTATATCTGCATATACTAATCATTAACATTTAGCTGAAGTATTAAATAATTCCACAGAATTGAATTTTTTAAAGTGCACCACATTTTTGTAACAGCTGCAAAAAGAATCCTGCCCAAATAGCTAATACTGGTATATATCATCGGTGCATTGCCAAAGTGGTGTATATAAAAATTTGTGAAACTGAGAAAATTGTGTTTGAATTATGGTTGCAGAAGTAATGCAGCTAATTTCTTAATCAAATTGGCCATATTTTGTATTTTTAATTAGTGACGTAACATATTCAATTAGTTCTTTTTAAGGACATTGTAAAGGGAATAGAAAACCATATTAAAATGCAACATAATCCAAAAATAATAAAATTTGCAGACATGACATTTTGACATTGCACCGACCATATTTTTTTGTAGTAGTTGTACTTTATTGTATATTTAATTATTTTTTTTTAACGTTTGACAAATAATCATGCAAGGCCAGGTTATAAATTTTCCAATGTCCTAGTAGTCAAGTTGAAATTCCCAATGATAAAAAAGGGGATCGATATCTATGTTGAAGAGCAACCAGAATCTAGGAGAACAAGAACTTCTCGGAAATTGAAGGAAAGAGGCATCACTGCTAAAGATGAAAAGGCATCCCAATCGTCTTCTTCAACGTCAATCAAAACTAAACAGGTGTTGATGGTAGAAGTTGAAAATGTTGTACATGAGAAATTTAAAAATACTGAAGAAGTTAAGGTAATTGTATTTTATTTTTATTTTGCAACAATAAATTGCTAATATTAAAATTATAATTATTTTTTCAAAAATAACTTAACTTCCTCAGCTATCTAGGATAGAGGAAGCTTTGTAATTAAACAAAATAGTTGGGAGCCATGATATGCGGGCTTTAAGAAAATATGTTTTTCATCTGAGTTTTAGTTAATCAAAGTACTATCTAATGTATCTAATGATGATCTGACTAAATCTAAACTATTTTAAAGCAGTTCTTGCAATTTTGTTTGTTTCTGTATTTTTCTTTTCACATCTAATTTAAGAAAATAGCAATTTTTCACCTTTAGTTTTTCATGAGCCCACTAACCTTTTTATCTTCGAATATAAAATTATCATCTTAATGTATAAAATATTGAGAAAAAGGTTGTTCCCCTCACCAACTATAATTACAAGGAAGCTAGAAAAAGCATCTCCACTAACTTTGTCCATCGTGAATGTGCATTTCAATTTACTGTTATTGTTGAAGTTTTCTTTGATATCGGAATCAAGACTGTAGCGCCAAAACAGTTATAGCGATTTTGATGTTAATATTCCTAATAAATCTAAGATGTAAATGTTCCTAAAATCTTCTTAAAACATTTTTAATCTTACTATATAGCATCTTCTCGAGAAAAAGCAGAAAAAAAGTTGTGAACAAATAAAATTTTATTTGTGCATAACTCAAAAAAGTAAACATTTTTTTTATGATCGCTACGAAATCTTTCAAAAGGTACTTGAATTTCCTAAAAAATCATCCAGATCAGAGTATTATTATCAGAGATATTGTGTTTTGAACTTCTTTTTTTGTGTGTAATTTTCCAAAATATGTCAAAATAAACAATTAGAGCATTAAATTTGTATTTCCTAATGTAGTCTGTTAAAAGAGAGAAGAAGCTAACCTTTATAATTATTTAAATTCATTCTCAAGTCCGACTTTGTTCATTTTTTCAAAACCGTCCAAATACAACATTTTATGGTTTCGATTTTGTTTTAAATTTAATCAAAGAAATAACGAAAAGCGTTTTGAATTTTACAGTTCACAGCCTTGAAATCCTTGAATCATGCTTGAATTTTTTCATGCCTTATCATTCGACACCCTGTTTTAAATGAGAACATAGATAAATAAATATATACAAAACAATTTTTTTTAACGTTTTTTCTTCTTTCAGTAAAATTGACTTTTTTGAGTTACGAGTTTTCACAGATTAAGGGACAATATATAAGGATTTGGTTTTTATACAATTTATTGAATTACTGTAGATAAGTGGTTTTTAGCTGTGTAGATCTTCAAGTTGGATTTAATTATGTTGCTCTTTCTAGTTTTTTGAAATTAACAGAGTTGTTTCTGAAACTAGCTTTTAATTTTAAAAAGTAGTGAATATTTGTTCATTTTAATCTTGAACTTTTATATCTACTATATGGCAATTTATTTTAGGTATTGGTTTGATCTTTACTATTCTGTTATTTTTAAGATTCTGCCAATCCATAGTTTTGTAGAAGGTTTATATTATTTACATAACATAAGTTTAGTAATAATGATAATGTATGTTTTGTTTTTAATCTCTATTGATTATTTTAATATTTTAATATTAAAATATTAAAAATATTAAAAATATTTTAATATATTTAAGAAGGTTTATATTATTTACATAACATAAGTTTAGTAATAATGATAATGTATGTTTTGTTTTTAATCTCTATTGATTATTTTAATATTTATGAATTTAATTTTTAATAGGCCCTAACTCAAGAAATAGTGAAAACAATCAAAGACATAATTAGTTTAAACCCATTATATCGTGAAACTTTGCAACAAATGATTCATCAGGGGCAACGTGTTGTTGATAATCCAGTGTACCTGTCGGACCTTGGGGCTGCTCTAACAGGAGCGGAGGCTGCTGAATTGCAAGCTGTAATGGAAGAAATGGATGTAAGAATTTGTAATTTTGTTATTGTAAGTTTGACTTCAGATATTCAAAATTTAAAAATTGGTTTAACTACATTTGTCTTTTACAGATTCCCAAAAGGTTACTGTTATCACTGTCACTGTTAAAAAAAGAACTTGAACTTAGCAAATTGCAACAAAAAATAGGAAGAGAAGTTGAAGAGAAGGTTAAGCAGCAACATAGGAAATATATTTTACATGAGCAGCTAAAAATAATTAAGAAAGAACTTGGTTTGGAGAAAGACGATAAGGATGCAATAGAGGAAAAATTTAGAGATAGAATAAAAGTAATTCCATTTTGGCTACTGATTTTAATAATAATAGTATTATTGTGAAAGTCATGAATATTATTAATAATATTTATTTTTAGGAAAAGAAAGTTCCTGACAGTGTTAAGGAGGTTCTTAATGAAGAATTGAATAAATTGGGATTTTTAGAAAGCCATTCATCAGAATTTAAGTAATTAAATTCATGTATTTTATTATAAGCTTTTAAAGTTAAAAAGTAATTATTTTATTTTAATGAATATTAGAAAAGCTCAATAACATTTTTATTATTTGTTATTAATCATTCTAGAGTATAATGAATATCTAGAAAATTTATTAGTTTATCTTTAGTGTTGTAAATAAACATTAGTAACTTTAAGGCCATTTTTCCAATAAAAATTCCAAACTTTTATGGCCTTTATAGCCTTTGCAGTGATTGCTTAAAAAAATTAAAGAGAGGATATAGGACAAACACTTAAAGTGATTAAGTTACCTCTGTTGGAAATAAGAATATAGCTTTGATAGTATATATTGAATATAGCCATTAGTATCAGCACATGGTTAGCAAAGTTAAAAATTCTATCTAATTTATTTAATAATTTTAATTTATGTATATTATTTCATGTATTTTAACTTGTTTTTCTTTTTTAATTCTGCTACAGTGTCACTCGAAATTATCTTGATTGGTTGACTTCATTACCATGGGGTATTACGAGTACTGAAAATTTAAATCTGACAGAGGCACAAAAGATTCTTGATGAAGATCATTATGGAATGGATGATGTAAAAAAAAGAGTTCTTGGTATGATTGTTTTTCTTTAATTTGATTAAATTATTAGATTAAGTTAAAAATATATTATTGTTTTGATCCAACTAACTGATGTTTTGTCCAAATAAAGTGCTATAATTTTATGTTATTTAGTCTATTTGGCTTCTATTACAAAGAAAAAAATCCTAATAAAAGGTTTTCCTAATTATTTGTTGTTTGAGGGGAATCAACTATTTGTATCTGAGTTGTATGGGACTGGGCAATCACGAAGGTGAATACCTGATAGAGTTGAGTGGATTTTTTTAAATGAATTTTTAAAATTAAAAATAAATAAACAAAAGGAGAATTACCTGCTATTCTGGCTTTTTTCTCGATGGTATATTATTATCTTCTATCTGATATTTTGTCTACAAGCTCCAGGAGACTTCTTCAGAGAGACAGATGCCTCCTAGAACGTTTGAATGATATATCAGGAAGAAAATAATATACCACTGCAGAAAAAAACTGGAATAACTGAAATGATATCTCAGGAAAGAAGCTTAAAAAGTACAAAAGAAAAATTGAAAGAAATGGGCTATTAAATATGTATAATTATTTAAAGAAATATGGTAACAAAATAATAAATGAAAATAACTAAATAAACAAAAAAAGGAGACATGAAAAAATAAAGGCTATTTCTTGTGTCCAATTATATAAGTATATAGGGTATCTAAGTAATAGCTTATAAAGCAATAGACATAAGTATTTATTATAATACTAAAATATAAAAATTTAAATATGTAGCTCAATTACAAACATGGCCAGGTCCCTTAATAAAATTTTCCAAGATCATCCAAAAATTGTTTACAATAGTTTAGGCAGAGAATTATTTTCTTTATGTCAAAAGATATTACAAACAAGCTGTTTATGGTCACGTGATCTCAATGAACCGCTGAACCTGACTGATTTTAAAACTAAGCGCTTGTGAGATTGGCCACTTTTTGTAAAGAAGTCATGTATTTAAATACATTTTTAACACGTTTTTGGTATTTTAGAAACACAACAGCTTTAGTATTGCATAGAGGATGAAACTATCCTACCAAAACAATGTCCACTCATTTTGTGATAAAGATGGGCCATGTTTATAACTGGGCTACTCAAATAACATTGACTAATGGATATGATGAAATACCTTTATGGAGGGGAGAGGAGAGGCTACATGATGATTACGTTAAACATTGCATTAGAGTGTTTTTCAGGTATTGGGGAAGGTTAAATACTAAATCTTTATGATGCCAGTTTTTTGCATTTATATGTCAGTTTTTATGCTGTTACCGGGAAAACACTATAACCGGAAAATCATTATATTTGATAGTGTTACAACAAAGTTTTATTGAATTAACTTTATTTAATTTTTTTTAATGTATTTTCTATAATCTCTAACTGTTGATAATATTTTATTTAGATTTATATTCTTTACTTTGTTTTCAGAATTTATTGCTGTTAGTCAATTGAAAGGGTCTACTCAAGGTAAAATACTTTGTTTTTATGGACCTCCAGGCGTTGGAAAAACGAGCATTGCTAGATCCATTGCTCGGGCTCTAAATAGAGAGGTATGATCATTAATTAAATGATTTTTATTGATAATTAACCGATTTAGTGCATGTTAATGGATTTG
This sequence comes from Rhaphigaster nebulosa, assembly GCA_948150685.1. Lineage (NCBI taxonomy): Eukaryota > Metazoa > Arthropoda > Insecta > Hemiptera > Pentatomidae > Rhaphigaster > Rhaphigaster nebulosa. Next base: position 65,704,946 of record OX411312.1, read on the forward strand.
GTTGTTAAGTGCGTCAGTGATCGCTTCACTTCTTTGTTTAGTCATCAGTAATATGATTTTAACCGAATAGACTTCAGTAATTGATATTTTATATTAAATATAGTTAGACTTATTAGATTTACAAATTTGTTCCAATTTATGTTGGAGCATTTAATATTTCTTTTGCACTATGTGTAACTTGAACAAATCAAAAGTTATAAAAATAATAATTATTAAAAGGGTCTTAGCGAAACCGGAGGTTCTATGCTGATATGATATGATCAACAATTTTTGCCAACATACCTCCCCCCACTGAACTTCATCAAAAACCCAGTCTTCTAGATTGGACCTAACGTTACCTTCCCATCTACGTTTTCGTCAACCTGTAGGTTTTCTTCCCGTTGGTTTAGTGCTAAATCTGATTCGTTGATTATCTATCTTTACGTGCACATTTCAGTTGTGGTGATGCTATCACTTTAATTATATTTATTGAATGCATATAATGCAATTCAGGATTGTGTAGCCATCTAAATTTCAGGTCAGCTCACTCTCCTTCCGGTCAAATATGCAATATTTTATTTCCGAAAACCGTTTCTCTTCCTTAATGCAATCAGACATGTTTTGCATTGGCAAAGAATTGTATATATAACATAATAGTTTTGTAAATTCTTGTTTTCATGTTTCTAGATAGTTGATGCGAGCTGAGTAATTTTGCAATGGAGAAATCAAATATTGAAAATTATTTGTGCTTCATATAATTATATAGTGGCACTCTCATTCAGTCCATACACTCAGTCTGTATCCTAAAACTGATCTATCCTCTTCTTGAGTCTTTATTCAAAGCACTCAAGTACAATAAAAGGAAAAAATCATCCTTTATGATTTTAGAGTATTCTCAGTGGTTTTTATGTCTCAAATTTCTCTGTGAAAATAAACCTGCTGATTGCACGAGAATCCTTTTCTAAGTAGAGGACCTAGCTTCCTATTTCATGTTCAGAGAAGTTCATTAATTTAAAATAGCTTTATGCAATATATATCATTTAAAATTTTATTTAATGAAAAATAAATCCCCAACTAAGGTAATAACTTATAACTCTATTTATCATACGTGATGGAATATTCTTGCATATCTACTTAAGCGCATTGGTGGGCTGTTAGTGAAGTTGACGCCCATGAATATTGAAACTTGGTGTTCTTCAACACTTCTTTACCCAATACATTAATTTAGTTTCTGTATTGCACAGGTGCAAGGGGCCCTTAGGGAAGGGACCTGACTACTGCAGCAAGGTTCAATATTCATGAACATCAACTTCACTAACAGCCCAACAATGCACTTAAGTAGATAAGCAAGTACATTCCATCCTTTAGGACAGATATAAAAGTTATTTCTGTAGTCAAGGTTTTCACTTTTTATAAAATTAAAATTTGTTTTTAGTTTTTCAAATACCTATTGACCATTTGCAATTTATTACCGTATGATCATGAACTTAGGTACAAATAATAAAATAAAAAACACCAACAAAATGCCAAAAATACTTATAATGGAATATTTTGAGATCACAATGTTTCAAAACATTCATGGGAATTTACTGAGTTATTTGAGCTATCAAACTCAAAAATCGGTCATGCAGTTCATTCAAAAAATCATTAGACACCCTCAAACGGACAGATTAAACACATTTAATACTTTTCTTCGCCCTTTTCTTCACTCGTTATAGCACAGGTACTTACCTCTGTTACCAAATGTGGTTTTATTTTTCTTCTACCTGCGTTATACTGAAGGTCTACTGCAATTGTTTGCTTGGTCAATTTAATCCTTTTGGGTACTCCAAATGTAATGTTTATAATATCGTCGCCACCGCATATGATTAACAAATGTGAATATAGCTACTTTTCAAGAGACCAAAAAAGAGCTTCACGTTTTACCTATAACTTCCTCATTGCAAATAATATTTTTATCTCTCGACCCATTAACTTCTCTGAGTCCTAAATTTTATTTTGCAATTATGCTTCTGGTAAATTAATAAAACTAAGGAATTTCCATTCGTTAGTTATAAGTGATGGCAACAGTATTATCTAATTATCTGTACAGTATTTTAGGTTTAGTGTTGGTGGAATGACTGATGTTGCTGAAATTAAAGGGCATCGAAGAACTTACGTTGGTGCTATGCCAGGAAAGGTTATTCAGTGCCTTAAAAAAACAAAAACTGAGAATCCTTTGGTCCTTATTGATGAAGTAGACAAAATTGGAAAGTAAGTAAAATAAAATATTTTCCATTTAATATTATATTAAATTTACATATTTTTTATTGATCTTACTGAGTTTATTATGAACCCATTCAAGAAGGACTTAGATATGAATGTATATTTCATGTGTGTTATAAATCCCTATTTTTGGTAATGTAAATGATAAGAAAATGTAAAGGAATTCATTAAAAATAAGATGAATTTAGTCTTTAGTTTGATTAATGAATATTGTAAATTACAATTTAGGAGGAGGGAGCCTATGAAATAATAACAAAGATGCACCTACTAAAACTGCTAAGCGCCCAATCTAAAATACTGAGAACCCTTACAAAACTTTATTAAGTTTACATAAATCTCACAGTACCACCATTCTGCCACAGTTAGCAAACTTATTCATTCTACTTAATCAAATTCCTTGGATTCCATGCTCAGATAAGATACTATTTGGTACAGCTCTTCCTCATGCCTAACAAACCTAAGTATTGTCAGATGCATCTTCACTTATTGTTACTATTGAGTAGCATGTGTGAATTAAAAAATATAAGAAATAAAAAGGAGGAGGAATTATTATTTATAATATATTTTATTCAGAGGATTCATTTATTACTTAAAATATATTTTTTTCAGAGGATTTCAAGGCGACCCGGCAAGTGCCCTTTTAGAAATGTTGGATCCGGAACAAAATGTAAACTTTTTGGACCATTATTTGGATGTTCCTGTCGATTTATCTAAAGTAATATTCGTTTTATCTTTTTTTTTAATAAAGTTCATGTATTTTTTATTAATGCAATATGGTTTTTAGGTATTGTTTATTTGTACAGCAAATGTTGTTGATACAATCCCTGAGCCTTTACGAGACAGAATGGAGATGATTGATGTTTCTGGGTATGTAGCTGAAGAGAAATTAGCCATTGCCAAGCAATATTTGCTTCCTCAAGCGATGAGAGAATCCGGTCTAACCAATGAACAAGTAATTACAGACACTTTAACTTTCTGTTGAATATTAATGTAATTAAATTTACAGTATTGTGGATCCTCGGTTTTAGATATAACAGAAGTCTAAATCTGAACTATCTGTTTATCATAAATTTTAGGTTTTAATTTTTTTTTTAACAAAATGTGTTAAATGACTTATAAGAATATAAGATAATATTCCTGTCACCTAATGTCATCCAAATATTCTGCAATGAAAATTTATGTTTATTGAACTGATGGAACTGGTCAGAGGTTGACCTGGTAGTGGTACTGTTGTTGGTGGGAGTGAATCAGTCCGGCAAGTGGACCTTGTGGTCATTTTCGCCAACCCCTGACGGCTACCTTTAGGTCGTCACCCTGTACTAACCAGAGTGGGACTGTCAAGATTCATTGCTGCTACAAAATAAATATTAACTGATCCTGGTGGGAATTGAACCCACATTGTTCCTGACCAGGCACTCAGGGAACCTTGCCCCTAAGTGCTCGGATGACCTACTTTCCACATGAAATCAGTTTTTTAGAAGTTTATTTAGAAACTTATTTTAAGTATAGACTTTCACTACATGCTATATTATTTTTTTAATTATTTCTTTATCTTATAAGATTGAATATTCAGTCGATAAAACAATATTCTCATCAGGAATTGAACACATTTTGTTAATTGATGTAAGCAGTTTAGAGCAGGACATATTCGGGGTCAAATCATCCTTTATATGTATGGTGTTGGTACTTCTTTCTCCCTATTATTAGACATGTCAATGACCATAGGAAAGACACCAACTAAAATTTATTAAGGTTCTCGAAGGAAATAGATTATTTTTATAAAATATAACATAAACAGTAAGCTTTAAATATCCTTAAAAAGAAAAACTGTTCAATAAAATCAATAAATTTATTTTCCCTCTATCCAAAAATTTATTTTATTTAAGTATTACTTTAATCTAAACTTTGATTTTTTATATTATAGATTAATATTGATGATAAATCTATAAATGCACTGATAAAATCTTATTGCCGGGAAAGTGGTGTGAGAAACTTACAGAAACACATCGAAAAGGTTTGTTTGACATTCTATTATGTATATAAATTAACTATTGAAATTAGTGAAAATGTATTTATTTTTTATAGGTTACTAGGAAGGTTGCTTACAAAGTGGTTAAGAAAGAATCAGAACAGGTTTTGGTTAGCACTGATAATTTACATGAGTTCGTTGGTAAACCAATGTTTACGCATGATCGCATGTATGAAGATACACCAGCTGGCGTTGTAATGGGACTTGCTTGGACTGCTCTTGGTATTTAGTTTTCTTACTAGATATTTTATCGTGTTTCTCATATGTTACTACTTCAGAACTATTGATTAAATTATACTCAATTAAATTAATTGTAACTACTTTTAACGTTAGGTGAAGAACCTACTTTAAAAATAATTTTGAAGCTCTTCTTTAGTTACAGACTTAAAAGAATATCTTGAGTAAAGCTATAACTCTTTTTGTGTAATTGTTATTTTAGAAATTGGTTTTTTCTTCATACTGGGAGTACAAATTAATTCGGTCCATTTAAAAAGATGGCATTAGCTGTTATGAATGTTTCATAGTGACAGCTGATTTCGGCGGTTTCAGAGAGGTTATATTTCTGTCAATAATATTCAATTTATATCGCTTTGTATTTCATACGAAAACCTTGTTTTTTGCTGTGTTGAATATATCAAATGTGTTAACTAAGCAGCATTTGCAGGAGGTTTTAGTTTTCTGCTTTAATTGGAAGAAAAGTGCAGCTGAAGCGCATCGAATGCTTGTGGAAGTTTATGGTGACAATGCTTCAACTGATAAATCATGTAGGGAATGTTTTCAATGCTCCAAAAATGGTGATTTCATCATTGAAGACAAGCCTCGCTCTAGACAGCTAAAAAAAAGGACCAAAAGGGTGTTGTATACTATGAGCTGCTACAACCTGGCGATTCCATGACGGGCGATCGATATAGGCTACAAATGATTCGTTAGAGCCGTGCATTACGAGAAAAAGTACGGAATACGAGCAAAGACATGACAAAGTTATTCTTTTGTATGACAATGCTCGGCCTCATGTCGCTAAAGTCATAAAAAAATATTTAGAAACGCTCAAGTGGAATATTTTACCACACCCGCCGTATTCTCTTGAGATTGCTCTTTCTGATTACTGGTTATTCCGATGAATGCAGCACGATTTGATAGATCACTGGTTCACTTCTTTCGCAGAGTAAAGTAGAAAGAAAAGTAGATGCCAGCGATGGAGAATACTTTGATTAATCTGTTCATTCATTTTGTTCTGAAATTAATGCATTTTTAACCACAAAAAAATGGACCAAACTAATTTGTACTCCCAATATTTTTATTTTATTACTTTCAGTTGACATCCGCATGATGGTATAGAAGGATCAATCTAATTTGGGATTGATAAATTATTTACCACTTCTATAAATTTGTTTTATTGAAAACTAGTTTCGAATGTTATAGATTCATCCTCAGTTCAAGGTTTAAATGGATTTTATCAAACAGAAAAGTTTGTACTGGTTTCTTCTCGCATTAAACTAACTAAATAAAGTTAGTTCAATGCAAGAAGAAACCAGTAAAAACTTTTCTGTTTGATATAATCCATTTATACCTTGAACTGAGGATGAATGTATAACATTCTAAACTAGTTTTCGATAAAACAAATTTATAAAAGTGGCAAATAATTTATCAATCCCTAATTTTATTACTTTAATACTTATAAAAATTTTCAACTCAACTTCAGGAAAAGAACATAATTACATGTATGTTTCCTATAAGGAACTAAAAGCGATCCTTTGAAAAGCGAACCCAAGGAAATAGGGTCCTGGGATGTGACAAAATACAAAGTGTATTATTAAAACAACTACCAAGAAAAGGAATTATGCACTTGGTATCTTTGTTCAATTCCTGTTTAAGGTTAAGGTATTTTCCTGTTTTATGGAAGCATGCTATATTATTCCCCCTTCTGAAACCCAGGAAGTCTGGGAATGAGCCATCCCACTACCGTCCTGTCAGTAATTGATTACCCCACATAGGAAAATTTTTTGAAAAAGTCATCCTAAATTACTTAAGGAAATTCTGTTCTCATAATGAAATCGTCCCCCCAGAACAAGCTGGATAACAAGCTCAGTTGCGTACAGAATACTCTTTGGTCAAGCTGCAAAACGAAGTGACCAGTAATTTCAACAGAAACAGAGCAACTGCTATGATAGCCCTTGACTGCTCCAAAGCATTTGATTCTGTAACACACGGACTACTTTGCCAACATCTAATCAGCCTGGGGTGTCCGGAACAATTATATTCGATCATCCAGTCATTTCTAAGTGACCGCTATTTGGCAGTGAAGATTTCCGACGAACTCTCTGGTCCTGTATCTCTCCTGGGGTTCCACAGAGTGCGGTACTATCACCTGTATTGTTTTTCATTTTGTTATGTATTGAGGATACTGGGATTGAAGGAAATAATTAAGATTCATAATAGTAATTAAATAAGGAATAAATTAAAGAGATGCCATGCGAATATTAACCATTTTCTTTTTCGGACGAAAAAGACTAAAGAAACTTTCTACCTGGTAGGCGGGTACAGTTCAAGACTGACAATAGGCCGCTTAAGATAAGCGAAAGTAAGAGCACCATAAAACTAGAGATAGGCCAGGTCGACATGGTGTAATAAAATCTGCCGCCTAAGGTTACCGAAAGGAGATCAAACATCTTCAAAGTCCTTTGAAAATATTCTTATAGCGTCAGCCAATAAGATGTCCCAAAAGGAGAGTGGGGACAAAATTCATTTTTTCAAGAAGAAGTAGGGGAAACAGTATAAGGACAGAGAAAAGAGGGTTCTGGGAAAAAGGTTGAAGTGGAGAGTTCTGGGGAAAGAGTTGAAGAGAAGAGTTCTGAGTAATTCTTGGGAGAAGCAGGAGAAGAAGGTTCGCAGAGGGAACAGTGGAGCAGTCCATCGAGAGACGAAGTTTAAGCTAGAGGCCCCCACAGGAGAAAGAAGCCTAGACCATCGAGCCCTGGCAACTTCTAACTATAAGATAAGTGCTGGTCCTTTGATTCATTGTGTACATCAATGTATAATATTATGTGGCATCCGGATAATATATTAAATAAGCAAGAATTCTCAAATACATATGTTACAGTCTGTAGATTTTTACAATGAGAGTAATTTAGATTAGAAATTAGTAAACCAATAGTTTAATTAATAACGTAACGTAAATAAAGTAAGATCTGTAACAAAATCTACTATTCTATTTACCCTGCATGCCATCATCTAGTTAATTAAGTGAAATGGTGAACACGACATCCTTGGAAAGGTTCTTCAATGGTATTTATAATATTTCAAGCTATTGACCACAGCAGAGGGGTCTGCGGTCTCTAGCCTTTTATGTTAAAATATAGTTTGATTGATCGGCTCCCTTCTGGAACCGATGCAAATAGAGATTAAATTAGATAATTAAATTGAGTAAATATGGTTTCTGGAACCTCCACCTGCCTTAGAAAAGCAGTTTGCCAGAAACATAGCAATTTATACTGGCAAAATTGTTGGAACCAAATACCAGAATGCAACAATATCAGCTTTTGCAGATGATCTTGACGCCACAAGTAGCAGTGCAAATGCCAGCAAGGCTGTAACACAGTCGTTAACTGCTTGTCAACAAATAGTGGAAGAACTAAAACATTTGAAGATAGATGTGAATCCAGATAATACGAAGGGCATAATATTTTTTGTTCCAGAAAGGAAAGAAGAAACTCCAATCACAGTTTAAAATAAATAATTGCATAAACAAACTATCTAAAAGTATTGTTTATCTTGGAATCGCGTTTGACTGGCATTTAAGGTTTTCGGCACATGTTCGTAAAAAAATCAAAGTTGTACGAATTAATTGCTACCGGCTTAATCATTTATTCTCTGCCTTACGCCTATCATATTGCTCAAAATCTTTAATATATAAAGCTATTTTACATCCCACCCTTTTGTATTGCGCACCAATCTACCAATATTGCGAACACAAGTCGACAGAAAAGCTTCTACAATCATTTCGGAATCGAGTATTATGAAGAATAGTAAAGGGAACTTCACTACAAAGAGCAAAAATATCAAGGCTGCATGAGGAATTAAAAATGCCAAGGATTACGGAATTCCTAACCAACAGAAATAAAAAAATGTATGAATCTTTATTACAAATAACAAATCCCATATTCAGAGAGCTCTTACCTTCTGGAGTTCCCCAGCGTTGGCAACAACTATTTTGAACCTTGAAATTTAGTTTTAGTATCAGTTTGGTAAGATCGACCCAAAATGAAAGGTGAGCCCCATCACCTAAGTAATCATTCGAAATTATGAAGCATTAATAAAAGCTGCAGATGTGTAATAGAATTCCTTAAAAATGCATATCTGCAGGAAAAGGGGAATCTCCAGCCAATACAGTGTTCAGAAGTGTAAATAAGAAGATATGGGGGAAAAAAAAATACTCTGGATAAGATATCAAGCATAAAATTTTGGATTTAAAAAAAAAAAATTTTAAAACAATCGTATTCCTTTAAAGGGAGCTGAAGAAATTACAGTATTTTTGGCTAAAAGTTTAGCTAAAATTAAAAATCTGAGTGATCTTAAATTTATCTGTTCCTCTTTCTTCCATGGACTCTTCAATTAGTAACACAAGATAATTATTATATCAATGGCCAACTTTACAGATGTTGTAAGTACCGATTCGGTTATTACAGCAGGGTGTCCAGCAGCCTTGAATCCCTTGAAGATCGGGAATTCTGCTTGAATTTTTCGCATAGGGAAAAAATCGGGAATTATGCTTGAAAAACATCGAGTCATCATGAATTTTTTGTTTTTAGTCTAATGATTCCATTTTTTCATCAGTACTTAGCAAAAGGTGTATAAAATATTGAAATGAAGGTTGATGTAGTTGTTATCCTTACCATTTCTAATCACATGAAAGGTAGAATAAACCTCATTGTTCTCCTTACCATTTTTAATCACATGAAAGCTAGAATAAACCTCATTGCACTTACTTTGTGTATCAGTCCCTCTGTCTCAAACACCTAATCCTATGTCCTAATCCAAAATCCTATGTCCTCCTGTCTCATCTTACCGGCTTGTTCTACCTGTCACTAAGTGAACTAGGGCAATATAGAAGAACAGGAAAATAATGTATTAGCTCCAAACAGCTGCTCATTTTTATTTCTACCTATTTTCATTCGTCTTTTTACTCCGGCTCCACACCAGTGCCAAAAGTGTTTGTCCAATCGTTTGCCACTGGTGTGGATCGGAGTATTTGTGAATGTTGGAGCATTGGTGAAAGTACTGGCCGATGTTTGCGTTGGCCGTTCCCGAGCGGTTTTGTTTCACACATCAAAGAGATTTGCCATTGCCATTGCGTTTCATCCACACCAGTTTTTGCCGTACGGATTCGTCATTTTTATCTAAATATTGAATTTTATAATTGTTGTTACTTTAAAGTTGATATCGAAATAATCAATGATTCATGGCTTGATAATTTTTGGTTGTTTATTGGATTTATAATTTTAATTCGTACTTTTTTCTGCTCAACTTTTGGACAAACATTTGGACTACGAATCGCCAAATGGTTTGGCATGTGTGATCATCCAAAGAGCATCCAGCTCTATTTGTACATTTTTACTTTCACATCTCAAAACTTCACAAGCATTGGACAAGTTGTTTGACAAACTATTTGCCACTGGTGTGGAGCTGGCATTAGAATATGTTCGTCGGTTTGCCCTCGAGGCCACCGATGGAGTGATAAGGATAAGTGGTTGCCAGCTTCATTTCATTTTTATACTTATGGTTATTTTATTTTGTATGTAAAATAAGTTTATGAATAAAATTGTAATGAAATGTATTCCTGAATTTTATTTATTCACACTTGATATTGTTTTCGTACTGCATTTTCTATTTTGGGCGATGCGTTGAGCCCTCAGTTTAAGAAGTTAAGTAACAATTTTTCATAATCAAACAGGAATACAACTTATATAATTAATCAAATTCATTCTCAAGTCCGAATTATTATCATAAGTCGACCAAGTACAACATTTTATGGTTCCAATATTGTTTTAAATTTAATTCAATAAATTGACGAAAAACACCTTGAATTTTACAGTTTACAGCCTTGAAATTCTTGTATTATACTTGAATTTTTTCATGCTATATTGCTGGACACCCTGTACAGCATTAAGAATTGGAAACTATTGGAAAATGTCAAACATTACATATCTGTTTGATGCTAGTGCTACAATAACATCAAGGTAGCCAAGCATACAACATAAAGGAATTACAGGATGCAGTCAAATTTAAAAGCAATTTTTTCCTCAAAACTACAAAATTTGCACATACAACATCTGTGAGGATGACTATCGATTTATACTATACTTAGTAGAATTTTATTAATGAAGTTAATTGTTTATTAAAAATAAATAGCAAATACAATAATGTTAGAATTCATCATTTGTGCTTTTAAAATTACTCACACTTGTATTTATTTATTTTTATTTTAAAGTAATTTTGAGGCCACTGAAGCTTCACTTTAAGGGCGTTTTCATATAGTTCGGTAAATATCGGAGTTGGATCCTACATTTTCTGCGGTTTGACGCCTCCCCGATTTATTTTGTGTTGATCTGACATCCGATTTATCAGACAGAGTGATAATGCCTTAACACTTCAGTCAGAACTCCTGCATTAGTTGATGATTATTTCATAGTAAACTCATAGAGATAATCTCGACCTCCTTGGTTAAAAATAGGCTTGCAACCTGCCTTAGGGTCACCCAACTTGCCTACTCTGGTACTTGTGTTAAATCCCCAAAAACATTAAATTTGTTCTTTTTTATTATTTTGCTAATATTTGGGTTGACAAACGACATTAATTATATTATGAAATGCAATATTTCAGGTGGATCAACACTTTTCATTGAAACTGCTTTGAGAAAGCAGCCAAACGAAACACCAGATAAGATAGAAGGGACATTAGAACTTACAGGTCATTTGGGAGAAGTAATGAAAGAATCCGCTAGGATAGCTTTGACTGTTGCTCGTAACTTTATGCTGGAAAGAAATCCTGATAACAAATTTCTCCTTAAGAATCATATCCATTTACATGTTCCAGAGGTAAGAATGAATCAATTTCTGTACTTTTTTTAAAAATACTTTACAAGTTAACTATGGCCATATAATGTTTTGTGAAGTTCAGATAGGTCTGTATGTTCAATTTTGTCAAATGTTCTTTAAATTTAAAATTCCATTTCTGATGTGTAATCATCAAAACAACATCACTTAACCTGTTTCAGGGTTCTACGCCAAAGGATGGACCTAGTGCAGGCTGTACTATTGTTACAGCACTGCTTTCTCTTGCTCAAAATAAACCTGTAAGGCAAAATGTTGCTATGACTGGAGAAATAACTCTTAATGCAAAAATCATACCAGTTGGTGGAATCAAAGAAAAAACCATTGCGGTATATCAGATACTATTATTATATATGAAGCTATTATATATTTTTATTTTTAGTAGATGATATTTGGTATTTTTTAAATAGCTAATTATCAACAAGAAAAAAAATAACTGAAGTTTGCTTGCTATATTGATTTATAAAATTCTTAATTTCTGTGTTACTGAAACAAAAATGAATAACTTTTTTTATTTTTCATTTTTAGTTAATTAGAAAATGAAGTAACATTAATAAGCATTCTAAGTATAGTTGATTGTGATTTAAAATTAATTATTTCCTAAAATATTTTTATTTCTTATGTTTTGAATTACAGATGAAATTGCATATCTTAGTTTATTGAAACCTATAATATTGTATTAAATAGTCCATTGTGTATAAAATTATTTTTTTAAATATATATTTCACAAAAATTAATTTGAATAGAAATAACATTATTCATTATTTGAAATATGCGAATCTATTGTCAACCAAAAACAGCATTTCTCTAAATGTTTCCTTTCTTTGCAGGCCAAAAGGGTTGGAGTCGAATGTATTATCCTCCCAGAAGAAAATAAAAAAGATTTCAATGATTTACCAAAATACATCACAGAAGGATTGGAAGTCCATTTTGTTAGCCACTATAAACAAATATACGATATTGTTTTCCCGCCAAAATAACATTATTGGAGGAGTGAAAAGAAGTATAACTTCGGTGTAGAGATATTTCCAAATGAAGAACTATGTTCTGTTAGAAAATATCACCAAAGAGATATTAAACAGTGTTCTTTGGAAATAATGTATATTAAAAAATGAAATTGTTTGTATTTATTTTTAATATTTTTATTACTGTTATTTCAGTTGAGTTTGTAAACGTTACTTATTAAATAATCTAACTGTAATAAGACAAGACTGAACAAACGAGACAGATTTTTTTTTTTTCCATTTGATGTACATAATAAATTGATTTAAAAAATGATATTTTTGATGTATTTACTTTTTCCAAAGATTTTTTCATGTTATGAAAGATTTTTATTTTATTTTTTTCTATTTATTGTTTTATATTATATTTGCAACTGCATTGCACCACATCTAGCTAATTCTGTCTTTTTTTTCTTTTTTTTTTTTTTTTTGTCCTTGATCTGTCTCTTAACACCAATTCGTTTCACATACAAAGGTTCAACCCTCTAGTTCGATTTGGTGGGGCTATAGAGGTGAGCATAATATTAAAAATTGCAGGAGGTGGGAGAAAAAAGTTGAGACACCTAGAAGGGATCTTTCTAACACCTTCTCAATTCTCATACAAATTTTCAACCCTCTAACTCAATTTGGAGGGGCTGTAGAGGTGCGCAAAACCTTAAAATACCAAACCTCAGCTCATTTGATCCAAGAATACCCACTTCAAGGTAGAATTGAAAGTAGGCACCCAAATAAAGTGGGACAAAATATATATATCAGCCATCACCGAAACCCCCATAATCTTGTTCTAGGGGTTATGAAATGGATATAAAATGCACACAGACTAGGGACCAAATCTGTTCTTCAATGTCTAAAACGTAAAATGTGAGCGGAAATTTTCGGTTCCGGGAGGGGTCACAAAGGCGCGATCTTAAAAAAAAAAACGGATCTGAGGAAGGAGTAGGAAACTAACTATGACCTAAGTTTTCGTAGCGTTTAATCTTAATGTATTAAGGTTTTTTCTTGGCACTGATTCTATCTAGATCGTCCTGGATATTGGCTAACGCTACTAATAATTCAGAAGTACTTAGTGGCGTATAAGTGGTGGATTGAATTAAGAAGATCATTGATATAGTATTGAAAAGGAGTGGGGAAATGCTTGACACCTGGGCTACTCCTGAGGACAGAGCTATTTGCTCCTCAAGTTTTTAACAGAGGAGCTGAACGTGATGGGGTGGGGTGATCATATAGAATTAAAATAGGGAAGGTGACGTTGGATGAATAACCCTTAGATGGCGATATTATTGAAGGAGGATAAATCAGAAAAATCCAAATACAACTAGTTGTATAGTTATTTTCTAGTTCTTCTATGTATTTGGATATGCTCTTACGTAAACGTCTCATGTGGACTCAGGTGTTTTTGACTGAAATGAAAGGAGTCATGCTCAAAGTAAATCACATACCCAAATTAAAGTTACGTTTTGTTATGTAAATATTAGAATGTAGTACTTGCGTTTAAAATGTTAGCAGTGGCTGTCTTTACAAATACTCACGCTTTTCTGTTTACAGATGTACGTGATGTCCGGTTACAATCAATTCTCTTAAAAAAATAGAAATACTAAGAGCGACCTAAAACCAAAAAAAAAATCTCTTTATAGTTCTACAACTTTAGACGAGTCATAATAAATGTCATTTTTTATTTTTTTAGATAATTATTTCAGAATTAATTTTGTGCAGTAGAGAATTACTGTAATAGGTCAGTAATTTAGTGTTATAGTTTTTTTATTTATCATATATTTTTAATTTACTTTAAAAAAAAAATACTATTATTGATTAATTTCGTTATCTCGCGAAAATAAGAATAACGGACAATCACTGATTCCAGAATGGGTTTTACACCGTAAATTAAAGTTTCCTTCTGTGTTCATTATTGATTTGTCATGTCAGGCTTTTACCGGTGCCTACCTACAATAAAATTTAATGCAAAAATAACAAGTTTTGGCTGTATAAAACACTTCCCCTTCGCTCACACGCTCGAGCGGCCGAAGTAAGGACAAGTCGGCTTTTCCAACACGTTTTTGAGGTATTGAATCGAACCTTAAATTAAATCGAACAAATAGCGTTTTGAAAAATTACTCCATGAGCATTTTGGGCCTTGTTCAAGCAAGACGTTTTGCGAGAACACCTGTCTTACATTTTCGCAAAAAGTTAATATTTTAGCATGAAATTTTTATTGGAGATAGGCATCTCTAAAGGTTATAATATAAGCTCCGGAACATGTTCCTATGACATTTACAAGTCATGTAATTAAATGTCTAAAAATGGCCATATTTCGTGGTATTCAAGTTTGTTTTTTTTGTTTTTAAGTTGTTAACCAATTTCAATTGTGTAAAACTCATTTTTCCTGTATTTTAAAATGACATTACGTTTTTCTTTTATTTTGTCCTAACAATTTTATTTCATATCTTGAACATGAAAAAAAAAAAAAAACACTTTTCAGCACGTTTATGATTTTTTTTTTTAACCAAGCTGCTACTTACCGATTTTTCTAAAACATATACAATTTGTTTCTACTATTTTTCTCCTAATTTCAATGTTGAGAAAGTTCATTCGGGATTTAAAAAAAAAAAAAGAATATTTTTTCGCTATCTCACCTGATCTATCTCAACATGGACATATGTGCTTATTTTTTTCTGTCTTAAGTAATTCTTAATTTTTAAAGAAAATATTGAAATCTAAGTCTTTCATATTAACAAAACTAATAGCCCAAAGAATTTATAATAGTTTGAGTTTATCTTTCATATTAACAAAACTAACAGCCCCTAATAGTTATTAATTTATTCTATCCCAGATTAATAATTTTATTTTATATTTCCCTTATGTCAACATTACGTATCATACATCGTTACGTTAACAAAGATTTAAAACCTTCATAAATTATTTTTATTGATTTATTTAAACCTTTATCTTATAATTTATTGTGCCATAAATTAAGTGAGGTTTCGATTATTTCATTTATTCTCTATCAACTTTTATGATTTCATATTATGTACCTAAACATTTTTGTGTACTACGAAAACTTGGCGATAAGGAAAAAATTATTAATTTTTTTTAAATTATTCAAAATATATATACATAATAAAATTATTATAAATATTGTGAAAGCGCGTGCCCAAGGTTTCATTGATTAATAATTTACAAACGGATACTATAAAAGGTGAGTACATAATATCAAAGGTCCACATACAGCTAGCAACTGTCAAAATATCAATATGAGGTTCATTTTCATCCTTGCCTTTATCGCCTGTGAGTACCTTTTACCCTGTACATTTCCTGTTATTTCATATGCTTTATTTATTATTAGTTATTTAATTTATCATTAATTATTTTATGTGCATTGTTAATAGAGTCCAATGTATTTTTTTTTATAATGTAGACATTGTGTTAATTTTATACTATTACTTTTGAATTTTGCTGAATGTGATCGCTTGGCCTAACAACGAAATTTCTTACCTCTCAAATAATCCAATGAGGTAGAAAAAGCGTGGTAATAGGTAAACAACAAAAATAAAATAAAATAAACTTTCGAAAGTTATAACAATAAGTAGAGTAAATAAAAACCAATTTCAAATGACTTTTGCATTTTTTTTTTTTTTTTTGTAGAACTGAACGAAGGTTTTTGTTGGGCTCTTTAAAACCGATTATGATGAAAATTCGTTTGGTTCTTCCAAACAAAACAGAAATACGGCATTTGGTTGTAAATCACGGTGTATACCTTTTTTTGTGAATATATTGTTTGGAAACACCGGATTCAGAGTTAGTAGATTTTTTTTTGCGGGGGAATTAAAATTCTTTTGGGAGCGATAGGTGGATTTAATCACATAAGGCACGTGATCACCTAAATGCCTATAATCGCTATATTGAGCTTATGTTTTAAGGATAAACATGAAAATTGGACCAAATATTATTGTTAATCGTGTATATTCTACTTACACGATTAAAAGAAAAAATCATAATAATTTCATAAATCTTAACGGACCAGGCTTCAAGAAATGATCTTCCGAAGAAGGAACAAGTTCATCGAAGTAATTATGAAATCGAACAGTATATGCAGACTCTTCTTGCCGATCGTTCAATCTAGATGTGGAGATATCTTCCTCATCATCATAATCCTCTAGTTGAAGAGGTTGGACGTTCAGACATAATTTTTCCTTGCAGAACCGACAGAAGACTGAGCATTTTAGACCAGCTTTTCGGTATCAGCGAATGCCGCTGCAACTTTTTGCACTTGCAGGAAATCATCCGCAGTAGGATCTGAGGAGCGGGATCCAGGATGATAGAGATAAGCGAAAGCCGGGTGTTTTAATGCTACCTGGAGCAGAATTCAGCTCGTTTGAATTTCACGATGTCATGCTACGTTTTTCATTATTGTGACATCATGTGCCGAAGATGTAGAAATTCCTGCAACAGCTGTTGGGTTCTCTCCAAACCTTGTTTTCTACAGTTTTATTTTCTTCTTTCTTCTCTCGGTCACAGTTTAATAATTTTTCTATTGATTTTTAGGGGAGAAGGCAAGGTCCCTTCCTGCTTCTCTCCTACTTGCACCCATGAGTTATATTATTCATATTTGGAACAATGAGAAGGATGTAATTGTTTATGTTAAGCGGCAGATCATCATAGTTTGGTTCCCTAGTTGTTAGTTTTAATCTGAGATGCGGTTCAGTTTCCAAAAAACTGTTACTTTTTATTGACTTGATTTCTACAAATGCTGAAAAAGCAACTTCACGAATAAGTGAATATATGAAAACCAAACTTACACAACACTAACGAGTAACGAAGTTATTTTATTATTTTTTTATGTTCAAAGCCGGATTCATTATGTACCCTCACCAAACTCTTCCAGTACCGCTGGGCATACGCGTAGCACACTTTGGGCAATAGTTCAGTCAAATTATACATCCGACCCTGCAAAAGTTCAAGTAGTTCCAATTTTTTTAACCTAACCTAGTAGTAAAAAAACAAATTCTCTATTTCGGAAGATGTGTACGAGCTGGGTAGCAGCCAAAGAAACACCGACATTTTGGCAATATTTTCAATTTTTGATCGATATCTCCCAAAGTATGCTCCAGAAATAAAACGTCATGGTTACTTTTATTAAATCAAATTAAATTTGCCACAATTTTAGACCTGAACCAACTCAGTATGTTAAATGGTTCCTGAGATATATGCTTCCAAGATTAATATTTTTTCCAAAAAGTGAAAAATCATTATTTTGGTCTCTAAATTTGGCCAATATCATCAAAATTTACGTATGATATTCAAAAATTACCTTGAATAAAGGCGAACTACGTAAGTTACCTATATTTCAGATATGTTAGCTATATTTTTCTTGGATCGGCCCACCATAAAGAAATTCCTGCGTACGCCCTTGAAAAACTTCTCGAGTTATGCTCAAGTAATTCAAAAATTGATTGATTGATTTTTTTAAATTTTGTTGATGCTTAATTATATAATTATTCCAAAACGCTTTATATTTTTCCCCTATCTTCATAATTGGCCGAGATATATGAGGCGTATGAAATCTCTAATACACCGCCATTTTGAAACGAAATGGCGGATGGTAATGTCGAGTAAATGGAATCATCGTGCGGCGACCTGTAACTTTGTTGCCAAATCTCAAACATATCGGACCAGTAGTCTCGGAGAAAAATCGCGGAGGGCCAACGGAGGACGGGCGGTTTTTTTAAAAAATATTTAAACATTAAACCTCAAACTTTGAGAGGGGCTTAAGATTTATTTTTCTTTCTTCTCGGTCAATTAAAAAGGTTCATTATTTGAAATAATAAACCAATATTGCAATTAAGAAACTTTTTAAGATTGTAAGTTTTAATTTTGCCAGTTACCTTGTTTTACGAACGAATACTTCAAATATCGAATTCCTAGAAAGTTCGCAGATGATATAAATTAGAAACAAAAATTTAAATGTTTACCAATACCTAAGTTTGAAATGGTTACATTTTTTTTTCAGTATAATTCATTGGCATTCAAAAAATTGAAAACATTAAAATAGAAAGTGGTAGGTTTTTACCTTTCGAATACTTTTCTTAATTTTGTGATGTTATAATTTTCTAATTTTTTAAATATATATATATATATATATATATATATATATATATATATATATATATATATATATGTATGTATAGTGTGTATCTGCACTTTTATTACTTTTTTATTTTATTATTTTTGTATTCATAGTTATTCAAAAAATGTTAAAGCACTGTCAGGGAGTAAAGGCTTCTATCATTTAATTTTCTTTTCTTTGTTTGTTTCTTTTCTTTTATTTTCTCCACATCAATAATTACTTATATTTTTTCCCACCTTCAGGTCTAATCGCTGTTGCAACAGCAGCACATTGCCCATTAGCATGCAAGAGGAACTACAAGCCTGTCTGCGGTATGAAACTAGTTAATGGATCTTGGAAGAGGAAGACATTTGCAAATGAATGCGAAATGAGAAATGAAAATGAATGTCATGAAGGTAATATGTTTTTTTTTTAAATTGCTTTTGTGCTTGTTCTCTCAGAGGTCTTAGTTGAATGAATAAAAATATTTCCATGTCTTAGGATTAGAAATGTCCCGTTCCGGATAGAACGATTTGAGACACCAGTGTCACCATAGGATCGGTTCGGAACCGAATGACATCTTAGGCGATTTCGTTCCGATGGAATGTGATTGTTCCTGGTTTGTGTTCTCGCTGGTATCTAATCTCAGATCGGAACATGAACCCTTTTAGGTTTCGTTCCAATCTGAGATTTCATTCTAGCCTCCTTCCGCTCGATTGTCTGTGGTCTAGACACCCCTCTCCCACCGTGGATTCCCATCCACATCCCTATAATTTGTTCATCATTGTGTCCTTTGTGGCTAGTGATTAAAAATAAGACAGTACTCATCGAAAAAAGGGGTCACACAGATGCCAAAATGGCGTCCAAAGATGGCGGACTAAATAATTTGACTTGAGTTAATGTTTTGGTCACTGTCATCCAGTATTTCACTTAATGTTACCCTAATTGGTCTCTTATTGCCTGAGAATCACAAAACACCAATGACATTAATTTTGTTTTGTCGTTCACGCGAAAGATGAGAATTCAAGTGAAGGTTGTAATTAAACGGCCAACAATTAAACAATTGCGAAAAGTTTTCAAATAAAACATGTGGAGTATGACACATTGGTATTCCAAATATTAAAAACATTAGAATAGAAACTGGTAGGTTTTTACCTTTGGAATACTTTTCTTAATTTTGTAGAGTTATAATCTAATTTTAGAAAGGTTTCAAAAAATACTTCCTAATTTTCTAAATATATATATTTGGTTGATGCACTTAGATCGTTTATTTTTAAGAGACATTATAAATACACATATTTGGTTGATATACTTATATCATTTATTTATTAGGGACTATTTCATTAATTTTTACTTTTCCTTACCTATATATTTTTCTAATATTATCATAAAAATGTTTGTGGTGCTGGTAAACTCCATGACTTGGTTTATGCCAAATCGAGAAGCTCGTTGCACTCGATGCCTTGGCTGTATACCTTTTGTTTATTTTTAAATCTCAGGGTTTTAATACTTCCCATACTTAATCTTGAAATAGTTGTCTGTTGGGCTCGGTCAAGGTTTTGAAGGTGAGAGAGGTTTATACTTCTATTTGATGGTTTGTACCAAAGCATGGTTCGGTAAAGTTTTCAGTTTTAAACTATTTTTGTATAATGAGTAAATTTCATTATAGTGGAGATCCTTATTTATTCCACCTAAAGTTGAAATGTTTTGTAAAATTGATAATACTGTATTATAACATCACGAAGCTCATTATTATAACAATTTTATTAATGTTATTTTCAGGTCAGTACGTTTCCTGTGGTGACGAAGAAGAGGATTAACTTCCAGGACACAATCGAAATAAACCTCAAAGCAAATTGATATTATAGTTGTAATTTCTTACTTTTTTTTTAAACTAATGTAACAAATTTTTTTTTTCGAAAGGAGATATTTTACTTGAGTTTAAAAAAAAAAAATATTTATTCATCAAATTTGTATAAGATTCAGTGATTTTTTCTTTTTGGAATGCAATGTTTATAGTGTGATAACCGAATTTAAATTATTTCATCTGTGTTAACGCCTAAATACATTTAAATATATAATCATATTTGTACATATTTGTATAAATAAAAGCAATTTCTTAAACGTCTTTGTTTCTTTAGTTTGTATTATTTACTAATGCTTCCCTTCTTGCATTACACTTTAACCCAATACTTCTGTTACTATAATATTAATTATCATTTTAGTAATTATGAAATCTACTTTAATAAAATCTAAATCTAACCAAGGCACCGTTTAGATGTGCAGTGATGTATATTGAAAGAAAGAAAGTTATCATTTCTCTGGGGCATATATTATAGTTATAATTAGCTATATTAAAATAACAATTGAAATTATTTTTAGTGTTTGGTAAATAATTTTAGAGAAAAAAGTAACTGTTGTCAAATTCTTACAAAAAAAAAAAAAAAATTAATACGAAAATCGGTCTACCAATAATGGTGTCACAGACACATTGCTCTTAGATAGTTTCTTGAATTAGATACTTGAAAAGAAGCGAACTTGCTATTTTCAATCTAAAAATCAGTTAGCAAAACTGCGAATAGAAATTGTAGCCCATATTTAGACAAAGGTTTTGCGTTGCTCTTATTTTAATAGGCGGAAGTGGTGGCAATATGAAACCCTGCGTGTATTATGGATTCCCTTAATATCTTGGTGCTAAGTGATAATGTGCTAACAGAATCTGTCCCAATCTGTTGCGAAGGAGCTCTAATGTGCAGGGCAAGTTGTTGATTCAGTTGCCACCGAGTGTTCATGTTGAAAAGTCCAACGATTTAAAAAAAAAAAAGTGTCCGCACTCTACATCGGTTCTAAGGGATGTAGGGATGTATGGATGTATGGTAAAGATTTTCATTTATGAATCTGTTTTTATGATTACTAATTTTTTTTCTGGACATATCAAATCCAAGATGGCAATGTTTGATATATTTAATCCAGTGGGTGCTGGCGATATGGAACCGGGTTTCACTGCCTTATCCTCCAAAATAGCTTCAAGAATCACTAGATAGAAGCAAAATTAAAAAAGTTAGAAGAGAAACAACAAATGATGATATGGAGGATGCTGATCCATCGAAATCTAGAGGTATCACTGTAGAAAGAGAAGGACGGGGTAGAATAGGATATGAAGCAGAGGTCATGCAATAAAATTAATAAATGACTCAAAACCATTGCTCTATCTTGATTTCCCTTGCAAAAAAAAAAATTATTACCAATACTAAAAAATAAATATTACCAATACCTCAGGCAATTGTTTGACTTTTTAGATAAAATTGAATTTTGTTAATTTGGTAGTCAGAGGAAAGCAAATTTGAAATCGATAGTGTATGACTAATATATAAATTATTCATTACCATAGGAAACTATACAATTTTGTAAAATGTTTAGCATCGGTAAGTGGAAAACAATTTGGGGTTCCCTATTACCTCTTTCTGAAATATTATTGAAGTGTACGTTACGTGTATTATTATAAGTGTATTTATCTTCGCGAGGCTGAGTCGACCCTCATTCAAAAATCCGCGACAAATCGAACCCAGATCTCCGCTATTTGCAGTACCACCAACGTCTGCATTCGGGTCTAAAACTTCTGTAAGCAACTCCTGCGCAGAGCAACTTTAGAACTGATGCAGAAGCACGACATTGTTTTTTAAAACGTTAAATAAAAATAGAAAAGAATTGTTTATATATGAGGCTACCAACTGAATAAATTAAATCATGGGAGGTCATATTTATCAGAAGGAAGATGACTTTGCATTAATATTCATTCTTTCTATTTATATCCCGGAAAAAATACAACAGATTTATCAATGATCAGAAGTTTAAACTAATTCTGCGATTTATTTTTTTCAAAATCTGAGATTAAATAACAAAAAGAACAGATTTGTTTATTTGTTGAATTTTAGGATTAGATTCCCAACCGACTAATAAGTTCTTTTTCTTCTAATCCCCATTTTAATTTATTCTTGATTCAATTGCCAACTGATAAGATAAATATCCAGTGTTTTACTATAAATAATAGAAGCGATTGATTGAGAGGAAAAACTAAAAAGAATCTCATGCTCGGATTACTGGAATCGAATCCGTTTGAAGTAAATAATTATGATACTATTAAATCAGCTGTTGTTCGATCCTGGGGAAGAGAGACAATCTCCTAGGACACCCCCAGCCTCTATTAAATGGTCAGATCACCTACACACAAAGCCGATGGATGCTCAAGAAACAGTACGTCCTCACCAAGTGCTTAAACTAAGACATGCTCCTCCCCTCCCCCCCCCCCCCCATGGGTCGTAAGAGGTACAGATTTTCTTATCTTTTAAACTATTACTGAAATACTTGTTTTATTAAGTTTTCTATAAAAAATATTAATTTGAATAGGGGCCAATTTGTTTTTTGCGTTTATGAACACTTTGATTTTCTTTTATATAAAATGATTTTTAAAGGATTCCTAAGATATATTTTCATATTTTTCCATCAATGCAACACAAAATACTTGAATCGCATTCATAAATGTCCTAAAGATGTTCAAAACAGTTTATCAGGTTGTTCATTTTAAGACAGCTCAAAACCATTTTACGGAAAAACGGTTGGTCTGAGTGTAAAATGCTGAAGGAAAAAATTGTAGAACGTAACATTTTCTTCTAGAATGTGCCCCTTATTTGACACATTGACACTACGTACGCACCTGACGCGCGTCCAAACTGTTAGATTCGCAGATGACCTCTATGTTAATGCGCATCATTTTGAAAGGTAATAAAAGTTAAAACGAATGGTGCGAACCGAATTTTGATATCTTTAATTATTTAAAAAAAATTATTTGAATTTTTTAGGAGACAGTATTGTCCTTACCGGCTCGATAATATTTTTATTAAAAATGGGGTACTATGTATCATGTTCTTGTAGCATCAGTTTGGACGCGCGTCAGGCGGCTCCTCTGCGCCAGTGTCTAATAATGGCCATTTCTGGAAGAAAACGTTACACTCTATAAATTTTTCCTCTAGCATTTTTCTCTCAGAACAACCACTTTCGCGTAAAATGAAAAAATGTCTGTCTTTTTATAACTCCGGATAACAGGATAAAATTAAGACAGAAACAATCCTCTCTCTATCCATCCGTATTAAAGAGAACTGAAGAATCTTAGTATTTTAAGTTTGGTGACGAAAGGTTATAGCTTCTATTCCGCTTAGGTCTTAAATAAAAACTTTTCTGATCCGGTTGATACAATGAAATATCTCTAAAATATATTCTAATTTTATTCCGGTTAACGGTACTTGGTTGGCCACTTAACTCCCAGTGTATATATTTAAAAAAATAAAAATTAAAAAAAAAAACATTATTAAAGATAGGCAGGTATTTTGAATATTTAAACTCTACTTGCTTAACTACACAAAAGTAAAAATAATTATAAACAAAGAAGAGAATTCTCAAGAAGGCAACAGAAGACTCCCCCTCCATCTTTCCAACTATTCCAGGATTTGGAAAGAAAAGGGACAAGGATCAATTGGAAATTAGAGCTCGAGCACTCGAATATGTGAACTCAACCTACCCAAAAAACTTGTGGACCAGAATCTATACGGATGGTTCAGCCGAAAATGCTATTAGAAATGGAGGCGGAGACATTCACATAGAATTTCCAAATGGTCACAAGACATACTTGAGTACATACTTGAGAAGGCGATTCTTACGGGTTTCTGCTCAACAAACTACAGAGCCAAGCAAGATTCGTTACTGGAGGCCACGAGAATCCTCATAGACCTCAAGAGGAGCCAGAAATCAAAAATTGTTTTTTTTTTTGGGAGGATAAATCGTGTCATGTGTTTCCTGTAAAGTTTGCTAAATGGCGCTTACGCCTTTTTCAAAAAAACAACGTCGGTATTAGCTATAATATATCATTTACGTTTTGTATCTATAATTACGAAAAATAAAAGTCTGGTTAGAAATTGTCATTTAAAACCTTTACTAAATCACATTACTTCGATTCAGGGTCGGCACAACAATTTTTTTGGGAGGGAACGAAATCTAAAATTTCCCATCAATTTTGACCGGATTTTTCAACTAAATTAAATATTTTAGTTTTCCAAACTAAATTAAATATTTTAATTTTCCCAACTTAATTAAATATTTTAATTTTCCCAACTGTATTATGAAATATTTTACGTTCGAAGTAGGTTCTCAAATCTCAAATTTACCAACTTTTTGGGATTTCAAATTTTTTTGGAGAAGGAGAGGAAAATGACACTTCCCTTATATTCCCGGTTACGACAACCCTGTTTCGATTAAAGTTCTGAGAAAACCACTAAATATTCATGTTGTTCATTCGATGCAATATTAAAAATATTCTAAGTTATTATTGATTTCAATAAGTTCAAGCACGCCTCGAAACGAAAAACACCCTGTGTTACGTCAACAACAGTATAAATGAGCTTGGAAAAGATTTGGGATCGCTATTCAGTAGCCAACAGTGAAAATAACAATATGAAGTTTTTCTGTGTCTTAGCATTCCTTGCTTGTAAGTATTTATTTATTTTGATTGCACATCTATAAGTGGGTATATGTATATATACTATATGAATTTGTATGAGGTAATTTAGAGAAAAGGGCTCAAATACTCAGAAAAACTGACATCTTCCATCATGAACAAAACATATCGCTCATTTGCTGCAACAACGTAATAACTGTAAATTCACGAATTATCAGCTGATGCATTTGAAGTTTTAAATGGTTCCTTAATTGCTGGAAAATATAATACAAAATCTAAAAATGGAATGATTGGCTTTGAAAGCTCTACTGGTTAAAAGCTCACATCATTGCAATTGTCCCAGCAATAAAACTAAAAAATCTTGATTTTCGAGCTATGGCGTTGTTGCAAAATATTAGCAATTCGCAGTATATGGTTCCTTATTTTAAAGTCTAATAATTTTTGTACTAAAGAAGAAAAAAATGCTGCAAATTTTTACACTTTGATTTGTTATTTCCAAATAGTTTTATATCCAAAAAGATATATTTTTTTTAAAGCAAGCTTTGATATAATGATTCCAAAACACTGTATATTTCTTCTATCTTCATAAATCGCCGAGATATGGGCGTATGAAACCTCTAATCGGCCGCCATTTAGAAAAGAAAGGCCGGATGGTAATGCCGAGCTCCGAGAATCACCCTGGGATGACCTGTTGGTTTGGTGCCAAATCACGAAAAATTGGCCAAGTAATCCGGGGAAATGCCGTGGACGGCGGAAGGAGGGGGTGGACAAATTTTTTTAAATTCGAATTTTGGTTTTGATGTATCTTGAAACGCACAACCTCCAATATGGAGAGAGGGTTAATTTTTTGTTTGTCTATTACAAAGCTTCATTATTGAAAATCCACGTATCTCTAACATTTGATTTTGAATTATTATTTTCAATATTTATTTGTATTTGTTCAATCTTTGTATTCAACCAAAAAAAAAATTAATCCTCCCCCTAAAAATGTGTATTTTTACGTTTCAAAATACACAGAATAAAAATCGAAATAAAAAATCTGTCTCATTACCGTCTACCGTACACCATTTTTGGCTTTTCTCAAAGTCTATTGGTTCAAATAATTAGCACTAATGACTCAGGTCATATCAGGATGATGCTCGGAACTCGACATTATCATCAGCTGTTTTGTCCCAAATAAAGGTTTCAGTAGCCTATATCTGAGCATTATATGAAGACAGAGGAAAAAAATGAAGTGCTTTGGAATCATTACTTCAAAGGCTAAACATAAAAAAAATCATACAAATTATTTTTTTTAAATATATAATTATTTGTAAATAATGAACCATAGTTTAATAATTGGCAGTGATTTTATTGGACGAATTATGTTTTTGAGTGAAGATTATTTAAATTCAAAATGTATACATACATATTAAATTAAAGTATGAATGAACCAATTATGCACGCTTGCACATAAAAATGAATAAGCACCTATATACGAGTATATTAGACTATACATGTGATATTCTCATATATTGAAAAACATGTAAATGATTTACTCTTAAAAGTTTCCTCAGACATCTATGTATACAGTATAAGCTTCTTTTATTCGTCTGAAAGGTACTAGGATAGTTGTTTCCATAAAACTATCTTCGAGCATGTTAAGTAAGACATTCATTCATATTTGTAATTTTCAAAGCTGGTTTTTGATGATGATGCGCTTTATCATGATCGTAAAAAGGAAATACAAGAATAATTTTTTTTTTCGAAAGTCGTGACCCAATGCTTTTTTATCAGAAATTAATTTTTTCTCCCCCTCCTGCATTTGAAAAAATAGGACATTTAAAAAAAAATAGTGAAATTTAATATATTTTAACTTGTATATTTAAAATTATCGTCGCTGTCACTAGAAAATATCTTATGTGCCATAAAATATCCTACGTGATTTATATATTTTTTATTGTCTAAATTAATTTGAAATAAGACTCATTTAGAATGGACCAAAACGTACTACTTTGAAAAATAAAAAATTTACGTAATTATTTAATATAACTAAAAAATAAAAAAAACAAAATTAAATATGTTCTATTCCAATGAAAGTCTGGAGTAGTATCAAAATGGTTAACAAAGTGAACGATTATACCAAAATTAATAATTTAGCCAATTATTGTTTTTTTTTAATTTAATTTTAATTTTAAAAGCTTGAGACCCGTTTAATAGGCCAGGAGTTAGGCTTGGCTCTAGACTAAACAATGTTATATAATATAAATGGAGACATGAGAGGATATAGATGTTATGCTAAAAATTTAAAGTTTTTTTATTGTAATTTTTAAAGGCATGATCTATCCAATCCAATTATTTTACAATATTTCTCTCTCTCTCTCTCTCTCTCTCTCTCTCTCTCTCTCTCTCTCTCTATATATATATATATATATATATATATATATATATATATATATATATATATATATAAATATAATACATACTATTACAGCATAAGGTCATATTTCGTTACCTAAGAAACCCTGCCGCCATTTCTTTTTGTCGTAGGAATCTTCCTCTATGAGTCCTCTTGCTGCCATTGCCTCATTTATACCTTCCATCCATATCTTTTCCGGTCGACCTCTCTTCCTTCTTTCCCATGGTAAATGATTAAGCATCCTTTATGGCAATCGGTCGTCTGAAATTATCATGACGTGCCCAAACCACCTCAGCTTTTATGTCTCAATGGAGTATAGAATGTTAAGGGGTTCTTTTACTGTTTTCCTGATGGCACTATTTGGAACGTGATATGGTATAATTTTCCACAACTACGTCTCCAAAAATCCATCTCCATTAATACAAGTTTTCTTGCTGAGTCTGCTGGAATAGTTTCAGAGGCATCCAACACAGTACTCACAACAAACGGATGGTAGAGTCTCTTTTTCGTTTGAATATTTTAAACAATATAAAGATACAATCGGTCTCGAAATTGCTATATTGAGGAGTAAGTTAAATCTTAGACTAAATTAACCCTCGTCTCAGCAACTTGGCCTGAAAGATGAACGGTGCCTTCATTTTTTATGACTTAATTGAATTAATTGCTAAATTAAAACAACAGGCTTTACCTTCGTGTTCTTAATATGTTTATATCTTTGATCGAAATAAAGTTTATAGTACAAAACATGGTAGTAAAAGAAGGTGTTTAAGAGGTGTGTTTTGTGTTTAGGAGAGTGTTGGTACGGTCCCAATAGGATCAGCTGGAATGAATTCTGGAGAGAGGAGAGGAGGAGAGGGGGGGAGAGAGTTCGAAATACATAGAAACTAAAGAGGATATCTCCATCCGCGAAAAGGGAAGGAAAGAAACTATTTCTGTATGTCATATATAAACTGCCAAAACATTATCAAAGCTTTACAGGAGATCAAAAAGAAGTTTCAGATCGCATTGTATTTGAAGTATTGTACATTATCCTTTTAGCTTATTAACGATACTTATACTCGAAAAATATGGCCAGAAGAAGGCCATAATATAATAAAATCAAATATAACATAATAAATAATAAAATAAAAATCAGCGAATTTGGATTTAACGATAGTTTACCTCTGACGTACAGATATTTGGTGGATGTATGATATCTGTAGGCCTAATTATTATAATTAAAATACTAATGATGAATATTTAAGGTTTGGTAGCTGTTGTGCTGTCGCAAAATAAACCAGTCAGCGACAACCACTGCCCTCTAGCATGTCCAAGGAACTACGCTCCGGTCTGCGGAATGCGACAGGAAAAGGGAGGCTGGAAGAAGGAAATTTTCCCCAACGAATGTGAAATGCAAGATGAAAACGAATGTCACCAGGGTAATTTGTTGAAAAGATTTCATAAGGATAACCCTTAATCAAATAAGTAGCCTCTAGTAGGCTGTAGTCATCTACTGATGGCTAGGGCGTCCCTTGTTGAAGTTAAAATTTGCAGTTACGCTCACCTTCAGATGCTTTTGCGCACCACAAGCGAAAATCGGAGTAGGTATACAGTTTAATAACCTTGAAACAAGTTATAACAGCTTAAAAATTCCGAAGCCATTTGAAGAAAAAAAGGTAAAAAACTTCAAAAAACGATGTTGTATAACAGTTCTAACACTTAAAAAACTACAAATTACAGTTAGTTATAAATTATAATCAAAGGTTAAAAATTCGAAAATATGTGCTCTTGTACAACTGCTGCCAGATTCAATGCAGTTATTGTAGGCTTTAAAAACTACCGGGGTTTGAAAGGTAGTCACTTCAAACATCGTCTCAATGATATAGAATTATAAAAAAACTAACTTATATAAAAAATTATAAAGTTCGTTGTTATGACTTAGAAAAGTTATTAAAAAGATTAAAGACACAATTGGGTAATTGTTACACTTACGTCTTTAATTTATTTTTTTTAATAACTTTTCTAAGCAACAATTTTTCTCTATTTTATTTTTCTACAGATCTATGTTATTAGTTCAAAATACAACTTCTACTTTCTCTTTACACTTTTTTAATTTCTCTGTTAGTTTTTCATTCATTCACAATCGAAAAAAAGCGCTTTTTTTTTTTTCTTCGAAAAGAATCATAACTTTTTTAAGTAAAAAATTACGAAATCGATCACTACACCGCTCATTTTAATGGTACTGGGAAGGTCTTACAAACCTTTTAGTTTTTATATTCTACTATAATTATATCTTTGTAAATCTTCCAGAAATTTAACAAGAGCAAATATTTTTGATATTTTTTTTTACCTATTATTATCAGTTATAATGATAAACTGAATTTATTTAAGTCTGAAAAATCATTTTTGAAGATTTTTATCTGTTCTTTCAAATGGTGACGGAATTTTTGAGCTGCGACGACTAGTTTTGACATACTCCGATTTTTGCCCGGAGTGCGCAAAATCTTGTGAAGTGTACATATAATGCATGTGGTCAGAGTCTTGGAATTTTTTTTTTATTTTGGTACAATTATGATTTTTTTTTAAAATATTTTAATTCATTTATAAAAATCTATCTACGTG
Organism: Rhaphigaster nebulosa; assembly: GCA_948150685.1. Classification (NCBI taxonomy): domain Eukaryota; kingdom Metazoa; phylum Arthropoda; class Insecta; order Hemiptera; family Pentatomidae; genus Rhaphigaster; species Rhaphigaster nebulosa. The sequence goes on from OX411312.1 coordinate 65,734,936, forward strand.
TATTTTCTTTCATCTTCATTTACTTGTAAGCCGATTTATTTCATAATTATATCTGAATTTATTATAAAACATTCGAATATACGGCTTAAGTATTTCAAAGCTGATAAAAATGACAATCATAAATTATTAATAATACCTACTTAGAATAGCATAATACGTAATTTAATTACTATTGAAATTTAATTAAATTTATTTTTATTTTGCAGGTAATTACATACTATGTCCTGATGCATAAAACACATTTATTGGCGTTCCTGTGATCAACTATTCCATAATATCCGAGAAGTCAAGAGTGCATTACTACTTATATTTATAGCATTGGATTTATTTAGACATACTAAAATTAATTTATACTAAATTTAATATGTATTAAAAATGTGAAATTGAAAAATGAAATTGTTTCCAAATACAAGGCTGCACTCTGCTATTTAGTATTGCTTTTTATTTTATAACCTGTATATATATATATATATATATATATATATATATATATATATATATATATATATATATATATATATATATATATATATATATATATATATATATATAATATGCGCCACTCCTTTAATACTTCATTTTTTTCTAGCTTTTGGTATTGCGTGTTTCCTCTCTCGAATAAAGTAATGTCAGGTTCATTAAACAATGTCGCACTCCGTTTTATGAGAATCTTAGAAGAACAAATAATCAAGATCTGAATTAAATCTGAGGCATGAAAGCATCCTGATTAATGCTCTTTCCTTTGGTTCTCTATGAACCAACAATATCATAAATTAAAAAATATTAGGCATAATGTCGTCAACACGTCACCAATAATATAATGATGTTTTTTTTTAATGAAATAGTTAGTAAAAATTTTTGTTCATGAATAGCAGTAAAAATCATTAAATATAGTAAAAACCTGTAAAAATATAGAGCCCAAACACGTCAATAAAATCCAAATTAACCGGTTTTTGGTTTATTTTTTACATTAATTCACATTAGAATTTTCACTAATTATTATTCATTATACTGGAATAGATTATGATGCCAATGCATTAATTATTTCCTTTGATACTTAATAAGAAGCTAATAGAGGGAAGTGCTAAAGTGGAACCCTTGCCTAAACCTTAAGGTTTCCCTTAAAACGGATCTCTTTTGAATGAAATGGTGTAAGAGCTGAAACCAAGAAATGTTAAATACTGGTAAGGGGAGTTATAAAGGGAGGACCAAATTCAATAGGCTATAAAGTTTATAGCCTAAAAACTAAGTGGTGTTATGAAAGTTATTTGTGATGTGTTGTTTATATGTAACTATCGTTCCTGAATGACAGAAAGTGTCTTTATTTTTTTATGATTCTATAGGTAAGAAGTATTCTTAGAGAATTTATAATTAATCATCTCTTTCTAACAAGAAATAAAAAATGAAGCTATAAGAAAATATTGATTTTTTGCCTAAATTGGATGATTTTGTTTTTTGTGGGCCTCTTCTATTGTTTCAATAGAGGACCTGAAAGTTTTATTGAATGTTTTAAATGAGAATTTAAAGTTTTTCATAATCAAAAGATTAGGATATATTATTGTTGTGCTATGCACTGTAGATACTGATATAGAAAAGGGAATATATTTTTATTAAATATGATGTAATTCCATTTATAACTGTTTGGAGGGAAGAGGATCCACTTAAGGCCTATCCTTAAAAAATATCAACTTTCGGTAATTAAAAAAAAAAAAATAATAATTCCAAAGAATTTTTGTATGAAAGAGCCTCATAACTAGATAGATTTTGCTTTTTTTTTTAAATCTTTTCAGATGGAACACTATAAGGAAATTATTTAGCCAAAACAACGCATTTACTCCATCAAAATTTATAGCAACTACAAAAATATTTCGCCATTTATGAAGACCAGTCATTTTGATTGGTTTAGGTAGAAATATATCTATCAGCTACTAGTTATTGTGTTAATTATGAAATAATACCCAATAAATGCAAAAATTAGGAAAATTAAAGCGTTTAGTTGGTCTAACTCACATTATGCCGTGAGCTAGATCAACCAGCAACTGTCATAGATTTACATTTCTTTGTTATAAACAAAACACTAAGATGGGTTCGCAAGTGTGAGAAAATCAACACAACTGTATCAACAGAATTATCACTATGTCTGCTTTTAGCGTTCGTCACTGTTGAAGACCTTTTAAAATGTAAATCATGTCATATTTTTAATCTGTTTATATTTGTACATATGGCAGGCTTAACATTATGTAAGATTAAAGTTTCATCTTCCAAAAGTGTGTTGAGTAAAGGAAAGAAATATTGTTCTTGCCATCATAGTCGCTAAAATGAAAACGTCTGCAAGAATCACGATTTAAATATTTCCCAATGTCAAATAGAGATCGAAACAGCGCGTAGTCTTAAAATCGATAGTATTTTCATAAAAAGGGCCTCCGATAACCCTCTTTTTGGCCTCAATATATACATATATATGCATAAACATAACTAATATATACATAATAATCACTCATTACAAGATTATCCAAAGCTCAATATTATTATTAAAGATTCAAGACCCTTGGAGTACATCTAACACGGTGCCTGCCGTATTTTTAAGAAGTGTATTATGGCCAGTCATAGTATCTATTGCCGAACAAATAATTAAATAATAAAATATCTGAAAAAATATTTTTAGTTTTCTAAACTGATTTTTTTGTTCTCTGTATTTATTTATGACTATTTACTTATGTCTGGTACGGGGTGTTCGTACAACAATACATTGGGACCAATACAGCGCAACATCTAAAATTTGCAAAGCATCTCTTTGAGATAATATTTTACCCCAAACCTTTTATTAACAAGAGAAATATAACGTACTGCAATTTTCTAACTATCAGTACACTTTATGCAAAACCAAAACTTTTTTTTAAATTTATATGTATTTTATTTCCTTTTTATATGCTAATGCTTACATGAGGTGTATAAATCGGTGGTAAACATATGAATTGTATACAAACCCTCGCCAGCTGTGGTGACATGAGGTTCTTCGATGTGTTTTTTTTAATTTTATGTGAGTATTCGAAAATTTGAATTTGTTAGATAAAAGCATCTAATTATATTATGAACTTTAAACAGTATACTTCAAAAGTTAAAATTTAATCTGAGAAAAATTGAATGTAATGATTTTTTATTCATGTTATAGACCGGATTACTCTGTTTCCAACTAAAAAAAAAAAAAAACCACAATTAAAGAAAAAAAAAATTGAACAAGTGCTATATAGAAAGAATATTAAAATTTATATTTTTCTAAAATGTCACATAACATGTTGTTCCACCCAGCTCTTCTATTACTTTAAATAGTTTAACAATTTCTAATTATTGATATTTAGTTATATGCAAATTTTCGGAATATTTAGCAATTATTTCGACCTCGAAAAAGAGGGAATAGCTTTTACTTTTCTAACTAATCAGCATTACATTAAATGCTGATTAGTTAGAAAAGTTAGAACCAGATAAAAAACAAAAAACTTGGGGAACGATTTCATACCTCAAAATCAACAAAAATGTTCTTATGGACCATGATCTTATTCCACACAGGAAAGAAGGAAATTTAAGTTTAGTGATTTCTTAAGAGTCACGTTTTTTGTTTAATAGAAAGCGATCTCTCAAAAGCTTTCCGTAGTAATTAATTTTCAATTGCACTATCGTAAGTCAGATCAAATTTCCTTTAAGAAAAATAGTTTGGCTTAACTAAATCCATTTTAAGGAGACTTGTGACGGGACCAATATCGACGAGTTTTATTATTATTTTTTATGATCATACTTTTGAATGTATCTCTCACCCCTCTGATGGATTACAGATACCCCACTTCTAGAAAAACTTCTAGTTTCATTAAGCTTTAATTTCGTATAAATGAAGTTGAGGCCTTTGGGTTTGGTCTAGAATTGTCTCCTGATATACCAAATACTGTGGTGTGAATTAGATTTTCGCCAACAAAGAAATGTTTCGAGAATGAAATTCACTAAATTCACTTTGTTTTTAGTCAATAAAATAACACGGAAATACATAATAAAAGCTTCTTAGTGAAACAAAACAAAATTTTACAACAAAAAAATGTATTAACCAAAATAATTCTGAAATTAAATATGAAAGGTAACTGTCTCTAAAAAAAAAAAAAAAAATAATAAACATCGAAACATGAAAATGAAATAATGATTAAATATAAAAAGAAGATTATAATTATACGGTAACACTTAAAAAAAATAGAGAGAGTAAAGCAGCATCTGTGGCTGAAGTAACAGCGTTTTATAGTCCTCTTAGGAATTATATTTCAACAAGGATCTTTTTATTTTTATTATGTTTTGTATCTTTTTTGTTAGTATTGTGATAAAAAAATTTTCTTCTTTTAAATATTTAAGCAATATTCATTTTATTTTATTTGAATTAACAGATATTGTCTTTCGACAAAGTTTTGCTTTTTTTCACACGGAAGCTTTATGTTCTGTATTTCTGTGATATTTTATTGATTAAAAACAATTGGACAATGGCCAATATAATTTTTTTTGTTGCTCATGAGATGCAGAATCGGCCCATGAAGTTTCCTGGCTTTTATCTAAAACACCTTTATTTTTTATTGGCTAATTTATTTTTTCGGTTGGCGCTATAGACCATGAAGACCTATGTGGTCTTCTTGCAGACATGTACTGCTTACGGGAGTATATATCACTGCGAACCTTGTTTCCAATGGCGCAGCGACAAGCTACCTATTGCACCATAACTTTGGAACCCATTCGGCACTGACTTACGTCCAAACACTCGAGTTCAAGGACAGTGACAGATAAATCTCGATTCTGACTGTTCAGGGTCAGCAGGCCCTTTTTTTTCCGAAGCAGAGCGTCGGGCGGTTATATATCATTCTGGAAATCCACAACTCGATTCCTAAATAAGGAACACGGAATAGGGGCCTCTCACACCTGCATATATATGTATATATAACAAATTATATTTAAACAATTTTTCGTAGAATTGAAAGACTTTGTGGTCAGAATCCATCGAGAAATAAATCATTCAACAGTCAAATTCGAAACTCGTTGCTATAGGTTTCCTGGATATTTCAGTCTATTGGGTTTATGAATCATATTAAGATTTTAACTAGCACTTCTTAATCCATAATTAGAATTATAAGTTAGGTATATTAATAAATCCAAGTCATACAACACTTTTAGATTAGGATCTATTTTATCATTACTCAAAAAAAAGAAAAAAATGTATGAATTTGTTTAGCATTGTAATTGTTTACACTTAAAGCTGTGAGTTTACACTAATTAAAATTGTTTACACTTGAAGATGTGAGACAAACAAGTAATGGGACGTGCTTGCTTTTAAAAAATAAATAAATCAGATGAGGTGGGAATTTAAAATAAATTTTAATATATGCGATCTAAGAAGATGCATCCATTTTAATAATGTGCAATTTATAATGAAACATTAACAGGACCCGACAATTATATAAACACATTGGTTAACAGCAGCGAAAATGGTTATTTTTTATTCTTTTTATTTTACCTTCTCAAATGAATGATGAATACCTCAAAAATGGACAATGAAAAATAATTAAAAAGAAATGGAGATCCTGAGCCCGGATAATTGGACTCATGGTTAATCGAGGTTATATATATATATATATATATATATATATATATATATATATATATATATATATATATATATATATATAATTGAATATTTACCAACAACAATGGTGGTAATTTAATTTTTGCACATGAGCTCTGATCCCCCTAGTTTTATACAATAGAAGGAAAATACTATTACTTTTTAGTTATTTATTCGTCTATATAGATCGAAGAATTAGCAAACTCATGCATTGAAAACTCATACCTAAAGCAAGTTAAGAATGTAAACTCTTCTTTGGTCTGATGTGCACCCTACATATGATCTGCTTCAGCAATAAATAGATGCTTTGATGTTTTAAAAAAGTTAATCTATTAAAGGTAATATTGCATTTAGCGACTGTTGCGATCATGCTTTGTGATACAACGAGTAAAACATAAAATTACATCATATTTTGTCAATATAGTGATTGGGAGTTAAAAATTATTTTTGAAAAGATATTTATGATTTTCAGATATAATTGGCTTCGTATTGTCTAAAAAAGATTGCCCACTGCAATGCGGGAACACCTATGAGCCAGTTTGCGGGATGGTAGCGGACAAACATGGCCATTGGACGAAGCAGATATTCAAAAACAAGTGCAAAATGAGAAACAAAAACAAATGTGAAAAAGGTAAACAAAATAAAATTGTAAATTACTAGGATTTCGAGACTGAGGAAATTCGAAACATAATATTTTGCGGTTATTTGCTACCAAAAAAAAGGGTATATGCTGATTTCAAAAGGTTGTAGTCAGTAATTATACAATTTAATTTAATATTAGGAATATTAAATCCTATTTAGGCAATAAAGTGGGAAGTAGTATACAAAATATATAATGAAAAGGCCAAAATTGAAAAATATAAGATCAACATTACGAAATAAAAGCTTAAAACCACCTAGATCTTCATTACATTATTATGATTTATTTTTAAAATTGAAAAATATTTTAGAAAACAACATATATAGAAAAAATTAAAAATAATAAAATCAATTTGAAAATGAGCCAGATGGCTCGAAACGTCGTTTGATAAAAGGAAAATATAAAATATGATGTACAAAGAACTTAATATTCCTTGATAAATTAAATCATATAATAATATTTTGCATAGTAAGAAAAAACTATAGTAAACATTGACCATCATTATTCGTATTATAGTTTGTCAAATCTTTTTGTCTATAATTTATTTTTAACAAATAATGAATATGATTTAGTAGTAGTACAAATGAGTATAAAACCAAGTCAATAATTGACTAGAAATCATTTTCTACTATTGCAGTAAAAAAGAAATGGAATGAGAGAAATACTGATATCATAATTTATTTATTATGACAACAAAAGCATTTTAATAATAATTTCAAAGAAAGGTGCATCTATGTTGAATTTTCTCAAGAAAAGTCTGGAGGCTGAAAATAGTGGATTCCAAAGTGGATCTGTGGCACAAAGTGGATTATAGTGTAGAAATATCTCCACTGCAGGGTTTGTAATTAGCTGAAAGGAAAAAGTTTTGATGAGTTAATAATTTATTATAATTTATAATTTATGATATATATATATATTTATTGATGAAGATAATAATACCTATTTTGGGGTGCTACTTGTTTATTTATCTATATTGTAAACGATCTTTAAAATATAATTATGTTCTAAATTGCAAAAATAATTGGCATGAGAGAATTTATAAACCGATTCACTTTTTTATTTTAGATATATATATAGTAAGGGGAAGCATTGCGATCGTGTAAAATTTCGAATTCCAATTTTCAACGGAAAAACATGTTTATTTGTATGTCTGTGCATGTATGTGTTTAGTCTAATTAAAAAACGAAAAGTTGTGTGAAACTGAAATTACATTTTTAACAGAAATGTTGCAGAAACTTTTTCGCCAAAATCAACTTAATTTTAATTGGCACTTTATATTGTTGATTTTTTTTTTACTTTTTTACAAATCTCTCGAAAAAAGTTCTAACGATTTTGATCAAACTCGTTATATTAATATACAATTAAATTATATTTAATATGAGCTAGGAAATATTCTCATTGAAATAGTATGATATGGCTTGATTGCCAAAATTTTTAAAAATGGCTTCGTCTAAAATACCATTTAATTTTTTTTATTTGAAATAGTTAACCGCCTCTCATTTTTAATATTAATAAAAAAATGAATGAACTATGAAAGAATTTGATAATTAGCTAAAGGAGAAATAAAAATAGAAATATTTTCCTAGGTTGAAAACAAATTTTCTAAAATCAGAGTAGTAATATATCGTTTGAAAGCTAAAGATTTTAGAAAAAATATTATATAACATATAAAGTTGTAGATGGTAATGAAGAGTGATGAAAAACGCATAAACTTAAGTGATTGTTGTAGTTTATAATTTTTACTTTTATAATGTTTAATGGAAACTTAAAAAAAAAAAAAATATTTTTAGCTTTACAAATCATAAATATATAGTACACAGAATTGTCGTACAATTTTAAAAACTATTTTATTGTACTTGTGTGAGAGGAGACGTGAAGAAATGCGTGTTACTGAAAATATTTCAAGATAGTGTTTATGTGAATCCTTTACAATTATTTTTAAATATTGATAATTATCATAGGATGGTACGTAAGTGAAAGTTCTGTTAGCCATTTTCTGGCACTGCCCATTTGTAATATTTATGTTTTTGGCTGATCAGAAACAACTAATTATTGTGATTGTTATGATGGTACATTTATATTCATATGGCTTTATGATGCTTTAATAACGTACCTTGACCACAATCGTTGGCTGCTTCCAACATGCATTGGTTGCTGAACATCTTTCTATCCAATACTTTCCTGACAAACTGTTCTCCACAGACAGGTCTATAATTAGCAGGGCACAGGCGAGCTAGGCATGGTTGAGATCTGGAGGTGACCACATCAAGTGTCGAGTCTAAATTAAGAGTTTAAGAAGTTAAAATTTTAGCTTTTTGAGCAGTTAGAATACAAACACATTTAGGTATAACAGGAAAAAAATCTGTTTGTAAATTTTGAGACCTTTACATTTGCTGTTTAGACATCTCGACCATATTGTTGGTCATTTTAAAATTGATTTGGTTTTCTTTCATATAATAATTTATTGGTAGTAAGTGGAAATCTCAAAAATGTGTTTTTAATACTCTTCAATTTTTTATTTTTTTTTTTTTTATTTCAAATTATTTTTATTGAATTTTAATTATTTATTTTGCAGTATAATATTAAACCATTGTAAAGAGCGAAAATTTTTTGATATGCTGCCAATTTAGGACATTATATAAAATAAATGTTTGAGTTTTTAAATAGTAAGCAAATTACTGAGTGAAAAAATTACCGCGAATATTGTCGAAACTACTAACAAAAATAAGTGTACGTTATCTTTGTCCAAATTTTTTTTATTCAACCTTGAGACCATTCATAGGTGTGTGTATATATATATATATATATATATATATATATATATATATATATATATATATATATATAATTTTTTCTTCATCTAAACCAAAGAAACAAAAATTATAAAATACATTATTCGGTTATTAGGGCTTATCTATCTTTATGTATATCCATCATTTAGATTAAAAATTGTTAAACCTTTTTTAACATAATATTTTTATACAAACTTTATCTTGTTTAAATATTCATATTTTATTGAAACAACAAATTTAGAACAATAGTTTTGTAAAATTTACGAACATTTATTTTGAGACCATTTTCGTGACAAAGCCTTTCATAATCACTCTCTCTCTCTCTCTCTCTCTCTCTATATATATATATATATATATATATATATATATATATATATATATATATATATACATCTATATATATATATATATATATATATATATATATATATATACATCTATATATATATATATATATATATATATTTTTTTTTTTTTTTTTTTTTTTTTTTTTTTTTTTTTTTTTCGGTTGGCTCTACAGACCTTGTAGATCTTTGGCCGCCTGAACCAGCCTTCTCCACCTCTGCCTATCTTGGGCCACTGCTTTCCAGTTTGCTGCATGCAGCTCTTTCGCATCTTTGTTGATCCTGTCTATCCATCTGGTTTTTGGCCTTCCACGTGGTCTCTTGCCAACTATTGTGGCATTCATCGTTGTGAAAAGGCGTCCTGATGGATTGCTTCGAGCTACATGCCCCGCCCATCTTAACCTCCTTGCCTTCATATCATGAGATATTGACTGACCAGTTTCTGTAAGTAGTTCTTTATTGGTCTTTCTTCTCCAGGATTTTAGTTTCTGATCCCATATCGCTCCGGTTATCGTGCGGAGGACTTTCCTTTCAAATCTCTCGATTCTGCTTTCTTGGGTGCCGGTTAGAGCCCAGGTCTCGCAGCCGTACATCAGAACTGGTTTTATCACCGCATTGTACACCCTTAATTTGAGATTTCTGGAGATTTTTCGGGATTTCAGTACTCTTGACAGAGAGAAGAAAGCTCTATTTGCGCTTGTTATACGCTGGTCTATCTCTGTATGCTGGTCATTGACTGAGGTTATTGTGGAGCCGAGGTATTTAAAGCTGTCTACTTTCGGGAATGTTCTGCCATCCACGCAGATACTATTGTTGGGGTGGATTTTTCGGCTAACTATCATGTATTTTGTTTATATATATATATATATATATATATATATATATAAATTCAGCCTGCGAATGTTAGTGATCGCAAAACTCGAAAAATAATCAGTCGATTTTGATACGGTTTTCACTATCATTTAGAGAATTTCTTTGAGAAGGTTTATATGTATTAAATTTTTCGAAATGCTCACCTTCATAATTGTTAACATGAATGAGGAATGAGGAAAACTATGGAAATTTTGTGGTCGTACTCATGGCAACTTCATACACGTGAAAATAAGTTCACTACAAAAGCATTTAAACAAGATTGAAATTATTGTGTGTAAGCGTCATTTGATAATAAAATCAGAGATTAAGGAAAAAGAAAGTGTAAAAATGTGAAGGTTTTATTGCCAATTCGACAAATTTATTATCATATTTATTATGTTCCTAGAAAACGCCTAAATGAAATAAGACAAATTCTAAACAATGCAGTTGAATACGGAGACAAATTTTTAACACTTTGGCCTCGGAATATTTACAGTCAAAATTTTCGTTAGTAACCGATTATTTCGTTGAAAGTTCTGGTAGCCCTACGTAAGAGTTATAATAATTGAAGCATAGAAATGCAAAAGACCCTAATTGTCTTTAGAAAATGTTTTCAGAATTCATGATTCAATTTGAAAAATATTAAAGAAATATGACTTATGATAATTAAAAAAACAAACACATTTTTTCCTGATAACCTATTTTTGTATAAGTTATAAAATCACATTTATAATAGTACTAGCTTTACAATAAATAAATAAAAACATCTTTTTTCTTCGTTTTTTCTTTTGATCCACATTAAATTAATTAAATTGAATGATGTGTTTCCTCGGTGAATCTATGTTCTATATGATGAGTTTTATTTCCTTTCCCATTGATATCATAAAGCAATAAGTATGATGAAATGAAACAAAAATCAAAGTTAAATTTAAATATTATTTTTTATGTTAAAGTTGTTTTTAAAAGCTTTGCACAAACTATTGAATGATGATTAGGAATTATAACAACAATAGTTCTGTCTTCTGTTACTCACATTATTTTTTAAAAGTTAAACACAAAAAAAAAAAAATTGAAATTTGGGAGTGTATTTAACTTGCAATTCTTTTCACGAGCAACTCCGTGCGGGTACGGCTAGTTTAAATTAAAATATATAAGTAAGCTAAGAAAAATAAATATTTAAAACTGCTATAATTAATAACAGTGACAGTAAAACTCACAAACAAACAAAGCAGTTAATACTGAATAAGATGAATGATGGTTATTAAAATACCAGTCCAATATAAAATGTTAAAAGAAAATTAACAGTTATAAGATATTAAATAATTTTCTCTATATTTTCAAGTTTGATACTCACAGACGAGGAGCGCAACCAAAACTATACACTTCATGTTGACGGCGTCTCTGTTGTGTAATGTTTCCTTCTGGAGGTCGAGCGACTATTTATTCCTCAAGACATCCTCAACATCCTATTCTTCTTTTATTTCTTCTTTTTTTTAAAGCAATTATGGCTCGAGCATTCCCGAACTTCCCTATCATAAATGAATCTAAAGAATAATCGATAAATAATTGTTTATATTTTTTTTCCCCGGACAGAATATGTGAATCCCATAATCGTACAATCTGATATTAACAACCAAATTGAAATTTAATTACGGCATTGAATCGAACTACTTGTGTGCTATGGGGGTCCGGTCACAACAGTAATTTCATTTATAAACTGCTCGTGTATTTTATTCAAAAAGTGAGTACTGTAAAATATAATAATACTATAAAAAGAAATAAACATCAATAAATTGGTAATAAGGTATCATTATACCTTATTATATGGTTCATTCTCCTAGAAAGGGTGAATCCTTCTCCCATCGCTTTTATGGCTTCTCTGGCAATGGGATATGTAAGATTTTTTTTTTTTTATAAATAAAGGTATGATTCGTAGAGTAATAATTAACAACAAAAAATTACGCCATTATAATAATCTGGAAGAATAATTAAAAAGTTCAGTAATTTTTTTTTTCGCGGTATAAAAGATTCATTTTCGAGACGGCTATGGATATAATAATTTTTGATTCGTTCTAAATTTATGAAGTTATTTTTAAATAACTGCAGTCTTTTCTTTCCCTCACCTCTTAAATGTGAGTTGCCTCAGAAGTACAATAATAGAGTCCGTTCAAAAGGACGTAATCCATTTTTTTTTTTTTTTTAATAGGACGACAATTCAAGTGCTACCAAGGGAAAAAACTGCGTAGCTAAAAAAAGGAAAAACAAGTGAAAAGGAATGCTTCATGCTGATATTAGTTCCTTATAATAGTTCAAATCTTTCTATCGCCTCATATCGGTTTGGTTAATACATCCAAAAGATTTGAAGATAGACACCTTTATTCCAGACCAATAAAAAGTTCCATTATTTTTAAAGGCACTTTTTAAAGCCAATTTTCGTCCACTAATGGATGACATTTGTTCGAAAATTTCTCATTCAAGAAATACGCATATAGCTGAGTTGTGGCTATATATTGAGTATTCAGAATGATTTTTGAAGGAAAAAAATCTAAAGTAATGTTTTCAAACTTTCAGAACTGCAATTGGCCCTTTCAAGGAGTATGACCCACATGATGTATGGATAGTAAGGAATGGCTGAATTGGCAAAAAGGTTAGGTTTTTACTGGTGTTTAAGAGAAAATTTTTTTTTTAATCCTCTAATTATATTTTACATAATTACTATTATATCATAATTAAATTCACCTACTTTCAAACACAAAGGTCGTGAGTTCGAATCCCAGTACCGGCATTTCTTTACTTTAATTTAATTAATAATTTATTTAATTCCTCAACCAATTAATCACCCCTCCCTTCCGGTTTTGGGAGACCCGTCAGCCTACTGGAGGCAACTCACACAGAGCGGTCATTGGAGTGGTCCAGGACTTAAAATAGCCGCCCGAAGGTTTGGTCCATGGACGGTCTGCTTCGGGGGAAGAAATATAGGTCCTCGGGCGCCTGATTGGTTCCAAAGGGAACGTTGATGAAGCTATGGATAGCCTGCCGCGTCATGGAAAGTATGGTTCTTAGCAACCAGAGATTGTATATAAATATATATATATATATATATATTGTGATCTTCAGAATTCTATTTTTCACACAGCCTGGAAAGATAATAAGGTATTTGTTTATCAACTGAACAAGAGCCCATCTCCTTCTACATCGTCCGACTTTACATCCTTCCAACTCTATCATAGCCCCTGGAAAGTCCAAACAGAAATACTATTTGTATGCAGACGACCTACAAATATAAATTTCTGTCCACACTTTCGACATGCTTGAGGTCTTCCGTAAACTCCAGATTGATATTGACAGTTTCAGTTCCAAAAATCGATAAAAAACCTCGGAGTAACCTCTTCAATATCTAGATAAAAGTAACCATATTTCCCAAATTACCCTAAAACTCTTCTCAATCCTCTAACAGCTCCTAAAATTCTGTGATTCTTTCCCTTGAAATATCCGTCGTCTCCTAATATCACCTCTCATTCTCTCCCACATTGATTACGGATGCTTAGTGTTTTGTATTAAGTTCTGTTTTGTTTATTAACATAATTTGGGTATTAATAAGTTTTGTTTATTGTGATATTTTTGTCAGATTCTTTTTTTCTTTCGCACTATAGATCATGGAGATCTTTTTTCGCGCGATGTGGTATTCTTACAGACATTTATTTTTTGCGAGAAAACAGCCTGCCGGAGGGGGACACCCAACCTCAGGTTAATACTGACCCTGGTTTCCATGGTGCCACGGCAGGCTATCCATAGCTTCAAAACTTGTGCCTTTGGGGCCAATTCAGACATATATATGCCTTCCCATCGACTTAATCGGGGTCAAGGACAGTGACAAACCGGTCAAGATCAACGAATTATGGCTGTTCGGGGTCAGCAGGCGCACGAGGACCTCTATTTCTTTCTTCGAAGCAGACCGTCCATGGACCAAACCTCCGTGGCGGCTATTTTAAGTCCTGAACCACTCCTATGCCCGGTCTGTGCGAGTTGCCTCCAGTAGCCTGACGAGCCTCACATAACCGGGAGGGAGGGGTGATTAATTGCTTGAGGAATCAAATAAATTATTAATTCAATTAAAATAAAGTAATGATGGGACCGGGACTCGAACTTACAACCTTTGTGTTTGAAAGTATGTGCACTTTTGCAAGCGCGTTAACCCACTCAGCCACCCCGACCCCATATTCATGTATATATAATATATACTTGAATATTAAAAAGGATAGTTGCTCACAATGATCCTATTGCTTGGAATGATAACTGGAACAACTTCTACTACTACTAATATTAATTTTAAAAATTAATTACCAAAGCTCTGTAAGAACTGGCGTTAACGGGGGTTAGGAGTACCAAAATAAGGATTTTTCTGTTTCTATGCACGTACCGTTTGATTTTTAAGTCCCTTTGGGATGATGTTTTACAGTACCTTTTCAGTTATATTCCTTATATTTTCAGATGTTTGAGATTATGTGTGCGAGTAAGAGAGCAAGATATGTCCGTGACCATAGATAGCCCCTCCCCTCTCCAGTTTTAGGAGTGACTGAGGCTTTTTTGGTTAGGCGTTTTTTGAACAAACACATATTTAAAAGCTGGAGTAAGTATTGTCAAAAAGGTAATCTTTTAAACTTCCAAAAATGTTTTTAAAAAATTTTCAATTCATTATATTGACATGTGGCTATGAAAAATAAATATTGGAACATTTAAAGAATATAAAAGTTTTGTTTTTATTTTAGAATATAAATTGCACTCAAATTACCATTAAAATATACATAATCTTCTTTCCAATTTTCGTAAAAAAAAAAAAATAAATAAATAAAAACACTGCAAATTATTACACAATGGTTTATTATTTCCAAATAGTTATATTTCAAAAATATCTGGTGTGACCATTCATACAACTTTCCTAATAGCAATTAGGCTAAGGTAACAGAGGTAACAGGGTACAGAGGAAAATGTTGGAGGCGTACTTCACTGGGTAAAGCAAAAAAGAAAGACCAAGAAGCAAGTGGGAGTGGAGGATGGATCCAAGAAAGGATGAAGTGGAGAGAGATGCGAGGAAGTTGGGAGTCCGCGATTGGGAGATAGAAGCGAGGACTAGAAGAAACGAGAAGAAATGGAAAAGAATAACTCAGGAGGCCAACGATCAAGAGCGCCGGGAAATTAGTCAACAAAATTCAATAGGCTATATCTCTGCTAATACTGGTCTGATTTCGATTTTTGTTTTGTTTTGTTGGGAATTTTATTACCTTTTAATTGGTTATATCAAAAACTAAATAAAAATCAGTCCAGTATTCTTATCATCAAAGTCAAATCATGCAAAAGCAGCCGATTTTTTTTAATTCGATATTTAGATTGTACATGAAACATCAAATTTTGAGGGGAGTTAAACTTTTTTTTCTTGGTAAATTACAAAGGTTTATAAATTTTAATATTTTTTTTTTGGAGGATTTGGGAAGAAAAATCTTTCGAGATTGTAGTGCTTTATTTAATTCGCATGTTACCACATGAACATTCTGATAAATATTATACTTACTTATGTAAAATAATTATAATTAAAGAACATAATGATAGTAAAATTATGTATTACTATCCACCTTAAAATAAATAAAAAGATGGCGTTGATGTCTAAAGCAGTTTTACGCGACAAAACATGAACGAACTATCAAGTTTTTATTAATGTATAGATGCATTGCAGAGACCTGAAGATGCGGAACTTAACCCGAAACGTTGTCACTTAGTCATGTGAATTAAATAAAGGAATACAAATTTGGAAAAATTTTCTTCACAAATCTCTCCAAATTTTGTTTATATCTTCCTGAGACAATACCAAATGAGAAATTTTAATATAACATAAATTTGTTAACTATATTTTTAAATTTTGAAAATATTTTTTGTGTTCTAGGAAAATATATTCCTTGTGACTCGGATTTGGAACCAGAGGAAATTTGAAAAATTATATTTTGGATAAAAGTTACATTTGTTTGTAAGCATTTAATACAAATATACAGCTTCATTATCATATCAGTAGTATTAATACCAGTTAATCAATTATAACGATTAATTAATATCATTGAATCGTTATAGATATCAACTGATAGTTGAGTGCCTTTTATTTTATATAATTACAACTGATGAAATAGGAAATAAAAATTTATTAGTCAAGACCACAGAATAGTCTTAATTAGCATGTAAATTAAACATGACGAATCAATCACTGTAAAATGTTTGATGTCATTCCTGCTTGAAAATATAAGAAGTGGATTCTAATAAGCTAACATTGCAATATTCTCTCCCATATCCACTGTCGCATCACACTTATTTTCCACACAGGGTACCCAATTAGCTGCAAAAAAAAATAATAATAAATAAACATATTATAGATTTAAATTTCTTAAAATTGTATATATATATATATATATATATATATATATATATATATATATATATATATATATATATATATATATATATATATATATATATATATATAATAATGTATATATAATAAACATGTATTTAATACGCACATAATGAACCATTTATATTAATAAACTTCTTATTTTTTTTTAATTGCGACAATCAAAATTTTAAATTAACTTTATTAAGTCAATCCTCATATTCAGACATTATCTTTTTTTTTTTTTTTATTACATCTACATTACTGTTCTTATACTATACTTATTCATCAAATACCAACATGACACCATCTGTTACATGCAGTTATATTTTTTATAAATGTGTACGATGTTCTAAAAACTTACCTTTACCACAGTCGTTTTCTGAGTCCATCAGACACGAACTATTGAATATCTGCACATCCCAGCACTCGCCAACCTTCTGCTTTCCGCAGACGGGTTTGAATTCTTCAGCGCACAAGCGAGCTAAGCACGATGAAGGAGGGGACGACATGAGTACTTCTTGTGCTGAAACTAAAGCGATATATTTAGCATTTAAGATATTAAATAGAAATTATAATATGTAATATTTAAATTTCATTTTTTGGTAATGTTTGGGAAGAAAAAATATCTTTTATTAAAAGATTTCTTGCATTAGTCTTTTCAATGTATTGGGGAATTATTCTATCTGCAGGACAAAACTCAGAATTATAGAACAACATTATTAGTATTCACACTTATTTATAAAAACATACTTAACAATTATCCAATAAAAATTAATGTATATATGTTTATACCTTATAGATTCCATGCGCACTAATTACAATCATCCTTCTCCACTCCTTCTGCCATAATCATTTCTGTAATCTACTATTATTTCATTTTAATTTATATACACAGTCGCTATTTTTTACAGCTCAGTCAATATTAATAATAAAAAATAGGGAATATGTATATAAATTAAGAAGAAATAATAGTACGGATATAATCATGACAAAAGAAGTAGAGATGGATAATTGTAATTAGTGCTGGAAGGCATGAAATATATCATCATCGTATTCCAAGACCTCACTGTGTGAGGTTGCCCTTTCTAGAGCATGGGCCAAGTTGACTTCTTCAGCACCAGCTCTTGTCTCCTCCTTTGATGGATTGATCCTATTCTCGCTTCTGAAACGCATCCCTCACGCTGTCTTAAGAGATCCGTGGTCTTCCTACATGCATACGAGTCCATAATTCTTCCTTGCGACTCTGTTCCGACCTACCTGGAAAAAGGTCGCATCCTGCCGATTACTGGGAGGACAGTATTGCGAACTTGTCTCGTCTATCCCTTCTATCTTCCACAGGTATCGCATCTCCAAGGATTGAGTCTAGCCTCATTTCAAATGAGGGTCCAGGATTCAGAAGAATCCGAGAGAATAGGAAAGAATACCGACCTGTAGACAGCCATCTTCGTCCTCTAGGTAACCTTTCTTCGGTTGAGGAAGTCTCGCCGGACCGAGGAGAAAAATCGACTAATAATGTTTTTCTGTAATTCAGAGGTTAACCTGAAGAAAGGGTAATTCCCCGGAACTTTAAAAAGAATAATATAAGAAATCTTTCATTAAAATAAAAGAAAAAAGATTCAGGAATAAATTTTCGCTTCACAAAAATCTTCCATAAGAAATAATATAAAAAAATAAAATTAATGTAATATTGAAATATATTTTAATAACCATGAGGTTTATTATAGACCATGTTAAATACCAGGACTGCATTCAGAAGCACAGCTTACATGCATAATGAATAAAAACTGTTTGTAAGGTTAACAAATAGGCTGCAAATGGTTTTTGAACTGTCTTTCTTGGTGTACGATTTTTATAATTATTTGAAAATTTTGTCTCTCATGTACAAAACAATGCTATTAGAAAATCTAAACTTATTATTTAGGTTTTCGTATTTCACTGAAAATCATCCCACGGATTTTTACAAAATTTAGTTCAGTAGTTTTGGAGAAATGACTCATTGAATGTTTGGAACGATTTTTACAAGAAAAGTTTACAAATTTTAGATTTAAATATACTTTACTATTAATTTTTAATTACTTGAAGTAATTAACTTTTTGAACATATTCCATATCGATTCATGGGTTAATATCTCTGAAAAATGTAAAAATTGGTGTCAATCGTACATTACATTCAGGTGATGAGTATCAAGTGATTTTTTATTTTTATTCATTATGATAATTTCACTTTCCGTCTCAATGGCAAAAACTAAAACGGTGAGTTTTCAATCAACTTTTTTGTTGAATCAAACATCTCAATTCTCATTATGCCCATGTTTCTCTGGCACATTTTATTTTAGTTAAACGCACAATTAAATGTAATTTCTCCATTGTTTCCCGAAAATGAGTTCCATCATCAAAAGGTGATCGTATATACTGTTCAAAACTGAAGTTTTTTGAGCTTTATTTGAATTTTGTTGATTCTAGAAAAATCGAAATTTTGTCCCGGGTGTTTAATATCATTACCGCCTCACTGTTGATTTTTATTATACTTCCGTGCATGGAAGTGTAATGTATTTTTCGCGGCGGTTTCTCCATAGATGACAAGTGGCAACACTGGAAAGATCTTTCCCTTGTCCAATGATTGTACTTCAGCTACAGCTGTCACATGAAATTGACATGTTTTCGCTGGGTATTTTTATTCGTATCATTACCGCTCCTTAATATTTCTTCTGAAGTACTGTTTTGAAGCTTTTAGAATTAATTACTCTTTTTCTGTATAAAAATTCGAACATAACGGCATTTTAGGTTTTGGTATATTCTGATTAATTTTATTTTGGCAAGCTATCAAAGATCATTTTATCATTACCACACCTGAAACTTTCTCAACGAGGTAATGGTGTACTGATGAAAATGAGATTGAAAATCAATTAGTTTATCGATTTTATCGAAGATGCAATCAATTGAAATTACATCTCTAATGTCTTATTTGTGATCCTTGATTTTATTTGTGTGTAGAAATTAATTTTAATCATTTCCAAAAAATTAAATTTTCAAAAAACTTACCGATATGCAGTATGTTTCATGTTTGAAATAATCCTTCATAACAGGATTGGAAAAATGTTCTTCATTTCAGCCCACAAATCTTATTGCCATCGCACAACCCAAAAATTTATGGCCATTGCCACCATTTAAAATATTTTGAATTCCTAGCCCAAAATTTGGAGTTCAGCTCAAAACAGACCGAAAAATCATTTATTGTTATCTCTAGAACACTCATATTTTGTTCATATTTTTTGGGAAGAGTTCATCGACTCATTTTTTTGGAGGCTTATTTTTAACCTTATTCTGAGAATCACTCTCTAAAGCTATGTCCACACAGTTCTACTTTCGAGGCAACTTTTGATTCGACATGACAAACGGGGAAGGGAACTTGAGGCTTACGAAGCGGAATAATTTTTTTTATTTGATTAGCGATACATTTATTCACTGAATAATAGAATAACGAATTAATGGGTTATTTATTATTTATTACTTTTATTCTTAATAAAATTTGCCCAGCACTCGTTAGGGCCAATGCGCCTAGCGAAATTCCAATCAAAAGTATTTTTAGTTTCAGTATTATTTAAATATGATACTCACAGACGAAGAGGGCGATGAAAAATATATACTTCATGTTGACTGCTTCACTGCTGTGTTTGCTATGTTTCCTTCTTGAGGTCATGCGACTATTTATTCCTCAAGACTTCAACATCCTTTTTTTTTCTTTGAAGAAAAAATTACAAGATTCGACCAGTCGAACACTCTTATTACGGACGAATCTAGAGAACAACCAACTTATAATTGTTATTTAGTCCCAGGGCAGAACACGGGAAACCCATAATCGAATGAAGTTGATTGAGCCAATCTGAAATCAGGATAAAATTTCAGAGGACTAATCATGAAGCAAAAAAAAAAAGAAAACAAATTTTGATAATCACCAAGAATATTGTCTAAATGTCAGACAAAAACAAATGTATGTAATGTTATAGCATATTTTTTTTATTCATCGACGTTATAGCATATTTTTTAATTTTAAAATACCCTTTATCAATACAACCAGAAAAACTCGATAGAATTAAATTTCTCTAAAACAGTTCAAAATACTTTATTACGAAGGAAAGCTTAGTAGGAAAACTATTAAACATTTTATTTATAACGGTGATAAAATCACCATGTGAACGATTACAAGTATTTAGGAATCGCATTATCACCCTTTTCAAAATTTAGGAACAGCTTCTGAATCTTTAAACGAAGCACAAATAGCGATAGGAACAGTACTCAACATCTTAAATAAATCAAAATCAGGCCTCTGGACCAATAAAATAACATTATTTAATTCTATGAAAGGAGGAACACTTCTGTATTGCTCAGAAATGTGGGTTCCACCATATACAGATATCTTAGAATTGGCTCAATTGAAATATTTAAAAATATTACTACAGGTACAAAAGAACACACCAAATTATTTGTTTTGATTAGAAAATGGATCGAGACGCTTTAAAATGAATGTTTTTAGACGCATGCTGAAATGGTGGCACAAATTATTTGAACTTTGCTTTAAAGTTTTATTTTATTTTTCTTAGCCTCGAGGGCTCATTGGACGAACGGTTGGACATGTTTCCACTTTTTTCAAGGTAGAATCACCCAAAAATGTTTTGAAAAAATCGACACATCGTGCACTCCCATTGTAAGATATAAACTAAAAACAGTGTCAATTTATAGTCATAAAAGACTTTATTACACCTATTTTTATTTTCTAAAAGAGTGGTTAGTCCAAATCTTTGTTGGTTATAGAGTGTCCCAAATATTGTCATAAAAAAAGTTCCTACATCTTCTTCTGTACATCTGATTCTTCTAAGATCTCTTATAACAATTTAAAATTTTTTTTTTTTTCATAAAATCAAATTAAAACGTTTGCTGATGATGTAATGCTGGATTATATTCCTGACACTTTCTTTTAATTTTTATTAGATAAAGCGACATGGACATAATTTTGTTTGTATTATTTCTATTCTTCCTGACAATTATCTAGATTCGAGGAAGCTTCATTCTTTAGCCTTGGAGGAAGAAGAATTGCCAATCCGCCTTCTATCTTTTCCTCATATGATAATCATCAAACACCTATTCCACTTGTATAACAATCAACCCTACCAATCCAGTGTCAATTTGCGTTTAGTCTGTTTTAGTTTTATGATAATTTTAATGATTATTGGAATGATTAGAGACAGTGTGATATAGTGTGGATCATATTCAAAACACTTCATTACATAAACAAACCGAACAAACTTTTGGTTTAAATAAACAAATAAAAGCTGAAACTTTTAAATACATACAATTTCTATTGTAATGATAAAATTGGTTACAGTTGAAATGTTGGTAAATTATCGTTAAATATAATAATTTTATACAAAAGAATGAGACTTTAAAATGAAATTGTTTATAAGTTTACCACTACTCCTGCGATGCTTTCCCTTAGCCGTGGACTACTTAAACTTCAAATTATATAGTACCTCAAGTAATCCATAAATCGAAACTGATAATAAATAAATTGATCGAATAAGGTTTACCGGCAACCGATCCGACGCTTGATAGCTATATTGTACGAAGTAGTTGAAGCGGAAATCGTGGATGTGGGAATCGTAAAATTAAGTTTGTTAAATATGGCAAACATTTTATAAAATTGTGACAAAGGAAAGAAAAAAATCTGGTGCGGTGCGCGCATCACACAACTTTCCCTTACCGTCCTATAATAATTATCTTTTTAATATAGGTAATTTTAAAGAGCTCACATGAACAATACTTGAAACAAACTCAGCAGCATTCACTCCTACACATCCTCTCCCACATAAGTACAATCAAACAGTTTTTAAACAATTTTAGTACAACAATTCTTTATACTATTTCATAATTTCAAGTTGTATAACAAAAGAATATTTCAAGTTGAAAATTCATTTTAAAAGTTACGGTTTAGTTTCCATGGAAACATTTTCTTTCCATTAAATAATATAAAAGTAAAAATTATTATGTTAATTTCTACTTTTGTATTCTTACATTACATTTTTAAAGAGGGTATTAATGACTACAGATTGGCGGATTGGTGGGAGGAAGTTCGGTCATATCCGTCTTCTTTCGGATGTGCTCGGTTTCCATCTAGGGTATTGTAGCCCTCATAAGATACGCTGTATCTTTGCTAATTTCCGTCCGATTTCGATGATTCCTTTATGCATTTTAGAGAATTTAATCACATATTATACGATTTCATGCATGATTTACTATACTTTTTGAATTATGCGCAAATAAAATTTACTTTTCGCTATAACTTTTTCTCCTGCGTTTTCTCTTTGATATACTACATACACGAAAAGTTAAAGGGCTTTAAGGAGAAGACATTAGGCAAGTTTTATCAAAATCGTTAGAGCCGTTTGCGAGAAAATTGTAAAAAAGTGTAAAATCGATTATATAAGGTGTCATTTCCGGTTAGTCGATTTTGACGAAAAAGTTGCTGAAACATCACATGCATGTTCCTTCTTTAAATGCGTAATTTCAGTATCGTACGACTTTTCTTTTTTGAGCTTGACTGTTCACATACACACGGATACACAGCCCATTTTGCGAGACTTGGTTATTTGAACTCAGGGAACCTTAAAACGTGTATTTCCGTTGAAAACTCGAATGCAAAAATTTTCACGATCGCAATACTTCCCTTTACTATATATTTCTTATAGGTAAGGGAAAGTAAAAATGAGAATCAGCTGATACAATTTGCTATAGTACTAATGGCGTGTTACAGAGCATGCACTATTTATAAAAAAATAATCAAAGGATTCGCTCTAGTCATTGTTAACATTTGACTAGTCAACAAATAAGGTGAATAAGTTTAATATTGCATGAAAACGTCCATTGCTATCCAATTGCTTCTGGGTCATAGCATCAAAAGAAATTTTCTTCTTAACACCTCTGAAGACTATCTGGAAAGAGCTCCGCAGCAAGAATTCGTCTTGTTTGGATGTGTATTCCATATTGGAAGGCTCTGGAATAAAGATAGACTTTCAAAACTGGTACAAATATCATCATGCAAAATATAGATGTGTCATTTTTCTTACAGGGAAAGTTATAAAACGCGATCTCGGACAGACCAAAGAAATGATAATTGGTGGTTTATGATCAATTAAAATAATGGTGCTCAGTGATTTCTAGATTAAAAAATGAATACAATTGTAGGCATATGGCATATATTCAGCCATAAAAATTAATCCAACCAAAAAATGTTAATATGAGCTACATCAGGAATGTTGAAAACAAAATGCCCATTTTTGGAATAATCACCTGTATAAGCTATTTATTTTCACTGTATCAATAAACTTATTAATAAGAAATAGATTACTCTTTATTTCCCAAATAAAAATGCATTAGGGAATAAATCCTTTACGCCTTCTAGTTGTTTGGATACTGCCTGCTTTACACTAATTTAGCTTGAGTAGTATAACCATAAAAAATGAATGCGTCTCTACTTGTGACGGGTATGTTATGTCCTTAGGAAAATCAGAACTCCTTGCTGACCACCTTTCCTCTTTTTTATACCCCACACTAATATCTCAAACCCTGAAGATGATGACTTTATACTCAAATCTTTAGACATTCCCTTACAATTATCCCCACCTCCTCCACCTTTTTCTCCATCTCACGTCACTGAACAAATTAAACTGTTACAAAGAAATAAAGCTCCCAGTTACGGTTATCTCAAGTGCTCCAGCAAATGCCCAGGAAAGCTCTAGTGTTTCTAACTACCATTTATAATGCCATTCTGAGGACTTCTAAATTTCCTCTTCAATGGAAATACTCCTATATATCCATGATTCATAAGCCTGGCAAAGATATACACTCTCCCTCATCCTATAGACCTATTAGCTTACTCCCTATTTGTGCTAAAAATTTTGAAAAGTTATTGTATAAAAGACTTATTACCATACTAATGGACCAAAAAATTTTGCCACACCATCAATTTGGATTTCGTTCTTTACATTCCACCACACAACAATTGCATAGAGTGACAGACTATATATCAACAGCACTAGAGCAAAAAATGTATGCCACTGGTGTATTTCTGGATGTTGCAGAGGCCTTTGACAGGGTCTGGCACCAAGGACTTCTCTTTAAACTCAAAACAATACTTCCTTCCACTTACTATCTTATAATACAATCATTCCTCTCTGATAGATTTTTCTCTGTCGGAAAAGGTTCAGAAATCTCATCAATTAGACCAGTCATGGCCGGAGTGCCCCAAGGATCAATTCTTGCACCACTGCTGTACATAACATACAACCATGACATACCTACCACTAATGACACTTTGACAGCCACTTATGCTGACGATACTACTATTATTACAAGGCACAAAGATCCCGAGCACGCCTCTGTGATTCTACAAAGCCATTTACAGACACTACACAACTGGTGCAAAGGCTGGAAAGTTAAACTGAATCAGAACAAATCCCATCACATCACATTCTCACTTCCGACATGGGACTTGTCCTCCAGTTTATCTTGAAAACGAACACATCCCACAATCTGACAGAGTGCTTATCTAGGCCTAACATTTGACAAAAGAATGACATGGGGTCCACACATCGCTGCTAAACGAAAGACACTACATCAACGTTTCAGACTTTTATATTCTCTGCTTGGGCTTCGCTCAAAACTAAATCTAAGACAAAAACTAAATACTTACATTTACCTACTTAAACCAATTTGGGCATATGCCTCACAAATATATGGAATTGCAAAAAAAACACACATCCAAAAACTACAAATATTTCAGGCCAAAACATTTAGGACAATCACGCAAGCACCTTGGTATGTAAGTAACATAACTCTGCACAAAGACTTAAACATGCCAACTGTCAAAGAACACATACGGACTTACTACAAAAGATTTCACAGCAAGGTTCAAGATCACCCAAATAAACTCATTCAAGATATGGCCACAAAAAACATGCCCGACAGCACCCGTAGAAGGCTGAAAAGGAGCTAGATGAGAGATCTCCTTCAGTAACTTGAAACAAGACCGAAGAATTGCCACTGGGTAAATCTCTTCCTCATGCCTGTCATGCCCTTTTAATTGTAATTTGTTTATGTAAGAACTTTCGCTGATTGTCAGTAATCACTGACAGTTGTGAATTAACCAATAAAGAGAAAAAAAAAAAAATGTTATGTCCTATAGGTTGCTACAAAGATTATTTGTGTGAACCCCCAATCCAAGAAACCATCACTGGAGTCAGGTAATTCATGCTTAAGTCATATGATCTTAAACCTGCAACTTATAATTATGAATATGATAATGTTCGTTTTTTTTGGTGAGAAATCAGAGGAAGAAATAGAAACTGATGAGATTGCATCATCTCCAAAATATCTAATTTCTGAGTCTAAATCAGAAAGGGAATACCTTTTTGTAAAATATATGAAAGATTAGGAACAGCTGATGAAGTCGCTATGAAAAAAAGTTTATGAAAACAAGTTTTTCGAATAATAAGCAATTATTGAAGTAGTACAATTAGAAGCTAATTTTAATAACCAGGAACTTTCCTGATGGAAGTAAAAGGCTTCCCTTAAGGTGCATTAACACAATCCAGTTTTTCACTCTCGAGTGTAAAACACAAGTGTACAAACCCTGAGAGTTCAAGGGTGAACTCTCCGAGAGTAGTAATGCCATGTCACAGCAGGTGACATCTTAATTAAGTGTTCCCTCCCTCTTTTCGGAGTACTCTTAGATCCTTAGAGTACGCTCCGAGAAGAGGGAGGTAACGTTTACATGTGCTATGAAGTGGCATTACAACTCGGAGAACTCAAACTCGAACTCTCAGAGGCCTTGATACTTGTATGGTTTACTCTCGAGGGTTGGAAAAACAAGTTCAGACCCCAAAAGGAACTTCGAAATTTTCTTCTTATTTCTCCAGTTGAAATCCTCTGCAACCTGGATAGGCCACAGATTCTTCTCCAAAAATCCATCTTTTGAGCCAATTGTTATTTACACATCACTTTGTCACTGTCCATGACTCTGAGTAAATATTATATAATACAATTTAATTTTTCTTAACAATGAGATGTCAGATTGTCATCTTGAGGTGATAACACTAAAATTTATGCTGATTTTATAATATTTTACAACACCTCTGAGTCTCAACAGTCTGTCGGTGTTACTAGAGCCGTGGAAAGATTTTTATGCGGCATGATGTAACTGACATGCCTGCCTGAGTCAACAGATACTTTTCAATAAAATTGGAAAAATTTAGTCGCAAAACTGAAAACACATGACATAACTCATTGGCTTACTTTGGTCAAATCGTTTCAATACAATCTTCCTTACCTTGTCAGATAACAACCTATCTGAGAATAAAGTGACACAGAACGGAGTAAAAATAGGTTTTATAGTATTAAGTAATTAGCAATACATTGTTTTGACTATCCATAAGGTTTTTAGACATTTCATTATATTTTGGAAATTTGAGTATAAGAAATCTTAATTTGTAAAATCATTGGCATTTTAATATTATCGTTAATCTTAATCACATTTTCACAGAAATATCAATACTAATTTAACATTCATATAGATATAATTACTCTTTTTAATAATTTTATTATATTTCACAAAGATATGGAGGGATGCATCTTGTTTTTTATTATTTATTTTTCATGATGAATTTCTTCATAACAGAAACTCAGTCACAGACCTAGGTGCAGGACAAATGTTATCAACGCATGGCTTGTAAACTAAAACAGAAAAAAAAAGTTAAAATAAATATAAATTCATTAATCATTATTATTATATATTCAATATAATTATCGTAATGCATTGAAGTATGGTTTTCATTTGATTTACCTTGCTTAGATCTTTAGAGTTTATTTGTATTCATTTATATTTCTGTTTAGCGACGAGAATTAACTCAATACACTATATTCAAATTCCTCTCCTCAACCAACTTCAAGCGAACCCCTTGGCAGCTACTTCTATCTACGGGACAGCCAGGAACTACAGGGGCACCAATACTCAAGAGAACAGAGCCCAAAAAATGATAATTTCTACTCAAGAGTCTGAGCGATAATTTCTACTCAAGAGTCTGAGCTCCAGCACTCCTTATATCCTCGTGTTTGGTGTTTGAACATTCCAAATGACAATGTGCGAGTAAATCCTATGGCAATAGCAAAGCAGATTGAGGAAAGAATAAGAGGGTCAGAAGTAGAAGAACAATTGAAAAACAAGCACAATATATATAACAGCACCATATTCATCTATCTCTTCTGCCCACTATTTCATTATATTATGAGTTAAATATTGTATTTTTTCATTACTTTAATTTTTTAGAATATTCAATAGGCAAATCTTAATTAATTTTTTGTGGTCTTTTATATTTTTTTCAAATTGAAGGCTATGGTGAACCAATATTTCCATTATAATATATTCATTATTTATTTATAAACGATTATGAATTTCATTAACATTTTGCTGCTTTTTTCCCCATCTTGAGAATGAAACAAATCTGCAATATTTAACTACTCGTTAATTTATCTATTTCACACATTTTTTATATCACATTATTTGGAATTAATTATAACTTAAAGAACACTTTTAAATTATGTATATATTTTATATACTCTGTCTCATTACATGATCTATATAAATTTTGTCACTAATTAAAAAGTTGATAAAGACACTTAGAATTATTTGAGGAGTACTCTGTACTATTCTCTGTCATATCTAGTGGAGTTTCAGCTATTTGCACTTTGAATCTGTTAATTTCTCCATATAATGTAGCACTTTTATTTATTTACCACCACACATCTTCTTTTAGTTTGAATCAATTATGCATTACGTTAAATGATTTCTGATATTTAGCCCCATTTTTGTTATTTAATTTTATAATATATTTTTTTATTTATGTCTTTGTAGTTTTTTAATTCTATTAATAATGACCATATTTAAATTTTTAATACCTGTTTTGTAGTTCATTGTATTTTTAATATTTTTGGTTATAAGAATTGCACCAGGAATTCTTCTGTTTTTTCCATATTTGCTTTATCTAATATTTTGGGTTTTTCAAAGCTAAATTTATGTTGTAAAGTAATACTATCATGGGACAAAGCTAGGGAATTCGTATTTTTTATATTTTAAAATTTGCGATATGATGAGCTATCCTGGTTCTCAGAACATTTGATGAATAAATATATATTAAAGTGCACTATTAGCACTATTGTACTCTGAGTTGGGATGTACCCTCCCTTTCTCTTATTACCGTAATTTCAACTCATTATAGGTTCTCTTTTCATTCATACACAGTTTTTTTTATACTCCTCCCAACTTTTTTTATTTATTTTTTTCATACAAACCAGAAGTCAGCATTCATACAGTTTACTAGGCATTCTTAACAGCGTAACCACATAAAATAAATGATTGTGGTTATAACCCAATATATTGGAAACACCATAATCAAGTGATTCCAAATACTTTCTACGCAATGTAGTGCATTTTTTTACATGATGCTTGATATAAGTTTATCAAAGCTATTTGAAGTTTAATGAATTAAAAAAAAAACTAATGTAGGAAAGATTTGTTGTCGCAATTTATGCTTTCCCAATCCTAAGAAAACTATGTAAATTTTGAACAGTCAGCGTTTTTATTGGCACTCAAGTTGAGGCCTCCATGTCAAGAATAATGCCAACCAATCTATTAATTGTTGTAATCGATTTGAAACACAGTCTAAACTTCTCCTAAATCAACATGTTACAAACAAATGTTCTCCAAACTTTCAAGAATTGTGAATTTCAACAGTTTTATTCCAAATTCACACATATTTCCAAAATTTTCTAGAGCAAACTATGTAGATAATTCAGCCTTATACAAAATGGCTACTAACATCCCATACATTACTTGATGTAGGTCGAAAAGAAGTTGTGTAGACCACTTGAGAGTTAGATGCATGTAGAATTAGGTCTGGAGGACTTAAAATCCCAGAATTAATGTTTGTAGAGCTATAATACTGCCTTTGTTCCCTCAGTACAAATAACAAAGTCCAAGAATAGTGTAAGATCTACATGCTTTTCTACATCTATTCCTTAGTCCTTCCAAGTCTTTTAACAGAGATACAATAGCCAGTTCAATGCAACTTGAGTTACAGATAGTTATGCAACACATGACGTGTCGGAGTCAAGAGAAAATTTCATCTAAATTCGATGTTTTGCTTGACTCCGATAAGATTATGATAATTCGAACATTTTGATTATGTGTTGTTCTTAAACGGAAATAACTAGTAATATATTCTTTAGCCTACAATTTACTTCAAACATTAACTAGTGATAAAGCTATGAGCTCACTTTCTCTGCATGCATTGGCGTTATCTAGGTAGCACTGACTTCTAAATATCCTCTCCGTCATGCGGCCCTTTATCAATTTTTTTCCACAAACCGGCGCAAACACATCCGTCCGACATTTTTGGTACTTACATTTGCGAGTCCCGGAACATCCAACTATATCTAGCAACAAAAATAAACCAAGTAAATCAATTTATAAATCAACTAAATTAGTTCATTATACAGATGGCATATTTCTAAAAATAAGATTCTGATAACAATAAAAATATACCTAATAGTAGCTAGGCGTAAACTAAAAGAATTAAAATGAATCAGAATGTTTAGACCGAGGCGTAAACGGGAGGATAGCGTTAAAGCTAAGAAATTGAATTTTGTGGAGGGGGTATGTAAGCTGCAATTGATGGTATCAGTATTGAACCTTCGGGTTTTTAAAGCCATTTATTTATTATAAAACCAATCAATATATCATCAAATAGATATAAAGGACCACGCAATCAAATGTTTTCTACCGACAGCTTTTATTTCATTAAATCCGATTGAAAGGTCCACTAATTCTGTTCTATAATTACTCAAGTATATACTACAATTTTAGTGTCTGAGACATATATCAAAACTCCATTTGAATAAAAGACTTTTGACGGTTTGGGAAACGTAACTATATTACAAATAATTCCTTTACCTATGCATAAAGTCAGCTCAAAATTTTTTTAGATATTTTTTTATATTTACTAAACTGCAAATCAGCAAAAGTATTTTTCGTGCATGAGAAAGTAATGATATTTAAGTAATACTTAAGTTATAACAAAAACTAGACCATTAAAATTGTTTTAAGGTTTCTACGAATCGAAGATTTTGTTTTAAATTTAATCAATTTAACTTACAAATTATGAATATGAAGATGAAGCTGTACCTCATTTTGTTCCGATGTGTTCTTCGCGTGTGGTAAATTGTTATTTAAAAAACTTTTCACTTTTAAAATGTTACATAATCCTAGATTGTTATTCTAAAAGAATATAAACATTACATTTTACGATCGGTTTCGACTGTTCTTAACTCAGGTTTTGGAAGTTATCCCTTATCAACTTATCCTTGGGCTCTTCAAAAACTATTAATAATTTCTACTTAATTATTAACAAATCACTTTTTATATAAGAATGTATAATGACGCTATGGTGAATTATTATAATATTCTTTTATCTATTATTTCTTCTTGCAAATGGTGCAAACATTTTTTATGGTTTAAGTTCCAATTCGACATAACATTTCCTTAATAAACCTTCATAAAAAATCGATAACGGCCGACATTCGGAAGATGTAATTTTTAAATCCCATTGAAATAAAACTATATTCATCTAATAATAGTATTTATATTATGTATTAATATATTATTTTCACCTTAAGTTAATTAACTCCACTATGATTCCTATCTCAAATAACTTCATCTAAACGAAATTATAGCACAATACAAGAGAAGGTCATGACTTGGGACAGAAACAATCACCGAGTTGTGGGACTCCCATAGCTTGGGTTTTCAAAGGGTATTCAAAATATGTGCTTCTATTTCTCTTCTAACCTGGAATTATCCCGGACAAACACCTTGCTGAAGCCAACTTGGCCTCCAACGTTTGTGTTAGTAGTTGAGGAAAAGATCGCAAAAAACTTGAGGAATTTCAATGATAAGATGCGATCGAGCGGGCTCATACATTCGTGATCCGAGCAAAAGCAGTAAGTACGCCTTTTTCTATGAATTTTTTTAATACTTCGAAGCCATAAGAACTCACACGTAATAAACGCCTTATTCTTTTAAGCTCACAATAATTTTAGTAATTATAAAATATTTTTTTAGAGGACACACCGACTTTACCTAAAGAGTCCATTGTAGTATAGTACAAACGTTTGGTTCGATAATAACTGAAACTTTTTCTTCAAAGAAAAAAACTTATTTTTGAAGGTCATTTGACAGGACAGGACCGTGGAGAGAAACCAAGGGTCTCAGGGACAAAGTTTCTCGGGCCCTTGTAAATATTAAATTCACCACTGAAGCCCAACATCGTCATGTTTTAATCTATGAAAAAAAATATTATGCTAAGATATATATACACAATTATAGATAAAAAATAAAAACTGGTGCCCCCCCCCCCTCTCGTCGGGCCTGGATAAGGAAAGGAACTTCTAGGAAAGGATCAGTGTTCATTTTTTAGCAGAAGATGAAGTACATAACTGTCCTATTTGTATTAAATGGTAAGTATAATCTTTGAAAAAATATTCAACATATAATTTTATTGGCAGGTTGATAATTGTTATATCTATAAATATTTTAAATTGATTTGAGATTTTAACTCGTGTTAAGAAATAAATAGCTAATATAATATAAGAGGATGAAGGAGCTAATAGGTTTTCTGGAAAAGGAAGATAAGGAAATTCAAACCAACTGCCCGAACAATATATGATATGACTAGAGATAGGATTTTCGTGCAGTAAAAATTCAAAATGTGCAAAATCGTACTATAAGAACCCAAAATGTGCCAAATTTTGTATGTATTGTTTTTTAATATGAGTCCACACTAAGTTACAAACATCGTTATATAACTGGATTTAAATATTGGTACAACTTTGTTGTAAATCGCCTGAAAAATAGTGTAAAAAAACTTATATAACGTGATTATATAAGTTATATAACAAGTTATATACTAACCGGCTAGTATCGGTAAGGTTTTTAAGCTTCCGTCAATTCCCATTTCTCTAATTATTGATTCAGTGTCAGCTCTCTATAGATCCCTCGAACGTGAAGCCCCGCTTTACAGTTGCTGAGCTTGTATTGACAGTCTCGTTTTTCGTTTACGATGGGTTGCCAAAATAACACAAGCAGCTGCCGTAAGCATTAAATTTTCCTCATTTCTCGCCATTATGAGAGCTGATTTTATATCTACTGTTATCAATTTTTTGCAACTTTGTTATAAAATAAAATTGCTCTTAAGTTATAAGTTAAATAACGAATTGTTTGAAACTTGTACAACGAAATTGTTATAAGTCTTTTGTTATATAGTGTGGACCCAGCTTTATACCTAAAACTATCATTTCGGTTTAATTTATAATATTAATACATACATGGAATGCTTATCTAATCTTGTTATAGCCTCCAAATTAAAATTACTTGTAACGTGAGAAAAAACTTAGTTATTATACAACAATAAATTACGATAAATCTAAATCTAAAGAAGAGAAACAACTTATAAATTTAAAAATAGTTTTAATGAGGAAAAAAATAATAAAATAAAATTATAATCAATAAATATTTACATACATTTATAATACAATAATAATTATATACATTGTGCATTTATAAATATGGGAAATTTGGTTCAAACGTTCAATTTCATGTTATTAAAATCGAAATCGTGTAATTTAGCTCAAAAAAAGCAAAACTTGCAATTTTGAGCAACGCTAAATTTTAATATATTATTGCCCTAGATCGTGAATGGGATAGATAATCACTTTTAATGGTGCTAAGCATATTCGAATAAAATACGCAACATGGAAATCCAGTCTATAGTTATGACTATAATTTGATATTTTCCTGTAATAAATGTTACTTTGAATTTTGTTTTAAACATATTAACATTTTTGTTTAAATTCAATAAATATTTTGAGAAAAAAATTCATTTTATTACAATGCAGAAATTATAAATTTGCCATTAACATACCTCATAATATTATTGCCCTTAAATAAATAAGGTTTAAAAAAACAAAAAAAAAACATGTAAGATACATATGCTTTTGATTTGTATGGCATGTATTTAATGTGGAAGACCTCCATCTGGGGCACACAGAGCCTCTATAAAGTGGTTATTCTTCATTGGGAGGAAAACCTGCCAGTTGAGCCTGATTTCTGTCAAATCACCTCCTTTTACAATTGTTGGTAAAGAATTATTATTAGACTTTAATTTATTTGCCCGCTTTATTAATTTTTATGGCAATTTAATTTACTCGTGATTTTAGGATTAGCTGTGATTTGTGCTTCCCATAAATCTAGTACAACCCCTTGCATCATGTACCGCTGTTCGGATTTAGATGAACCTGTTTGTGGAAAACAAAAAGTGGAGGGTCGTTGGGAACATAGAATGTTTCGCAACAACTGCCATATGCTCAGTGCGAATAGTTGTGGACAAGGTGAGCTTTTTTTAAAACCTATTTACTCTCTTTTTATTTTATTTTGTTATTAATCGCTTTTTATTGTTGTTATATAAAGTTTGCTTATAAGAAAACAAATAAGTATAAAAGTTGTAATTATAGCTTTTTTGGAAACTGTTAATCTTTCATTTTGTTCCAGCAAATTATGTGCCCTGTGTTAAAAATCAATGTACCAAACCACCATATAAGAAATAATATTTAAATATAAATTTATATTTGAAGCTATTTAAATATTTTATAGATGAAATAAATGGATTCGAAAAATTATTTTTTATTTATCTACCTTTTTGTTTCTGATTAATTTTCGTAATGTTTATTTAGGAACCATTTGGTACCTATTGGTGCTAAAATATCGGCTGAAGCACCTTTGGAATCCAGCATGGTGATATGGGGTAAGTGCGCACTAAATTTTACAAAGTTCGAAATTGCTGGAAATTTTACTGGACTGTAAAATTTTTATTTTTGAAAAAATAGTTTTCCTATTTTTTTTTTTTTAATGTTCTTTAAACGTTTATCTTTAAATGTTACATTCAAACCTAAGTTTCAACCACATCAATTTTGATGAGATTGATAATTTAATTTAATAATAACTTTACACTTGCCCCTGCCTTAAGGAATAAGTGCGTACAAGGCATCTGGAAGACTCAATACTCAAGCAGGAGCAGTTTTGGGACAAGTATAAAAAAGTTCAGTTTCCAGAGGATTATTATACTGGAATAATCATTGAAAGAAATTAAAACGTCTGAGCTTCACATTTTACAATCTTCATTGAGTTATGAAAGTGGGATGTGGAATATAATAATCTTTTTGTAAATGTTACGAATGTCGTTGGACCTAAAAGGGTTAAACCCATTATTTTGTTGAAATAATAGTTTAATACTTTTTTGTTGAACTAACTGTACCATAAACTGAATCTCTTTCACTTTGTCGACATTACAAGACAATCCGCCTTTTTTTGTTCATTAAACTTATTTAATTTAAATTATTAGATAGAGTAGTTTAGTCATCAGCTTTTGGATTTTCTCTAACTTCTTCATGGTCCATTTCCACGTCTTATTTCGATTTCTTTGGTGTTTTCCAATATCCGAAACTTTTTTGTTGTTTTTATTTAGCGCCTTTATGTGAAAAGATTATCCATTGCACTATCCAGCCTGGAGGACCAATTTACTTAACAAACATTTCATATACATTTAAGTCAAATTATTTAATGAATTTATTATATTATATTTGTTTATTATTCTACTAGTAAATAACTTAGGAATAGCGTCTTTAGAGCATGAAGATCTTTGATTTCAGGTAAGACCTATACGTGTGCCGTAAATTATGTGGTATGGAGATATCTCTTCCAACTTATTCGAAGATAGTTTCCAAGGTACTTTGGCACGTATTACGTCATTTGATGACCAGAAAATAATAACTAGTTGCTGAGAGGGGGCAACAGGCTCTGCTCAGTCCCAGAAGAAGAAGGCTGTTGTGCTTTTCCTTGTCACCAGTGAGTATACGGTCAAATACTTGGTTTAATAAAATATTTTAATAATAGATAATTACATGTAAATATATCACAACTTATAATTACATATTTTTAAATTGGAATAAATACAGAACTAATTATAAGGTATTCACCTTTACTATCAGAGAACACTTACAAACAAAGTGAATTCTTTACTTATAACACATATGATGGGAGGGATATCTTTGGCTCAGATGAGAAAAAAAAGTCTCAAAATATACAAATCTCTTCATCCTCCGTCAGTGAATAAACATTTATACTAAGTGAGCGATTACATTCATCGCCTCCTTACCAAGTACCGAACCTATGTGAAACTTCATGTGGTAAAGGTTTATTTTTATTCTTAATGATTCAGTATAATGCATTATATCAAAATACTCTATGAATGATTTAAAAGGATTTAAAATGAATTTAATGAAGATTTAATGAATGAATGATTTAAAAAAATCCTCTTAAAAGGTATCCTACACATTGTTCAATTTCACAGATTCTTAATGTATGAGTTACGATTACGCCCGAGACATTCCATAGTCTAACAAGATCTATTGTTGCTCTTATATCCTAATAGAGCAATATTCTTCGAATGCTTCTCAGGACTTTCAAGACTTAGTACAAGCTTTTGGCCTTACAAGAGAAGCCGGATTTTCCTAGCCTCCTCCCACAATAATTAGGAAATCCAAACTGTGGGGAAATTTTAGATTAGGAAATCTACTTCAAACTACGAAAATTATGGTAAAATATGTTAATTAAAGAGTTACTAAAATTTAAAACCAATAACAATACCTTTTAAGTTGAGAAATTACGGATACCATGTTGTATTTTAGTAGAAAAGAAAATTATTGTTGGAAAATCCGGTCAAAATAGTTGGAAAATTTGGAATTTTACCGTCCTCTCTCCTATGAATTGTTGTACCATTGTCGCTGCCTTGGATGGATGTGAAACAGCGAAGACTTCTATGACCAAGAGAGGAGATCGACAATCTGTCGTCGATTTGATTCCAATGGACATAACGTCTTTCAAATATGATTTAGGCCCGTTAATGTGTTTGGCAAATAATGGCAATCCAAGCGTTTACAAACGGTTGACTACCAGTCAAAATACCCTGAATACCCTTTACCATTGTTTGGCGAACGTGAAAACATGTCTTTGTCCTATTTTATCTGTAGATTTAGAACATTTTCCAGCCGATACAATATTATTTCTAACACTGATCAGCGCCTTTTCATATTTTCCAATATGATGAAAATTTTCAATAACATGCGATTAGAAATAATTTTAAATGCTAATTATTTTTTAGTAACTTTAGTCCGTTTTTTTCTTAAATATTTCTCACTTTTACAAAAAAAAATAATTACATATGTATGCACATGCTTGAATTTTTATTTTACAATGCTTACATGAAAATCTATTTTATACTAAGGACAAGATATAATAAGAAAAATACGTCTTACATCATAATAACATTATTAATATCTAATGACGTGGCCATATTTACAATTTTTTTCAAATGGATGATGGAATTCAAAAGATCTTGTTGTACACCCGATCCTGGACAACAGAATCTTTTAGTCTGAGGAACAATCACGTTCGAGTCATAATTTTCTCTTTACATGGGTACGGAGCTAAATAAAACTATTATGTATATGTACTATCATTAATATAAAGTATTTAAAAATAACCAGTTTAAAAAGATCGAAATAACAGTTCATGCTTGTACTGTCTTTTCTTGAATATGGCCGTTGTTCTTAGAAAGATTTAAACCTTTTATCTTATTATTTCTTCCCTTTCCTCTAAATAAAAACTAAACATTTTTAAAAAGTTTATCATATAAAGTTTTTCGATAAATATACCATTATTTATAAATATATATCATTAAGGGATGGGCAACCCTTCTTTATCTCTATCCATGTATATCATTTGTGATGACTACCCCTCAGGCTGTCTAGAGGTACCAGAGAAATTTAAAGCTATTAATGAAGCACATAAGATCTTTGGGATTAAGTCTAGTAATGTCTTCAAGTTTAAATATTATCTGGTTGAAGTACTGCAGTAGTTTAACCCTAACTAGCTGTGAGATTACTTTCGAACTCGACTCTTCTCGGTTAGGGCCCTTATATTCAATTTTATCTGCAAAATGTCCTGCTTTGGCAAATAAAAATATCTGGTGCTGTGCGTGCAACACACAACTTTCACTAACCACCCTATGATAATAATCCATTTTTAAAAATAGTTTTGTTTGCAAAAATACTTCCTGAAGCAGCGTGCACTTTTTCATATCTTCTCTCAAAAAATACAAAAAAAAATATTGTTTTTTAAACAATTGTAGTATGGCAATTTTATCCGCTGTAATATAATACACAATTATTTATTTTCAGCTAAATATAACAATTTTTTGATTTCTCAAGCTGAAAATAAATTTTAAAGGTTTCTATGGAAATATTAAATTTCCATTAAATACCTATAATATAAAAGTAGAAATTATTAACTTTTCTTTTCATCATAACTTTTTTCCCTCCATTTTTTCGGTGATGTACTATATATAAGTAAACAGACTTTAAGGAGAAAACTTTATATAAGTTTTAACAAAACCGATAGCCATATTCGAGAAAATTGTAAGACAAGTGTAAAATCAATGCTATAAAGTGGCACTTCTTGTTAGTCGATTTTAGCAAAAAAGTTGTTATAACATCCAAAGCATATATCTACCTCAAATAAGTAAATTCAGTTTTGTATAAGTTTCGTTTTTGAGATAGGCTGTTCACAGACTCACACAAGAGTGTGCACGCTCACAGACCATTTTGCAAGCCTTAGTTATTTGGACTCAGGGAATACAGATCAGTAAAAATTTATTTTTAATATGTCCCATATGCCAATGTTCCATTGTAAGTTGTTGGCCATTGTCAAGATGACATGCCAAAAATTTCTGATTGAGTTCACTTGGACACGTCACCCTGATTAGGCTGTAACTTCAGCACTCATTAAAAATAATTTTACACTTATTTGTGTCTTTTCTTCTTTGACCTCACATCCCAAACAAATTTTTGACTGTTATTCTTTTTTTCTTCAATGATAGCTATTGATATGGAAGAGGTTTCTAATTATTGGCTCAGGGATAGGTTTCAGTGATAGATAATTCTGGCTAATATTTTGAGGAATTTGCTTAAATGGTGATTAAACTATCTTTTTCTTTTAGTATAAAGATAAAAAAACTCACAAACTTTGTTTGCACCACTGGTATTGACTTAATTTTATAAAAAAAAAAAAAATAATAAGAAAGATGAAGATAAAAACAGGAATAATGAGTATACATCTGTATGTTTGTGGTAAATTATCCTAAGTAATATTTCTAATGTTCTACAGGAGAGCAAAAAGAAGTTTTAGATCGCACTATATTGCTTGTTGTGGTTAGTGGTCAATTTTTATATTTCAAATTTTTTTTTTTTACCCTTTTAACTTATTTACGATACTTATACTCAAAAATATGACCAGAATAATACAAATATGATAATTAAATGAAAATTGGACTTACGACAGTTTATCTCTGTCGTTCAGATATACATCATAAATTTATAAATAAATTAATTTAATTTATTGTCTATTGCTATTACGTAAGTTTTAAAAAAGTATTTTTATTTTTTTCAAGCAAAGTATAAACCCTGTGTCAAAAATATCAGTGAAAAGCCTGCATGATCATCCCAGTGTGGTTCTTTCTTAAATATTAATTCTTCTATGAAGATATTGTATTGAAATAAACTTATTGACAGAATTTTTTTTTTATTTTTCCATTACCAGTTATCTACTATTTATATCATAACCGCTTATTGTCGTGATATGAGCGACAGGTGTGGATAAAAAAAATAAAGTTATAAAAAAAAAAATCCAATACATTTTCATAAATATTTTTCCCGTTTTTGTTTTTTTAATTATTTTTATTTTTTAAGGAATAATTAATAAAAAATATGTGAATATTCTCATACTTTTTTTTCCATACAAATTATTTATAATATAAATATGTATGTTTTATTAAAAACACCCCCACTAATTTTTATTGAATTTGGTTCTATGGTTGGAAAATTGCTGCTTTTTAATAATATCTCGAAGTATCTAAAAATTGAGCAGGAGAGGGAGAGAAAAAGTGGAGGAGGAGGGGTACTAACTAACTACATAAAACAAAATCAAACTGTATAGGAGTTAGGCATAACCTGCAACTAAGTTAAAAAATTGGAACTTTTATAAAGTATATTTATTTTTAATTATTCATGCCATCTATTTTCAAATTCTTTCTCACAAATTCGTGTTGAAAGATTAGAATAATTTAAAAATACAAAAAAAAAGTTTAATGATTTTTGCCATTATAATAAAACGATTGATAAATTGCTTTGTATGGTCCATTTTTGGGATCCCGAGGGATGCTTCTCTCTCCCAATTTTACGAAGATTTGAAGTGGTTTTACACAAACATCGCAAGTATTTCTTGGTATCCTTCCTCTACCAAATTACCCAATCCTGCCGTCCATTATATACCTTCGATCACCTTCAATTCAAATCTTCTGTCCATTCCTGCCATAATTATTCTCGGCCTTCAGATTTATATACAGCAGCCCACCAATCTTCAGCTTTTGACAGATCTTTTTTTATCTGATCCTCATCTTAATGGGATTCCATTCCTGCTTCAAACACTCTTCCCACCTTCAAAATCCCTTTCATTCAATCACTTCCTGTCCATCCAGTTCCAAAAGAATTGTAAAAAGATTTTTCTTAATTCCAATCAAAATTTATAAAGATGTACTAATATATTTTGTACTTTTTTAATTATTATTACTTAATTTTTTAATTTTTGTTTTATTTTATTAATACTAGAAGTTTATATTTTTTTTTTTTATTTAAAGGTGTAAAATCCTCAGGTCATCAATGCCTATTTCTCATATTAGAAGTTATTTCAATGATTTGTAATCTCATTTTTATTTGTTTATTAATATTTGTTTATTATCTGTTAATTCATTTGTTCATATTTCATCTATTAGTTTAATCTAAGGCTCAGTTTAATCTGAAGCCAACCTATCACTGCTTGTAATTGCTATTATTGAGGGACTTGTCTCTGAATAAATAAAGAGTTTATTATTATTATAATGTTTTGTTTTTAAAAATTTAGTTATTAAGATTTTCACTTTAATATTGGAAAAAGAGGAAGGCCACCGAACAGAAGGTGACTGAGGACAACCTGGAGACAACCAAGAATAAAGGACAGGAGTTTATAAAATGTAGACCAGGTGCATAGCTTGGCTTCATCACAGTTAGGATTAGTTTTTCCCACTATAAATATAATGTTTTCCCCTTGATTTATGTAAAGAAATAAAATTTAAAAAATAAAAAAGAGATGATTATTGGCGTAACATCCTCAGTGTAATATGCCAATAATGCATAAATCCTTGTTTGCAACAGGCAAGAAATGGCAAGAGGAAAAACCAAATAAAGTGGTACAGTAGGAATATAGTGTAGGTATGAAAAAAAAAATCAATTACTTGATGAATGTAAAAATCAATTAAATGAAAATGAAGCATAGTAAAAATTAATTCCATTATTAATTAGTTATCCATTGCATGCAAAAGACTGATATTGCACTATTTATTTTAAATTAAATCATCATCCCCACGTTTAAGTAACAAATGTGAAACTAGTTTCTTTCAGAAGACCAAGAAAGGACTTAACATTTTCCTTTTAACTTCCCCATTGCGAATAATTCTTTTATCTCTGTGCCTTTTTATTTCTCTGAGGTCTTAGATTTGTGTTTGTAGAGTTTTTTTTTTCAAATATGCTTCTGGTAAATTAATAAAGCTAAGGAATTTAAAAAATGTGATTTTTTACATTTGTTACTTAAATTTGATGGTGACGAAATTCACTGAAATATACTTTCCACATACTAATGTTTTGCTCGCAACCATTTATTCAGCAATTGAGTAGAGATGAAGAAAAGTTACACAGAATTTCAAATTAATTAAATTGTTTTTATAATTTATTCATGGTGTCATTCTTTTTTAAGTTTATATTTTACCTTATTTCAATTAAAATTGTTTTGTTATTTATTAGAAAGAAATTGATTTGGACAATAAATAATACATAAATGAAAAAACATATATATTTATTGTTATTATTTTGTTTCAGAAAGTGTAGGAGTGATTCCAGAAATGGTAGTGCCTGGATTGATCATCATAGAAGAAAGCTGATACTCCACTGCTGGAAACGGAGAAGACACAAATTCATCCACTGAAATGTTTTGTCACTACCTTATGTTTAGAAAATAATGTAGTTTATCTGTAAATAAAGTTGTAATTTTAACTTGTTAATAAAATATGTTGAAAATGACTGTTTTGTCTTTCCCTAAATTATCAATTGTCTTTTTTTATAGTATACTGTAATCTGTTTCATCCTTCAAAATAAAGCACTATATAAATAAGTAAGCACTATTAACGTTTACGTGTATTAGATGTTTTACATATATGGTCCATGAAAAGTTTGTTTCCTTACTTTCCAATTTATTATATTATTCCTCAATAATAATCTTTATTCTTCTTACACTATATTCAGAATGATTACGTGGTCGGGTAAAATATCCTGAGGTATAATTTCTGTCAAACCTAATAGAGGATCTATTGAATATTCATTTTAACAACTATTAATTTTTAAAGAGGTGCAATTTTGTGAAATAAATGTTCTACTTCTAATAACTCTCAAATAGTTTAAGGAAGTTAAGTAGTGAAGCTATTAAAAATATGATTAAGTGACAATTTTTCTTGCTCTAGTCCTAAAATCTACAGCAGCTAGATCTAAACAGGATTTCTGTGCTTGGAATACAAATATTTGACTAAATATAAACACGGTAAATATTTTTTATATTAAAGTGACCTACATATTGTTTTTATTATTCACAGTTTGTTTTATTAATATAAATATACAAGCAACAGTAGACTTCCTCAAACAAAATTTTAATACAAATGTCTCATAATCTATATTTATTAGCTTCTTATTTCACAATTTAATTGTTTTTGGGATAATTATATAGGTAAGTTATCAGTTGTAATAAGCTTCAAAATAATATTTAAAAGATGTAAAAAAAAAAAGTTGAGATAACACAGTATCATTTTAAAAAAAAAACGAAAGTAGTTTTATCAACTAAAAAATTTTTTTTTTTCTCTTTATTGGTTAATTCACAACTGCCAATGATTACTGACAACCAGCGAATGTGCTTACATAAACAAATTTACAATTAAAAGGGCATTTAACTAAAAAAATAGTAATATACAGTGATGGAAAAAAGTATTTTCACATCATGTTTTTATGAATAAATGAGTTCAAGGAAACAAAAAACTTCGCTTTCCTTTGCAAAAATGAAAAGTACATTTATTAATAACTGAGAAAAACCTTTTGTAAAAAAATGACAACACTTCATAATGAAACAAAATAATTAAAACAATAAAAGTGCTTGGAAAAAAGTATTTGCACACTTGGTCTACTATGACTCACAAGCTCTGTTTACTTTTGCATTAATCCTACTGTGTCCATATATTTGTTTACTAATTTATCTCTAATCATTTATTACCAGTATTCTCTAGTCTTTCAATCAGTTTCCTTGAGTCAATAGACAATTATCATGCCAAAGACTAGTGAACTGTGTGCCGCGACTCGCGAAAAAATTGTTTTACTGAAGAATCAGCAAAAAACATATCGCCAAATTGCCGATTTCTTAGGGTTGAATTTTTCTACAGTGAGATACGTCATAAAAAGGTATGAGGAACGTGGTTCAACCGAAAACAGTGAGCGTAAAGGGCGTCCAAAAAAGTAAACTCCCAAGCTGAAGAGGAAAATAAGAATAGAAGCTCTTAAAAATCTCGTGATAAGTTCTCGGGAGCTGGCTGACATGGTCCAATCAACGTCTGGAGTCCAGGTTACTAGCAGAACAATTAGATATGCCCTGAGGAAGGAATGGTTAATATTTAATGTTCCAAGAATGCTCCACACTCCTCCTCAGTCACCAGATATAAATATAATTGAAAATTTATGGCACACCCTTGACCAAAATGCAAGAAAACACCATATCACTGGTGGATATCACCTTTTTTTTTTTTTTTTTTTCCTCTTTATTGGTTAATTCACAACTGTCAGTGATTACTGACAACCAGCGAATGTTCTTACATAAACAAATTTACAATTAAAAGGGCATGACAGGCATGAGGAAGAGATTTACCCAGTGGCAATTCTTCGGTCTTGTTTCAAGTTACTGAAGGAGATCTCTCATCCA
Organism: Rhaphigaster nebulosa; assembly: GCA_948150685.1. Lineage (NCBI taxonomy): Eukaryota > Metazoa > Arthropoda > Insecta > Hemiptera > Pentatomidae > Rhaphigaster > Rhaphigaster nebulosa. The sequence goes on from OX411312.1 coordinate 65,779,019, forward strand.
GCTCCTTTTCAGCCTTCTACGGGTGCTGTCGGGCATGTTTTTTGTGGCCATATCTTGAATGAGTTTATTTGGATGATTTTGAAGCTTGCTGTGAAATCTTTTGTAGTAAGTCCGTATGTGTTCTTTGACAGTTGGCATTTTTAAGTCTTTGTGCAGAGTTATGTTACTTACATACCAAGGTGCTTGCGTGATTGTCCTAAAAGTTTTGGCCTGAAATATTTGGAGTTTTTGGATGTGTGTTTTTTTTGCAATTCCATATATTTGTGAGGCGTATGCCCAAATTGGTTTAAGTAGGTAAGTGTAAGTATTTAGCTTTTGTCTTAGATCTAATTTTGAGCGACGCCCTAGCAGAGAATATAAAAGTCTGAAACGTTGATTTAGTGTCTTTCGTTTAGCAGCGATGTGTGGACCCCATGTCATTCTTTTATCAAATGTTAGGCCTAGATAATGTACTCTGTCAGATTGTGGGATGTGTTCGTTTTCAAGATAAACTGGAGGACAAGTCCCATGTCGGAGTGAGAAAGTGATGTGATGGGATTTGTTCTGATTCAGTTTAACTTTCCAACGTTTGCACCAGTTGTGTAGTGTCTGTAAATGGCTTTGTAGAATCACAGAGGCGTGCTCGGGATCTTTGTGCCTTGTAATAATAGTAGTATTGTCAGCATAAGTGGCTGTCAAAGTATCCTTAGTGGTTGGTATGTCATGGGTGTATGTCATGTACAGCAGTGGTGCAAGAATTGATCCTTGGGGCACTCCGGCCATGACTGGTCTAATTGATGAGATTTCTGAACCTTTTCGGACAGAGAAAAATCTATCAGAGAGGAATGATTGTATTATAAGATAGTAAGTGGAAGGAAGTATTGTTTTGAGTTTAAAGAGAAGTCCTTGGTGCCAGACCCTGTCAAAGGCCTCTGCAACATCCAGAAATACACCAGTGGCATACATTTTTTGCTCTAGTGCTGTTGATATATAGTCTGTTACTCTATGCAATTGTTGTGTGGTGGAATGTAAAGAACGAAATCCAAATTGATGGTCTGGCAAAATTTTTTGGTCCATTAGTATGGTAATAAGTCTTTTATACAGTAACTTTTCAAAAATTTTAGCACAAATAGGGAGTAAGCTGATAGGTCTATAGGATGAGGGAGAGTGTATATCTTTGCCAGGCTTATGAATCATGGATATATAGGAGTATTTCCATTGAAGAGGAAATTTAGCAGTCCTCAGAATGGCATTATAAATGGTAGTTAGAAACACTAGAGCTTTCCTGGGCATTTGCTGGAGCACTTTGGCATTGATTAAGTCATAACCGGGAGCTTTCTTTCTTTTTAACAGTTTTTTGTTTCCTTGAACTAATTTATTCATAAAAACGTGTTGTGCAAATAGTTTATGCCGCCACTGTATACAAAAAAAAGTAGTACTGAGTAAACAGTTCTAGTAATTGTCAAAAGATAGCAGCACCTCTCAAGAAAGCTAAATAATAAAGTTGAGCTGATAGTTTTAGTAGTTGCCGCTAGAGTGCAGCACCTATCGGCACCTTAAATAATAGTTCTCCCAACTGACAAAAGATGCCAGCACTATCGTATACACTTGAGATAATAGTTTTAAAATTTGTCGCTAGAGCGTAGCACCTCTCGGCATCTTAAATAATAGTTCTCTTAATTGCCAAAAGGTGCCAGCACTATCGTATACACTTGAGGTAATAGTTTTAAAATTTGCAGCTAGAGCGCAGCACCTCTCGGCACCTTAAATAATAGTTCTTATAACTGCCAATAGAGGCCAGTACTATCACGCCTGTATGAGTGAACGGAAAAGGGAGCTCCTGTAAACTCCTACTCTCCTAATACAAAATGCAGAATTTCTCGTCAGAATTGTCAGGCACCGGAGGTGTCGTCATAACAGTTGAGCTCCTTTGGCCTCCTAATCTCCTAATAGAAAATAAAGATTTTCAACCCCGAATTGCCTTCCGCATTCTTTAAATTCCTTCGGCTGCATTCCTTAAATTCCATTGCGAATTTCTCAGGTTATTTGGCCATGTTTTTTTGGTTTTAACAATCTCAGTTAAAACAATGCTTAATAATTACTGGTATTTTTAGTATTATTTTATTTCTTTCTCTCTCTGATTAATTTTAATAACTTTTTTATGTTCTCAATTAATTGTACCATATAAATTTCCTTACTTTTTCTTGAATATAATCTTGAAATAAATAAATTTTATGACAGAATCACCATATTTTGAAGCAAAAAAGATATGGAGAAGAGCCGAAATAGGATTTTAACCAGGGGAGGAGGCAAGCTAAATTCTGACCTTTCCCCTTCAATAAAAGCCAACAGTAATAAAACAGCATCATTTTATTGACTGAATCAAGGTCAATCAATGGAGGAAGAGGAAAAAACTATTTTTAATGCCAAATTAAATAATTCCACTCATTTTCTTTAAAGTGTATATCAAAGCACATTCCCATAACATAGCAATTAATTTTGAATAGAAATCTTATGAGATATTTTTGGAGTCAAAATTAAATATTTAATTAAATTAAATAAGTACTAAATGCGTAATAAAGCTAGAATTTTATAACACTCTAAATCCCTCTAATATGGATGCAGACAAATACCTATCTATATCTAACTCACTTAAATTCCATTAAATATTAAGAAAAAATAATGACTTATGAAACATTATAGTAAATTATTGAAAATGACGAGGGTGGCCTCAGAAATGATTTTTGTATCTTTTACAAGTTATATTTTTTAAAAACATTAATGTCATGAAAATATTAATATTAACACTACAAATCCTTTTAAAAATTCCATATCCTATCTCACACTAAAATATAAGTCAATTCTTGGGTAAATTCTGTCAAACAAACACTCATTTATCTCGAGGACAAATTCCATCTGGAACGTGTAAAGGTGGGTTTACCCAAGCGAGTTTTTCACTCTCGATAGTGGTAGATATACTCTGGAGTGAAAAACTCACAAATATAAAGGCCTCTGAGAGTTCGAGGGTTAACTCTCCGAAACGGTAATGTCACGCCACAGCAGCTGTAAGCGTTCCCTCCTTCCTTTCAGAAAATTCAAATCTGTTGTTAATGATTGAAACTACATTCTGAGAGGAGGAAAGGAATGTTTACACTTGCTTGAGAAAATCATCCTTCAACTCTCAGAGACACTTGCGAGTTTTCTCGAGAGTATATCTACTATTCTCGAAAGTGAAAAACTCTCTCGGGTAAATGCGTCTTATGAATGAAAATTTAACTATCTTTCATATAACCTACAGACAAAATTCATTTTACATATAAAAATGGACTTGGGGTTTGATGTAATTTCAACAAATAAATAAATAAAATAATTTATTTTAACACAATGTACATTTTTGGTATTATATATTTAAAAAAATTTGGTGTCACTCATTTTTTACAATAAAACAAGCAATAACACATAGATAATATACACAGTATAAATTATTTTGTAATTAAATAAAAAACAAAGAGGAAGAAGTTATAGCAATAATTTCATTTTATATGAATTTTAATAATTCTATTTTAATTACAAACTCAACGTAAGGGTAATATAAACAAAAATTTTCAATTCAATGAAAAGAAGTATTAGAAAATTTATCTTAAAAAAATTATTGTAATTGTTCATTAACATTTAAGAATATTATTGTCTTCTTGATGGTCTGGCCCCATTTTGAATCTCAGAATATTCTCCGATCTTGGAAGCATACTTGATAACTTCAGCTACATAGTTTTGCTCATGAAGGCGATGGAAAAGGTGCGAGTAAGGTCCTGTAAAAAAGCAAAAAAAACATCAAATTAGATCTTTGAATTATACAAATGCAAGGAGATTAATATTTCATATATTTTATAATTTTATATAAAATATTCATATATTTTTTAATATCATACATATTTCATTATTTCTAAAATCACCTGTTGCATATACAAATACGTCATTTCCGCCATGTGTCTCTTGATCAAGCAATACTGCAGCTTGAGCTCCGTATTCGTAGGCAGATGTGTCGACTTCTGAGGGATCCTCGCGGACGACTTCCCCATCTACAACTTTATAGTGGTAATTATCTTTACCACCGTTAGCATAGCCAAGGGTTGTGTATGGGAGCCCATTGACTGGTGATTTCCCTGCCAAACCTTTAAAGTAAAAATATATTTTAAAGAAAATTTGATAAAGAATATATTATTTTTTAAATAATGAAAATTTTTTCAATGTTTTGGACCAATGGTGTGCAAGATTAGACCATTGTGTGCAGTAAGAAATAAAACATTTAGTAAATAGATAATTTCTGACCACAAACCAACCATCACCATCTCCAACGGTCAATAATACTACCATGTTAATAAAAAATATTTAATTGAATATCGGTTACATAAATTATCCACCAATCAACAAGGTAAAAGCAAAGTTACTGAGCACATAGAGCAAATTATGCATAGAGCAAATTATGCATAGAGCATATTGACGAACAATCTTACTGTTTTAAATACAATTTAAATTAAAATATTTAAAAAATATATATATTATGCAAGTTATGTCTCAACTACTTAATATATTCTATAATCATTCATTTTAGTTCTATTTTAATTTTAATCTATATTCATTTCAAACTGCTGTATTTAACTTTAGAATGTGGCAATAAGACCTGCAAATTTAATATATTTATTTACTAGTTAAAAACGAATACATTATTAAATTTGTTGACATTTTGGAGCACTTATCCCCGCCATCTTCAGAACTGAAAATTCTTATGTATACAGGAGTATATAACATATTGGTAAAATACATATTATGAGGTGTTCTATTAGCTTTGTATCAAGGGTGTGTTAATAGAAATAACACATAAAATGTTTTTACCAATTTGTAACTTTAGGGGCTTATATTTGATACGAGGAATTATCTTTATACATATAAGAATTTTTCAGTTCTGAAGATGGAGATAACTATCTCGAAATGTCAATAAAGTAAACAATGCATTAGTTTTTAACAAATAAGTTATTAAATTTGGAGGTCTGATTGCTCTACAGTTACTTACATGTATGGAATTCCCACAAAATTGAACAGGAATAAATGCATTATTTAAATTATCAGACAAATCAATGCAATTTCCGCTCATTACATTCTACAGAATAAATATCTACAGAATAAATGCATTATTTAAATTATCAGACAAATCAATGCAATTTCCGCGCATTACATTCTACAGAATAAATGCATTATTTAAATTATCAGACAAATCAATGCAATTTCCGCTCGTTACATTCTACAGAATAAATATTATACTAAATTAAAAAAAAAAATTGATTTTTTTTCATAATTTATTCAAACTTGCTATAATTTTGATATTCTTATGTTATTAAAAAACCAAAGCTGACTTTTCATCAAATTCAGTTCAGTGATTATGAGATTTTTTTTTTTTCTTTATTGGTTAATTCACAACTGTAAGTGATTACTGACAACCAGCGAATGTGCTTACATAAACAAATTTACAATTAAAAGGGCATGACAGGCATGAGGAAGAGATTTACCCAGTGGCAATTCTTCGGTCTTGTTTCAAGTTACTGAAGGAGATCTCTCATCCAGCTCCTTTTCAGCCTTCTACGGGTGCTGTCGGGCATGTTTTTTGTGGCCATATCTTGAATGAGTTTATTTGGATGATTTTGAAGCTTGCTGTGAAATCTTTTGTAGTAAGTCCGTATGTGTTCTTTGACAGTTGGCATTTTTAAGTCTTTGTGCAGAGTTATGTACTTACATACCAAGGTGCTTGCGTGATTGTCCTAAAAGTTTTGGCCTGAAATATTTGGAGTTTTTGGATGTGTGTTTTTTTTGCAATTCCATATATTTGTGAGGCGTATGCCCAAATTGGTTTAAGTAGGTAAGTGTAAGTATTTAGCTTTTGTCTTAGATCTAATTTTGAGCGACGCCCTAGCAGAGAATATAAAAGTCTGAAACGTTGATTTAGTGTCTTTCGTTTAGCAGCGATGTGTGGACCCCATGTCATTCTTTTGTCAAATGCTAGGCCTAGATAATGTACTCTGTCAGATTGTGGGATATGTTCGTTTTCAAGATAAACTGGAGGACAAGTCCCATGTCGGAGTGAGAAAGTGATGTGATGGGATTTGTTCTGATTCAGTTTAACTTTCCAGCGTTTGCACCAGTTGTGTAGTGTCTGTAAATGTCAAAGGCCTCTGCAACATCCAGAAATACACCAGTGGCATACATTTTTTGCTCTAGTGCTGTTGATATATAGTCTGTTACTCTATGCAATTGTTGTGTGGTGGAATGTAAAGAACGAAATCCAAATTGATGGTCTGGCAAAATTTTTTGGTCCATTAGTATGGTAATAAGTCTTCTATACAGTAACTTTTCAAAAATTTTAGCACAAATAGGGAGTAAGCTGATAGGTCTATAGGATGAGGGAGAGTGTATATCTTTGCCAGGCTTATGAATCATGGATATATAGGAGTATTTCCATTGAAGAGGAAATTTAGCAGTCCTCATAAATGGTAGAAACACTAGAGCTTTCCTTGGCATTTGCTGGAGCACTTTGGCATTGATTAAGTTGTAACCGCGGGTTCGACCATCTTCAGCAGAGATAATCTCTTTGTTCAACTTATTTCCAAGATATTTATTGGCTCTAGACTAAAATAGATCTAAAAAACACTTTTTACCACCAAAAAGAACATTTTATTTAATAGTTTTTTGAGAAAATACGCGAGCAGATACAAAGTAACCTTCACTGTGTTAGCAACCAACATGGCCTCTCGATTATGAGATAAATCCTGTTTTCAGATCATTTTTGGGACAAAATAATAAAACTATATGAAGGAATGAGATGGTCCGGGAGGCGGTCAAAAAGAATGGATCACAAATAGTAAAAACTGTTTATTTGAAACCGACATTTTGACCTCCTTTGCAGGACTGAATAAACAAGATACAAAAATAAAACAATAAGACATCCAGTAAATGATATTACTGATATCTATTATCTATATAGATTATAATAATTCTCGCTATGTTTCAAATCGCTATTATTATTATCCCCTTTCAAACTTCGATAATTAAATGGCTACTGATCTTACCGCAGAGAGCAGCTGTACAATGAATTACGGACTAGATGTTTCTATCATGATTTTCGTTATATTAATACTATTTTCTAGCCACTCGATAACACTGGCCTCGTGTTTTTAAATTAATGAAAATTGAAAAGAAAAACTGATTTCAATTCTTGATACAAGTTGTTTGAGTAAAATTGTATAAGGCAGTTTTTTCTTCTCTTTTGCTACCTCCTTAGTGCCATTAGCATGAGGGATAGACTCAGCTCATCTTGCCCACTGATCCCGGAGATAGTTTTTCTAATTTTCTTTTTACATTTTTTTGTTTTGCTTTGTTTTTTTAACAATTTGATAAAGTAAATGTGTATGCTGAATGGATGGCTAATACTTTTATCATGAGAGCTCTATCCTAATAAATGTAAATAATAATAATAATACTTATTAATTATTCTAACTTACCTAAAATGTTATTTCCTTTTCCAGGATATCCACTTATAGATAGTGTATGAGCATGATCACTTGTTACGATGATAAGGGTATCATCTTTTATTCCTGCACACTCGAGCAAACAGATGGTACTGTTGATCGCTTTATCGAATTCCACAACTTCATCAAGCGCTACCCTGGCCTTGCCAGCGTGATGGCCATGATCTATTCGTCCTCCTTCAACCTTTGATAATATTAAAATTAAATAAATACATACAACACAAATCGATCATTGAGAAACTGTGATAAACCTATAAATATAATTTTACCATTAATAGAAATCCTTCGTCATTTTTCATAAGAATTTTTAAAGCAGTCGTTGTCATTTGTTCTAGGGATGGTGCTCCATTTTCAGACTTATCCCTTGCATAATTGTAAGGCAGATGGCCATTGAAAAATATACCTGAAGTGAAAAAAATTGTATTTTTAAATAGTACAAAAATTAGATCATTACATAAAAAAAAAAAAATATGTGATAATGATTGAATATCTGATAAGTTTAATTGTATTAAAATTTTAGTTTAATTTCTCTACTTTTTTTGTTCTTTCTTTTTTTATGCATATATTTCTCCCATCCCTACTAAATTCTATGAAGAAGATGTTTGTGTAAAAGGGTACAAACCTATTTCATTTAAAATGTATAGCTTGTGATTTACAGTTATTTGTGTTGTTAAGCATTGGTTATTTCATAAATAAAGTAAATTTAAAAACTAAATGAAAAGGAAACATTAAATCAATAAATGTAATTAAAACTAAAACAGAGAGAAAAAAAATTAAATAATGAAAATTAAAAGCATGAAATTGAAAAGGAAGTTAAGAACACAAAATAATAAAATTTTCGGGTCTTCTTTTAATTTTTCAATAATTGTTAATCAGCATCTTCGATAAGGACATCAACATTAACAGGGAACATTTGGATGGTTTATGTTTTGTTATGTGTGATTTTTGTTCTATCATAATTTATTGGTGTAATTTATGGTATGAATTTAAGGAATGTCCCTTCTATATAGGTTTGAGTCATCTATTTGATTGTTTCACATGAAGGGACCATTTTTACTAAATTAGAAATTCAGAAAGGATTTAGCGATCACCAGTTGTTTGCCAACATGTTTAACGATTATAATGAACAGTAATTGATACTCTATTTTATGTTGATATGTGCTATCTTCTCAGCTCATTACTCATGTTTTAGTAAACCTTGAAATATAACCTAGGAAAGACGTGATTTCCGTGTTAAATCCTTTTATGAGTTTGAGCTCAGACATTTTGCATCGCAGGCTGGAATAAATATTAATATAGCATTTCAGGATAGTGAGTGTGAATTAACAGACCATTTGCCTCTGAGCTGAGAAGCTTTCAGAAAGAGATATAGAATTTGGAAACTACGGAAGACCATTATTAATGGATGAAGACCGTTGAAAGCCTCAAGCTAACTGTGGAAGAAAATCCTCATCAAAATGTTAAAGGACTCTCAGCATATCTCAATACAAGTGCATTAACAGTTTCAAGACACTAGAAGAAGATAAGTATGAGTAAAAAAGCTCAATTAATGGGTACCAAAAGAACTCAATGAGTGGCAGGTGTTACTGTGCCTTGAGATATGTTTTTCATAGCTAGACAAAAAAATTAGCCTTTCCTCGAAAGAAATGTAACTTGTGGTGAGAAATTGATAGAGTATGACAATCATTGTCAATCATATCAACCACAGAAATGTTGCAAAACGCCGTAACACATGCCAAAATCAAATTTCAATTCAAATAAAACAAATGATGACCATTTGGTGGTCAAAGGCTGGAGTCATTCATTATTCCTTTTCGCGTAAAAACCATCAAACTTTTTTTCGAGGTTAAACCATCACCTCTAAATCCTACTGCAATGAAATTGAGCAACGCATCAAAAACAACTTGCACTGATAAATCAGAAGGGTCCTGTACTCCTGCACGATAACAACAGGCCTCACGTTTCAAAATTAACTGTTAACAAATTATTGTTTGAGGCAATAAGAACCAAACTACGGAGGAAAACCAGCTTCTACGTCATCACAGAGAGTGATTTTCTTCAATTAGTTAATCAGGAAATATTATCCGTATTATGAATCCTTCATGTATGGGAAAGAAATAGTGGGACCAAACTATTTCAACCGAATGCATTAAGAAACATGAAAAAGCATTAAGACAGGAAATTTAAGAAAGGATGAAGAAAACTAATCAGTAGGCAGTACTTCCAAAACCCGTATTGTTTAAGGAAGGTTGCAAATAAATAAATAAATGTTAAGAAATTAAAAGAACTACACTACCTACTCCTTCTGCAACCATCTTATTCTACAGACTTGTCTCTAACAGATTTTCATCTTTTTAGGAAATTGGACACCTTTATTCATGGAAAAAAATTTGAAACTGATTATCAGGACAAAAAAAATTTGCTGATATTATACCATCCCAAATTTCAGAAATGGGACGAAACATAAGATATACAATAAATATGTGTTTCACCGAGTGCATAAATATGAAACCGGAATTTTTGTGTAGAAAATACACATAAATTGCAGAAAAATGCTCAAAAATATTTTATTGGAAATATTGTCCATTGTTAGCTATACATTGTTCCCATCTCTCTGGAAATTTATGAATGCCATCCTAGAAATTGAAGACTTGCTCTTTTGTGGCGAACCAGTCAGCAATCCGTTTTCATAAGAAGTGAAGCGCTGCTGAGCAAGTGCGTGCCCCATCGATGCAAATGAATAGTAGTAGGACGGAGCCAAGTCTGGTGAGTACGCCATTCATTTCCTTCACTCCTTTTTCTGCATGTGATGGTGCATTATCATGAAGCAAAATCTGTTTATATTGTCTTTTTTGATATTCAGTTTGTTTTTCACTCAATACTCGATTCAAATTGATCACTTGTTGTCGATAGCGTTTGGTATTAATGGTTACGCCAGATTTTAGCAGCTCATAATAGATCACACCCTTCTGATCCCACCAAACACAGATCATTGTCTTCTTTCCATAATGATTTGGTCTTGCAATCGATGTTGATGGTTGGTTTGGGATGAACCATTATCTTTGACTGTTAGGATTCTCAAAACATATCCACTTTTCATCAACTGCACAATTCGATTGAGAAATTACTTTCTTTTGTAACTGGTGAGCAGCATTTCGGAGGTGGTTTTCCAGTTTTCTTGCTGTCTTTCATTCAGTTTATGTGGAACCCAGTTGCCCATTTTGTGGATCTTTCTCATGGCTTTCAAATGTATGGAGACAGCTTCTTGTTTACATTCAATTGATCCGTGAGTTGTTCTTGAGTTTGAACATCATCCTCATCCAACAATGCTTGCAAATCGCTGTCTTCAAACTTTTTTGGTGGTCTTCCACGTTCTTCATTTCTCAAGTCAAAATCACCACTTTGGAATTTTTTAAACCACTCAAAGCACTATGATTTACCAAGAGCATGATCACGGTAAGCTTCGACAAGCATTCCATACAATTCTGTAGCAGTTTTCTTTAAATGGTAACAGAAGACTTCTGCTGTACGCAAATCGTAGTTTGTAGGCACAAAAATCGACATGTCCATCACTATTAAAACAATGATGTTATATGAAACTTGTATTATTGTGAGTTGAAAATCTTTGCCAATTGTGGAATAAACAAAATGGCACCAATAATGCGGTTTAACAGTAACTACATTAACAACTAGTGCCATCTATGGACGAATTCCGGTTTCATAGATACATACCTGGTATACTGACCTTCCCTTCTTCTGACTGTCATCTTTAATATGTAAATTTTATAATCAAAACTTCATAATATTTACCTAATAAATAATCAGTGTAGCGAGTGTCAACTTCCAGCAAAGTCTTGGTGTTGTAGGGAACTGCATAATTAAGCCCTTGTGATTGTTTCTCTTTAGCCCATTCCATAATAAGATTTCGGCCATCATTTCTGGTGCAAGCTTCAGCTTCTATGGGATCTCCTGGTAAAGATAAGGAATCGGCTATCAGCTGTTGTCGACCACCGCCCATTATTACCTGATGAAATCATCATTTTGAAAGGTTAGTATTAAAAATTTGAGGCTAGTAAAAAAAAAAAAAAAGTTTCAATAATAATCAAAGATAAACCTAATGACAACATTTAAAATAATATATAAATAATAGAACCAATCAGCATTTTATTGTTTATAGAAAATCTGAAATTATTAGATAATGGTCAATTTTAAACCAGAATTAGAAACTTAGCCATTCTGTAGGTACTGGCGCAGGTGGAACAGAACGCAGGTACACAGAACTAGTCTGGGAAGTTGGCGTCCTGGTCCTATTTGTCAACCCTAGAGACTGCAGAGAAGTTGCTACCATTTTCTGACCAGAGTGGGAGAGGCTAAATTCAGCTCATGGGACAACAAAATGAATATTAACCAACCCATGATTTCAACTGTCACTCCAATCACCTCATCCTAATCTAAAGAGAGCTCCCAAGAATAAAAAATAATACTATTAATAAAAGAAGAAAAAATGTTTTCATAAAATTTGTCAGACTGTTCAGTATACAAAAGCTACTTCAAAAATAAATAAATAAAATGATATAAATACGTCATAAATAAATTTATAAAATGTCATATATATATTGAGTTATGGCAAAGTTATACCTAACTTGCAACAATAAATTTTAATGAGGAAATTTAGGTGCATGTGCTAGCTGATATTTGATGTTTGGTATCAGCCAACAAGTTTATTCCATTTTCGAATTTTTTTTTATTGGAAAGGTACTTTGTTTGTCATTTTGAAATTTAATTTAATCTACTCAGAAATTGGTTTTTATGTTTTATTGAATACATATTTGCTGATGTTACTGATGAGTTAATAGAAATCATAGCCCGCCAGAAGTTGGTATTTGGTGTATTTTAAGTTCAGAGGCTTATGGATTTTAATTGAAATTTTCCAAAAATACCCAAATATTATAATTTTTGGTCTCTGCTATGAGATTTAATCCTATTTTATGCAAAAACACAAATTATATAGTTGTTGAGATAGACCAAGTAGCAATTTGAAAAATGTTATAAATCTTAACGTTTTAACAACGGCGGGTCGGGTGGGGATAGCAGGCCCTTAGGACAGTGACGGACAGACTAGTGGGCTCTCTTGACAGAATTCTTTTGTTCAAAAACGACTACCACAATTTTTACCTCTATTGTTACTCCGACATAAACTGCAAAAAAAAAAATATAATTTTTATAAATAACAAATAAATAATAATTATTTTAAATGATTTAATTTTTTTCAAGACACAATTCGGAAAATTATTATTTAATTGTATTTAAAATTTTGTGAAAAATATGATGTTACAGTGCATATAAAAATATATAATCTTTTCTTTATTTATTCATGTTTTGTGAGTAGCATGGTGGCCGCTCTATCAAGTAGTTTTAAGCAACTTTCTCATGTCTTATTTCATTTGTTTTAATTTACACCTGTATAGTATATAGTTGATAGAAGAAATATCGGTGTTATTTATGATAGAATCAAAGATTAATTATTTTTCCCATGGTGGTAATTCATGAAATTTCCACTTTATTCTAACTAAAATTTTGTAAAAATAAAGAAAATTAAAGGAAATGTATTTCATTAATAATTATAAGAAGTCAGATAGGTAATTATGAATGCAGAAAAAAAGATTTGGGACTGATTCCAGGTACTTAGAAATATTTAGCAAAAAAAAGGGACAGAAGACGAGGTTCGGGTTCGAGGGATTTGAATTAACTGAATTCTTGCTATATCTATTAGCAGTAATAGCTATTACAATGATGTAGAATGACGCTCTCTAGAATGATGTAAAACTATTTCAAGGTCCAACTTTAATAGCAGTTCACCGTTGTTATCTGAAAAACAGGCAGAAAAGGGTGGACTTCAAGAGCAGTACACCATCTTAGGAACCCACCTGATGCTCGACTTCTACAGCAGTACACTGTTGTTTAAGAGTTAATGAACTTTGTGGTCACAATAATTTGAACATTTAATGCACTCTATATACTATATAAAAAAAAATCTATTTTCATAACATATTTGGTGTAGCATAGATGACTTCAGCGTTACGAAAGCTTATATAAGTGAAAGTCAAATATACATAATTTGAAAGGAGAATCAGGCAACAGTTTACATAAACGTTTTGTAAATCAACATTGTTGTAAATCAATTTCTCTGCTAACAGTATAACCCTGAGTTTATCGGAGTACCTAGCTATAAAACTGAACCATTATTCTGTAATTCTTATAATTTTGGTTTAGACTACTTACATTAAAATTTTTTCCTGGAACATTTTCTATGAGTTGTCTGGCGATATCTTTGCATCTCTGAGCTCCTAGCGGTAGTTTAGAGTCACATTCCCACTCTCTGTTAGCAGAATGAGAATACATAGCGGCAGGAGTTGCATCGGTTATACGAGTTGTTGTTACAATCCCTGGAAATCACATCAGTGGTAGGAAAACATTAAAAATTGGCTCCATCAATTTGTTAATCTATACCTCAATGCAAAAACAACCAACATCAATATTTCTCCTTATAGGAAAGAAGAGATTAAAACACAGAAATTTTTTATAGTAAAAAATTAAACAAATTACATTCATTCCACGAATATAAATGCCAATAAATTCCATTGTTAAAATTTGGTTGTTTTTGGATATAAATATATGTATCGATGAACAAAATTAATGAAATACTTTATGTAACAATTACCCCGTATCTATAGTTTTTTACTTTCCCTTACCTATATATTAGGTATATAGTAAGGGGAAGTATTGTAATTGTAAAAAAATTAGAATTCGAGTTTTCAACAAATATGCAAGTTTTATGGCCCTCTGAGTCCAAATAACCAAGTCTCGCAAAATGGTATGTGTGTATGAGAACAACTTAGCTCAAAAACGAAAAGCTCAAAAACTGTCTATTTAGGGCAGGTATATACCGGGAATGTTAAAACTTTTTTGTCAAAATCAACTAACCAGAAGTGCCGCTTTATATCTTCAATTTTATACTTGTTTACAATTTTCTCGAAAAGAGTTCAAATGATGTTCATGAAACTTGCCTAAAGTCTTCTTCTTGAAGCCCTTTAACTATTCATGTGAGTAGGACATCATCGAGAAAATGGAGAGAAAAAAGTGATGACGAAAAGACAATTTTATTTGGGCATAACTCAAAAAGTATGCATTTTATGGTAAATTATGTATAGAATTATATGAAAGGTAATTGAAATCTCTAAAAAAAAAAAAAAAACAATTATCGAAATTGGACCAACATTTGAAAAGATACAGTACATTGGATTTACTGCAGGTGGCAATCATAGCATCGATTTTACATTTTTTATAATAATAATGTTTAATAAAAATTATTTTATTATACTTTTGTGAGAGAAGGCGTGAAGAAGTACATGCTGAGGAGAATATTTCAAGTAGCGTTTAAGTGAACTCTTTAAAATTATTTAAAAAAAGAATTAGTATTATAGTTTCATCGCACATCAATTCATTATGACTCTATAAATGCTTCAACATGATTACACTGGAAGATAAGATCAAACTGTAACCAGAAATCAACTCAGAAGTCTGGTAAGTAAAAAGCTTTGATTTCCATTCCGACAGTGAGGAGGAGACTGACTGGAGCAAAAGTAAGTGGATTTTGAAGACACACAAAAACACTGCATGAGGCTCTCTTCTCACCATTGCTCACAAAAGAAGCTGACTTGAATTTGCTTATATCACCTCGATTAGAGTTCAGAGGATTAGTGAGTTCTTTTTACTGATGATGTGAGTGAGTCTTAGGACATCAGATAGTTGTGTTTTCATTTGGGGATACCCAGACGAACGATATGCTCAATGCCATTTACCCCACAGATTGCATTCCAAGGAGGTCAAGCAAGTTATTGGGTGATACATACTTCTTCTGATGCCCAAAAGCAATTAGTGGTTGTGCAGGGCATAACCTTAAATGCTCAGAGATGCTTGAAGAACATTTCTGAGTGTCATTTGGCCCCTCATTGAAAATAGCTTCCTGCTGATGCAAAAAAATACAGAGCTCAGAGTGTAGTTGAGTGCCTCTAGGAGGTTATCGTATTCTTGGAGTGGCCATTGAAAAATCTAGACCTTAATCCAATCGAACATATTTGGATCCTGTTCAAGTAATGTGTGTGGAACCAGAATTCCAGAGCACTTGAATCAGCTGTTATTGAAGAGTCGGACAAAATACTGCAATAGTTTGTTACTAACCTCTTTCAGGAAATTAGGAGATGATTGATCATTGTAATTCATTCCAGAGATAGTAGCATGGGCTACTAAGTTAATTTTAATTTAATTGTAGAATTTATTATGTTTGTAAATTTTGTAATTTTTATTTTAAATTATAAATTAAATATTAAATTATATTTGTTTATAAATAAATGTATTGTTAGTAATGCTGATCTATGTATTTGATGAAATCTTAAATTATTATTTCTTTATTTCTTTCATTGCTGTTTAATGTTCTTTTCTATCCTATTATGGCATACAGGACGGGTTATCCTACTCTAACCAGAGTGGAAAGGTCGAGATTCATTATGTGGGGCCGCCACAAAATAAATTTCAACCCGCCGAGGCCGGATTCTCGGACCCATCAGTTTCGAAGTTGCTGAGGTGATGTCTCAACACTCTCAGCCACCACAGCCTCTCCTTAAATTAAATCCATAAATTAAATTAAATTATATTATTATAAATTGTGTTGGTAATATTAATTATGTGTATATATATATATATATAAACTGATTATACAACAAATCTCATTTTGATGAAAAAAAAATGGCATTGATTGTTCTTGCAATAGGCCACAAAAAAAAAACACTAATATTCATCTGATTTAGCAATATTTAAGATGAATATAAGTTTACATTTTACCAGTAGATTTTCCTGCATCCTGAGCTAATTTTGCCACACTTATCAGACGATTTTCCTCAAGTAAACTTTTATTACAATCGTTCAATTTAACCGATGGGCCTACTGATAACATTCCCATATTTGTTTTTATTCCTGTAAACAAGGCAGTTGCAGTGTTGGCTGAATCGGGAACTTGCCTATCAACAGCATATGTCTAGAAGATGGAAAAAAAAAAATACTGTCAATTATCACATAAATTCATAGGCAAATACAATAAAATATACAACATTTTGAGGTAATAGAAAAATCTAAAAAAATAATAAAAACCTGTACCACTACAACCCATAGAGGGTCTTGGGTTCAGTACTTGGTAAGGACCGTACTGTTTCTAGGACAACGATTGTGCAAGGAGGTGATTTGGCCGAGATCACACTCAACAGCCAGGTTTTTTCCCTAATTAAGGGTACCCACTTTATAGAGGCTGGGTGAGCCCCAGGAAGGTCTGCCGACTCCACAGGGTCGATCCACTGCTGATAACAGAATAAATAATTATCTGCCATAGCCTGTCTCGAATCCGGGACCGGGAGCATAGTAACACAGTGCCACTGAGCTACTCCGCTCCTATAGAAAAATCTAAAATGTTATAAAATAATAGTTTATTGCTATTATAATTATGCATATTTTCATCTATAATGTTATGTATATTATTAAGTTAGTCTCCCATGATAAGTTAAATTAAAGGTCCTAACTCCAAATTATTTTTCAAAATTTTTCCCAAAATGGTCTAAATAATACATTTTTTTATGACATTAGAAAGTCCAAAAACCAATGATTTGGATGCAGCCTTTGGATTTAGGGTTATCTAATGCCATAAAAAAGTGTAATTTTTAGATAAATTTGGGTACACAAAAAAAATTTAGAAAAATGATTTGAAGTTAGGGCCTTTTAGCTTATCACGGCAGCAGCGTTCTTCAAAACAAAATGTTTTTAAAGAAAGCAGCTCACAGTTTTCAACTCTCATCAATAAAATTCCTTTAACACAATTATTTTATTAAAATTATTCAAAATGAAATGGAAATATCTTTCAAATCATGTTATAAGTTATATGCAGGCTCGAATTTTACAGATAACTTTAAAAAAAATAAGTAATTTTAGAATATTTTAATAAAAAATATTAAAATTATAAGAATTTTTTTTTAGTCAAATAATTGTTTAACATTATTTCCCATTCCTAAAAATTGTTTTGTTCTCTCTATTTTCCTCTTTCTTTTCATATACTGAACCAAAAAAATTTGCATAAATTGTATTTTTAATTTTTCTAAAAAATCAATACCAAAATGATTTTGATAAAATATGTGATTGTGTTGAACAAAATGCCAGTTTTTAGTGTGGAATTAATAAAACATGAAAAAGTACAATAACAATGGATTGATTAGTGAATTAGTAATTATATTACAACATTAATTTTGATTATCCATTTCGAGATTGATCATGAGAAACTTCCAAGGAATCAAAATAGAAATTCTTCAGTACCCAACAAGCCAACCAGCGACCAATTACCTATTTTCAAGATTCTTGGGCTGTTTTTGCAAAAGACAAGCGCTCAAAATTAAGAATTTATTTCTTCCAAAACAACTATGAATACGGAATTGAAAAACATGTTAATTAGAAGAATTGTATGAAAGCCAAATAGAATATTTTGATTAGAATATTATCATTAAATTATTCTTTATGTAAAAATGCCAATAAATATAATATTAATATTGTATCATAGTATTATTCATTAATATATTAATAAATGTTTTATTAATATTGTGAACAATTTATATTTCTTCTAACAGAACCAGATATAATTCTATTCTATAAGATAGTCACGATTTAATAAAATAATTTATTTACCTTTAATGCTCCCAAGTGAGGGAATCTTTCCCAACTGACATAACTGCTCTCGCCTCCCATGTAGATCCTTGCCGCAGTTATTGTGTTAGAGTCCATCCCATCACCGATAAATATGATGACATTTTTAGCTGTTCTGGTATTATGATGTACATGTAAGCTGTCTATAAGTTCCTTTATAGCTTGATGCTTCCAGAAATTTTGATCTAAATAATAAAATTAGATAAGTTAGAAAGTAAATAATAAAATGTTTAAATGAAGTGTATATTATCTCACTTATATTAATGAATCCTCTGTACAAACAGGAGTCCAAGTAATAATTATTTCAAATTTTGATTTACAAAATTATGATATTTTAGGAAGAAACTTGATGTTTTTAATAAGAATAAGTTCAAAATTAATGAGAGAAATTTTTATTGGCAAATTAGCTTATATTGTGAAATAAATATTACTTTTAATGAAATATAAAATATTCATAAAAATTTAAAGTGACTGATGAATATTGACCTCAATTAAAAAAAAAACATTAAGACAAAAGAAACAATTCTCCTTTGCCATGTACTAACAAATTAGATTTTATTCTTCATTGTAAAATAATGCTTGGCAATATTTATTTATGGTGCTTAAACCTTGATAGTAGTAATTATTTCAGTTTAATTAATAAAAATTCGAATTCATCAGATATCTATATATAGGTTGATAACAAATATTGCCATTAAATTGTTACATTTTATTAGCTTGATGTCTTACTTAATTCATATAATTTGTTCTTTAATTAACTATATTGTTATTCCTAATAATTGTCTGTGATTTTCTGTTAACAATAATAAACTATAAAATGCCATATTCACATTGTAGAAAGATTAATTCTGCAGTTATTCATAACTATTCAGTTCATCATCTATTTTAACCGAGGCTTCAATGTTTATAAGGGTAATCATTTGGATGATGTATTAAATACTTGTTGTAACCAATAAAAAATGAAAGACTTCATAATTTTTACAGAATCAAATAACTTAAGAGATAAATAGAAAAATGAAATTGTATTAGCAGTTATTTTAGGACTTCAATAGATCCTTTCAATCCCTTATGAAGAAAGTTTTAGGTTAACGGTCTTTAGAACTCTGAACGAGAACTGGATTGAGTGTAATTAACCAGACAGTCCTAAAGTTCAACAACAGTGATTAATCAATTTCTTGGATGATGTTCATAATCTGCAGGCTGTTAAGGAGCTATTCAAGGATTTATCCAGCTCGAAACAGAAGGGGATGTAATTTTCTAAATCTAATTCCTTTCATGCAGAGCGAAAGAGGGTCCATGGTGCCATAATTCACAGTAATTAGTTTCATTTAAAATGTTGAAATACTGACAACCAATCAATTCTTCAGAAATTTTTTATCTTTGTTACTATTTTATTTTACAATTTTTCCACATTGGAAGGGAGGGACAGCTGCCCAAGTCACATAATGTATCCTAAGTCCATTCTTGAGATACATTATGTGACTTGGGCAGTCTTCATTAGTTGGGTAGTCTTAATGAATCATTTTCATAGGCAAGAATACCCTTTCAAAAACCTAAGATGAACTAGGCATGCTTAGAATACTGGCCTTACAAGCCACCTTGCAATTTCAAAACTTCGACAAAAATAAAGTAACATTTCATTAAATGATAATGTAGGTAGTTCAAACATTTAGTTCCAAAGAAATATCTCTTGAAAAAAAAATACAGTACAACAAATTAAATCTAAAAATAATCATATTAGTTTTAAGGAAAACTAACTGTAGAAAACACCTAAAAGTCTAAATATTAACATACCAAGATATTTACCGACTTGGAATAATTGTAACTTTGAAATCATTAATGACTCAAAACATTTGCAATTCTGTGATAACAAAAAAAAATCATAAGCAATTGTTTTAAGCTTCACAGGTTTTCTTCGCATTTATCCATTATCTTTAGTTATGCATAATTCTTTCAGGATTTCAGTTTTAAAACATAGCCAAACTGTAAACACCATTTATGAGCTAGTAAATAAACAAAAAAAATTCTGAACAACAAAAATAGGTCTAATAAACTTGAAGCAAAAATCAAAGATTTTGGACAAAAATGCAAATAAGATTAAAATTCAAGGAAATTCGTATTTTAAAGTCTCATTACTCTTTAGGGCTTAGTTGGTATAAAGTAGTACCAACCTAACAATCCTGGAACAACTTAAAAAATTAGACACTTATTTGATACATTTTTCATTATAACTACATTTAATAAAATAAAGGTTGCTTAAATAAAAAATATCACTTGAAATCTGACTGAAATGATTAGTTTATTCTTTTTATCACAAGAAATATCTCTTAATCTTGTTTTTTTTAATCATTTAACATAATGATATTAAAAAGGAAAATAGCGTAATAGATTCAAATAGATCCAATAATAGGAAAACGGTGAAATCTTTCGGATAATATGTTTTAGAGATCAAAATTTCGATTAAATTAAACAAACACATTGTATAATATCTAGCCTAAAAGTTGAACAAGCGGAAATCGAAAAAGCCAATTTCCTTTTTCAAGATGATCTTTTTAAAAGCAAAGTTTGGAATAACTTTACAATCAGAGCGCGTTATCACTGGCTCGGGCCGAAGTTACACGAAGGTCGTCGCACTACCATTCTCTAGCGCCATTTGTTTTAACTAACTGTTTTGCATTCAATTGTAACATTCCTATTCATTGGAATTATTAGAGCTTTAATTAGTTATTATTTTAAGTTATTAGCGCTGTCGACTTTCGGTGTTCTTGGGATGTTGATTATAATTTAAAATACGGTAAGACCCCGACCTCAACTGAAAAGGATCTGTTGGTGTATTTTTTATCTCTTGGGCGAATGTCAACAACACTAATAATTTTAAATAATATTTACTTGAAGGAGTAATTATTTTAATAAATCCGATGAATACTAATGTTAGAACTGAATACAAAGCAGTTAGTTACCACAAATGACAATGGAGATTGGTAATGCGGAGACCTTCGGCTAAGTTCGTCCAGAGCCAGTGATAAGGCGTCCGGATTACGTCACATTTTTAACTCAGGCCTTAAAAAAATTAGAATGTCAAAATTTGGCTCTTGTTGAAAGTTTAAAACATGTTGAATAAATAATTGAAAAAAAAATTTAAAAGGATTTTAAAAGAGTGGTCATAATTTGGTGTCCCAATTAAATTCGAAATTTACTATTTATTTGTAGTCAGAGACATGTAAATAAAGAGAAATAACTCTCCAAAACGAAATTTATTACCATTAAAATACTTGAAACATTTTGATAATTAATTATTTTATTAAATATATGTGCACAATTTTCCTTCCTAACAAATTTCTCAACTTTTGGTAAGGATGCATATAGTTCGTGACTGCATTTGAAAAATGTGCATGTTACCCATTTTTCTCCTTGTTTGTCTTCAGAAGAGTTAAAAAACCTTGAGGGAGATAAATTTAGGACTCGGCCTATGGAAATAATTGCAGTTTCCCTATCATAAAGAGTAAAAGTACGGCTCTAACATAAATTTGAAAATGAAAACAATACTTCAGTCTATGAACAGTGATGATAAAATTAAAAAAATATCTATTCTTGATGCACTAAAATAGCGTTCTGATATTGATCAAAACTATAACCAGCTTCTCCTCTTTCTACATACATAATTGAAAAATGTTGAGCCAAAATACAAACCGTCAAAACTATTTTAACACCGGTACCTGCTCATATCTTACTATAAACAAATCCTGGTTCCGATCTTATGAACTCAATGTAGAATCTATTTCTTTTTTCTTTTTTTTTTTTTTTTTGTAAGTTTTGTGCTTATTTTTATCAGCCCGAAACGTAGATGGGAGGGCGTTACTTCCAATCTTGAGGAATTAGGTTTTTATCGAGTTCAGTGAACGTAAGGTAGGTTTTTATTCTTGTCTCATCTAAGCATCGATAAATTTACTTAATTTTCCTAATTCGGACACTTATTTCTGACAAAAGCGTGGTCGACCATTGTTGTGAGTTATAATCTACACTATTATTATTAATGCTTTAATCGGTTCATAACTGTCGACTTCCGCTCGCTCAAGAGACAAACAGATTCTTTTCAGTTGAGGTCGAGGCATTCACACAAATAGGAATCAGTTTATGGTGTCAGGTTATAACCTCAACATACATATGGTCGACCTTGGAGTACGTAAGTATCAAAATTTATGTTCATAACTCTACTTTATGGTCTTTAGCAGTCATTATAATTAAACTTTTTGTTCTTAAGACGGTTTTTTAAATATAATTTTGGGTTGTATTTTATGAAGTAGATTTTTTTCTCGAATGTTCTGTTTTATTTAAACAATTTTAACACATATTTTTGGACGTTCCGGGGAATTTTCCCGTCTTCAGAACAAAATTCTTGCTTATTATTCCTTAATATTATAATTATCAGTTCTCCATTCTTTTTTGTCATTGATTTAAATCCATAAATTTTATTTCGTCTTACTTATTTTGGTAACTATTAAAACTTTATAAAAATGTACTTATTCTAAATATCATGTGTCTATGATCATTTCCTTATAATATTAACGAATAATACATAAGATTTTAGTCCTGAGAAATTTCCTGAAACATCGAAAAATATGTGTTAATATTGTTTATTTAAAACAGAAAATTCGAGAAAGAAATTTACTTCATTAAATACTATCTAAAATTATATTTTAAAAAATAAATAAAATATATATATTTTCTATACTATTTCGACGTCCTTTTTTGGAAAAGGCTTAAACGCCAATAATTCGAAATTTAGGTTTTAATTTGTTATGAGACGTAAACACCACCTCTATCAATTCGAACTTACGATTTATCGAAAAAAAAAATGGAAATGGTCTAAATATCTTATATATATATATATATATATATATATATATATATATATATATATATATATATATATATATATATAATAACTTTAAAATATATTGTAATTATAAAAGATTTGCCACCTTAATGAACTCCTTCTGTACACAATGAAGAATAAAATTTAAAAAAAATATATTGTTATTTGGAGAACAAAGTTTCTTGCGCTGCCTATAAATTTATCAAATGGAGATTACGCTTTTTAAAAAAAAAACGTCGTGAAATTGCCCCACTATTTGGGAGTTGACAAACGTTTTCTAATGGTAAAAGCGCACAAGCAAGGTGGTTATCTTATTTTCTGACCAAATCGGCTATAAATTGTTAACAGAAATGCTCAGGTATTTTGTCAAGGTAGATAAATTCAAACTGCTTTCTCTAATTCCTTCTTTCAAAGCTAATAATCTCATTTTCCTTCAAAATGTCTTCCATCGCTTGCAGAGCACGTCCAAAGATATTATTATTGCTTCTTTATTAGTATAGTGCCCAGGTTATTATTTTATTTTTGTTTATATCTTGCATGCCTTAGAATACTAATTTTTGAGGCAAATATTTCAAATGATATTCATAATGATTCGTTCTTCAAGAAATTTACAGATGATAAAAAATATATATTGATTTACACCTACTGTTTTTATTAGATTTTTTTATGATGATGTTGGATAGTAAATGCTGAGTAAAAATAATCTAAACCACCAACTTCTTAGCTTTACTAACCAGAAGTACAATAATTCAAAAGTTTTCATAAATTTTAAGACGAAATAAACTCAACTTGATTCAAATCCACTTTTGTTTTTCTCAGAACTTCTATAAGATGTGTTGGTAGCACTGCATTAAAAACGATTAGTTGAACATTATTTTTCAACTCGATACTGTTTACAATCCTTAATTAAATACATTATAAGCATATAAAATGTATATTATATAATAGCCATGGTTTGTTTTATAGCAAATTAACAACAGGAAATTTTGGTTTATTTTTTTCAATAATTATCATTTGTAATCAACCAAGAAAAAAAAGTAAAAATTTGACCTCTTTCAAAATTTGAGGTTTTACGTTTCAAGATACGTAGAATCCAAAAATCGAATTAAAACTTTCCAAAGGTACTAAGCTGATTTTTTTTTTTTTTCGAGATTTGGCACCTGTGACAGGTCACCCCAAGATGATCCACGGAACTCGAAATCACCATCTGCCATTTCGTTTCAAAATGGCGGGCGATTAAAGGTATCATAAGTCCATATATCGGAGATTTATGAAGATAGAGGAAAAATATAAAGTTTTTTGGAATCATTATACCAAAGCCTTACAAAAAAAAATCCAATCAAAGCAATTTTTTTTTTTTGTTTTTGTATATACAGCTATTTGAAAATAATAAACAATAATATGGTAAGGTGGGGTAGGTGCGTTCCTGGGACAAATGCGTTCACTCAGCTTCTGAACAGTATAACATTAGTCCAATATTGTTAAAATGCTCAGTAAATGTTATTTATTTATTATATATTAAAGTTATCGTTTTATTTTGACTGTATTGAACCAATATTTTACCGTTTAGAACTGTTTTATGCCCATCCTCAGTAACGTACTTACCCCACCTCAGTTTACAATAATTTGCAGCGTTTTTACTTCCTTGTACGAAGTAAAGGAAGTATTGTATTCACGAAAATTTTCGGTTTTCAGATTTCAACGGAAATATCCATTTTGACCATCCCTGAATCCAGTTTGACTAGTTTCGTCGTGGTGTCTGTAGATACGTTCGTACGTACGTTCGTATTTCGCATAACTCAAAAACGGCAAGCCGTAGAAAGTTGAAATTTTGTATTTAGGATTGTTGTAAAATCTAGTTGTGAACCTCCTTTTTTGGTCACTGCTTGATCACCGGAAGTGGTACTTTACTTGAAGGTCATAATTGATTTTATCAAAAATGATATTAAAATACCATGCAAAACTTCTCAAATTTAGTATTTGTAACTTATTTATTGGTTTAAATAACATACTAGATTTTGGGCTAAATTGGAAAACCGGAAATGATACTTTACTTGAAGGTCATATTAGACTTTCGTCAAAAAATATATTAAAATATAATGTAAAACATCTCAAATTTGGTAAATAGGACTTTTATATCGATATAAATGTATTTACTAGATTTTGGTTAAGATTCGTGAGCGGAAAAGGGTACTTTACTTGATGGTCATAATAAGCTTACATCAATAATTATATGTAAATTAAAAGTGAAATCATATGTTTCGGTAATAAAGGTTACAAATGCAATTTGGTTTCCAATCCAATTTTACATTTTTATTAATTGTTTTAAGTGTTAAAATTGAGTCTAAAATACTAGTTTTCCTCCCCATTTGTGAGATCAACAAGTCTTTATCATGAGAATAAGATATTAGTTAAGTGGGTTTTTCCGCTTAAAATGTCGAAACTGTCCATTTCTAATGCTTTATTTATGATATTGACAGTTTTATTGTTGTCATGGAACATGAAGAAATATCTTGGAAACTAGTTACCTACAGAAGGAAAACGACATATAATAACGGAATGAGACCTCCAGTGACAAGAGTGTGTGTTTGTGTGTGTGTGTGTCAATAGATGGATGACGGGACGCCGAGTGTCGTTTTTACTGCAATCTTCGGAAACTAGTAACCAACTTCAGGATCACTTTTTGAGCCACCAATTTATAGTTTAATAGGCGTACAAGGAAGTCATGTGTTGCCCACATCAGATATTTTCCTTTGGAGGAAGGATTAATATTTATTATAGATCTGCTGCCTCTTAAGAATAATTATAATGTATGGCGGTCTATACCAAAAGAGTTTTACTAAAATCCATCTACGTAGGCTCGAATTGAGGCACTGAAATGATTTTTTTTTTTTAGTTTGGAAAATATATATTTTACATGAAATGTAAATGAATCGCTCAGTATAAAAAGGGATGAAGTTAGCTCCATTTGAATGAATATCACGTTGACTTCTTCTCAAAGGAAAAATTATTATGATTGTGAAATTATTACTACTACATAATCGCTAACAATAATATACAATATATATCGCTAACAAAATATATACAACCAACTACATTATCGCTAACAATACAACTTCTACAATTCAAACTTTATTATTTAATTAAAATTATTTCTTATGATAATTACCCTACTGCCCCATCTCTTCCACCAGTCATTCATTAATATCATTGCTATATATTAATACGGTACTATTGATCCCCTTTCCGGCTCTCAGGAGTGATGGATTTTGATGAGTGAGGTATCAAAAGAAAGGGAATTTCTCAGAGAAGTGACGAATCATAATCTCAATTGCTAAATTCTTACTAGGGCTTAAATAAAAGTGATGAAAAAACTGGAAGATTTCAAAGCTCCGACAAATCGAGACGGTATGAGTTGGATTTTAAAGATTTCGACGGGGGCATCAAGACCATATGTTACAAAGTTTTAAAGCCCAAAGACCGACCGTTTTTGAGATAACGCACGGTATAAGTCCGCACGGCCGTACGTTATCTCTTGCATGGCAACTTTATATCAATTTGAGTCTGTTTACAAAAACTTTTAATGAATGGGAAATGATATATTGTTTCCCACGTCCAACACTAAAGGGCATTGTTAAATATGAATACTACATATAAAAAATGGTATAGTTGAATCTAATTGTCCTAACTGCTAAATTGAAGAGATGATTTCCAGTGGGGTAAGCTAATTAATTATTAAGTATGAACTGTAACTTCAACATAGTCATTACAAACCATTTAGCTTCACCCAATGTGTAAACTTTTTTGGTAATACATTGTTTACACTAAAGAATAAATGTTTCCCTAATATCGCTTATACTTCTAGTGTATTAGGGATTAGAAGAAGGATTGATATCTAATGCGAGAGTTCTCGCTCGGGTATACTAGTAAATTAATAATTGAATAATCAACTGACGAAGAAATTGAGAGTTGAGAACAATTTAAACTATTAAAAATAAAATTATTTCGTCACTTCAGAGAAGAAAACCAGAGCCATCATTATATAGAAGGTGAATGGAGAAAATCCCCTATATTCCCCAATAATTTGAAAACCTAAAAAGTTGGGAAATTTGTGATTTGAGAACCTACTTTCAAACTGCGAAAATTGTGATAAAAGATTTCACTCAAAGAATTACTAAAATTCAAAACCAATGCCAATAACCTTGTAAGTTAAAACATTGGGATCCATACAATCCTGTTTCGATAGAAAAGAAAATTAGTATTGTCAAGTATCAACATTGGCTAAAGGTAAGTGATAAGTTCAAATCCAAAGTAGTTGGGAACATTAAAATATTTCATAATATAGTTGGGAAAATTTACTATAGTTGGGAAATTCGATCAAAACTGTCGGGAAATTGTAGATTTTGCCTTCTCCTTCCTCTTCCCAAATAAAAAGTTCCAATGTCGCTAAAGGGAACTACAATTATTATTTTAAAATTTTAAAAACATTTTAGATTTAAATACTACAAAACTTTCTTGAATTTTAATATATTAGCGGGTTATAAATTTGTATAAATAAATGTTTAAACTTAAATTTATAGAATGAACAAATTCAAAGACAAGAAGGGGAGTAACAAAGTATTAACTATGTCTTTATCCAGTACTTTCATGAGCATATCTTATTTAACGGAACGATGAAAAATATTCTGGATGAATACGTATCATTTAACCTGAAAGTTTTTTTAAAAAGAAAATTGCCGTATTTAAAGAAAATCTTTAACGTCCGGAGAAAAGAGCTGAGAAAAAATAATTTAGATAACAGAAAAATATTCTGCTACCCCCTTAAAAAAAAAATTAGACTATGAAGTATTATGTTAACTTACCCAAACAAGGATAATCCCATCAAGAAATTCCTCATTCTAACAGAAGCTAACTTGAAAAACGTTTTTATTTTTCAATTATAAAAATTATTTTCGATTTTTATTTCGAAGATTTTTTACTAAGTTCTTGGTCAGCAAAAAGAATACAAAGTATATTTCAATTCGATCCACGAACGTAGAATATAAGTTAGTACTGGAGAACATGAAGATTCACATTTTAAACAGACATCTTTAAATTATTGCTAGTTATAATTATTACTACTTGAAGTAGGTGTTGAACAAATAAATAAAATAGAAGCTTTACTGTGGAAGTATATAGTCTTTGGATTGTTTTATTTTTACAAACAAATCATTTAATTTACAAACAAAAATACATAAACAATCTCCAACTTTTGCTTACCTAAGACTTCCAATCCCTCGACAGCATTAAGGCCTATGAGATAAACCAGTAAGTTGAAGATCATCCTTTTGGTCGAGAAACAGGTCTGTTGAGAAAATTTGAACGATGTTTGATATATCAGTAAATCCCCCACTTCTCCTTTATTTCTGCATAAGGTATTGACGCTGATTACAATGTGTGGGGGGAAGATAAATTCAAAACTTTGTACTGAAGCATTTAAAAAATGCTCCATATTTCTCCAGCTTAGAAAATCAGCAGAAACATAAAAATGACAAAAAAGAAAATTTCGAAAACGTTAGACCTTGTCAATTGGGGCTCGTTAATTATTTTATTCCTCAAATAACACCGACAGTCATATTTTTTTTTATCCATTTTATTTTTTCACTGAGTATACAAATTTTCTAAAACACCTAAACGTGCTATGAATCTATTTTCATAGTTCGTTTAGTTTAGTTTCACAAGGTGTTCTTTATTTTTAAGTAAAACATTTTAAATTTCCAATTGCAATATTCTTTCGTATGCTTGTTTTAGTTTCTGAAGACTAGATTATTTTGATTATTTATATTAACATTTAAAATTTTATTTATAAATTTCATGGAATTCAGTTGTTTTTATGAAAAAAAAATACATGCTACAAACTATTTTTCTAATGAACCAAAAATGTAGAAAAAAATGTTTAATATTATTTTTTTTAAAAATCGAAAATGATTTTTTCGTTAAAAACGGTTTCTCTAGTTTTTCTCCGTTCTGTGGCTAATGAGCGTAGATTTTGGGTGGTGGCCCATGGTGTTTTATATTAATTTAAAAATTAAAATCAGTTCGTGAAAATTTCCGGAAAACAGTAAAAAAAATTGGTTGCGTCTCTTGTAAAGTTTTCATTCTGAGCGTTGCGCCAATAGGCCTTATTGTCGTCGTTATATACAACTCTTAGTAAGGTTACTGCAACGTGGGAAACAATAAAAACAAATGTATGAGCTATTCATTTGTTATTCATGTTACTTGGTTTATCATCTTCTTTGTGCCTTGCCGATATTATAATCCCGTATCTTGGCCTCTCCTTCCGGACTGACGTCTTCACTTCAAATAAAAACTTTCTCTTCACCCCACTCTTATTAAATATTTGCTTTTAAGATACCGATATACATTTACATTTAAACAATTAATTTAATAATAATCAAATAAAGAAAGAAATATAAATGAATTATTTTTATGGTATGGTTAATTAATTATGTTTACTTCCATAATTTATTTATTTTTTTTTTTTACTTCCAATGTATCACTGAAAATATCGTTAACGTTAGAAATTTTCTATATAAGTGTCAGTATGCAGATTCAAAAAAAAAATTCTTTGTATTTTCCCCGAAAATAATTGACTTTTGCATTTTATCTGTCTAGTTGCTTTACCATAGAAGTTGGGATAAATTTCAGTCGTAATTTCGTTATGTCCAAACGTTTTTTTCACGGTTTTTAAGGTTTTGCGCACCATTACTGCCCCTCCTAATTTAGTCAGAGGGTTTAAAATATGTATGTGAATTGAGTTGGTGTTGGAAAAGTGCCATTGGTGGTGTTTTATCCCAACATCGCCATTTTGATATTATCAATATTTTATTTTAGTGAAAATACAACCTTAGTGACAGAGCTCCTTCTGCTGCTCACGTTTTATTTCCTTTTTTTATTTTATTTTTTGTAAAATGAAAATATATATATGTACCGAGAACTCGTGCACAAAAATTGACATTATCTGAAGAAAACTTTGATAGCAATTTTTTGAATCCTTACACTGTTGACATTTAAAAAAATAGAATTTATTCATGCTACCTGAAAAAATGGCCGCCCAAAAAACTCGAAATTTTAGAACTATTTTTGTTTTTTCATTCGATCGAAAAACCTACAGTATATAAAATTAGAAAACATCAAATTCTGCAATTGGCATGCTACATTGTTGATTCTTTGAACTGATGTGCTGGTTCTCCTATATCACATACTGCCAGATTTCCTTCTTCGTGGGAGAAGGAGGTATGTGGTATTTTATATTACTTACCTATTTTATTCCACTTGAGAAATATTTAGTAAAACTAAAGTACTAGAGGAAGATGGAGGAATGTGGTAATTTATGTTACATGCATCCTTCTTCCATTAGAAATATACATTGTTACTGTCACATACCTCCTTCATTACACTAATATTTAGCTTAATAAGTGTGGTTTGCATAAAGCTTCCTTTGGGTGCGTTTTTAGACATCTTGAAAGTCAAAAAAATTCACGAAGTTGGACATGTCAGTAGTTTCGCATTAGATATGATTTATTTAAAGCACACTTTAAATTAAGACGTCCAGGATGTTAAAAAACTTTGTCTTCCGACATTAGGAGAGAGTGGGTTTCAAAATGGCGGCCAAAAAAAATTGGCATTTTAGGATTTTTTTTCGCCAATAATTTCTAAAGCAGGCATTCTATAAAAAAAGTTAGTGTACATTGGACGCAAAATCTGATGCTCCGACTAGAAGACTCTTATTTATTTAATACCTAATACTAATACTATAAATATTCAAAAATTGGCATCAAAGTTTTCTTCGGGATGCTAACACAGTGAAGGTTACTTTATATGTGCTCGCGTATTTTCTCAAAAAACTATTAAATAAAGTGTTCTTTTTGGTGATAAAAAGTGTTTTTTAGTTCTATTTTAGTCTAGAGCTGTAAAATATCTTGGAAATAAGTTGACCAAAGAGATTATCTCTGCTGAAGATGGTCGAACCCGCGACCTCTCAGCAGGAGGTTAGTGAGATGGAGACAGTAAACAGTGAAGAAACTGTGAGCAACAATAGATGGGAGCTTGTGACAGGGCGAAAAAGATCAACAACATCACAATTAGACCCCACAAAAGCTAAGAAGACGTATGTCAACACTACCAAAACCCTAAACAGGTATGAAGCTTTGTCTCAAATGAGGGACAGTGAGACCCAGCAATCAAACAACCAAGACACTCAGGTGAGGCCACCACCTATTTATATAAATGGAATAAGAGACTATACTGCACTAGTTTCATTTCTTCAAAATGAAGCTGGTCACAATTCATTTAAATTAAGAAACAATACAAGAGGTGTAACTGTGCAGCCAGAAACACCTGATGTGTATAGAAAGCTCGTCTCAAGTTTACGTCGAGATGGAGCAGAATTCCACACCTATCAGCTCCCCGAAGATAAAATGCCAAGAGTGGTACTAAAGGGTTTACACCACGCCACACCACTTTGCATAATCAAAGAAGAATTTGCAAAGCTTGGCTATGAAATTATCAATGTTACAAATGTTTTGTCTAGATCTAAGGAACCCCTACCAATGTTCTTTATTGATGTATCAAAGAATTCTTTCAATGAAGACATTTTCAAAACAGATTTTTTATATTATACAAAAATTAAGATAGAAGAACCAAGAAAGAAGAGAATGATACCTCAATGCACCAGATGCCAGAAGTATGGTCACACAAAAACATACTGCAATCATCCACCAAAGTGTGTGAAGTGCGGTCTGGGACACGAAAGTGTTTCCTGCAGCAAATCAAGAGAAACCCCGGCGACATGTGCAAATTGTCAGGGGG
This sequence comes from Rhaphigaster nebulosa, assembly GCA_948150685.1. Classification (NCBI taxonomy): domain Eukaryota; kingdom Metazoa; phylum Arthropoda; class Insecta; order Hemiptera; family Pentatomidae; genus Rhaphigaster; species Rhaphigaster nebulosa. The sequence goes on from OX411312.1 coordinate 65,811,098, forward strand.
CACATCCAGCCAATTATAGGGGGTGTAAAACTCTGAAAGATCTGAGGACTCAGCGAAGCTACAGAACCCAACAGAGACCAGCAGCTGCCCAGCATGTTCCACCACCGGGACTACAAGATTTCCCAGCACTCCCACAGCTTGCTCAGCGCTCTCAACCTGCCCAACCTGAAGTCAGAGCACAGCCTCAACATTCACCAATTCCTGCCCCACACCAGCAGCCGCAGCCCCACCCTTCTACTTCAACTGAAGCACCACATCAGCAGCCGCAGCCTCAACCCCAAGCTCCACATCAGCAGTCAGGCATGAGGAGGGATACTGCACAGTCAGCACCTCTGACTGATAATGGTTCCCTGCAAGTACTGAATTTAATCAACAATCTTAATACTCTCATTCAGCCACTTTACACCCTTCTCCAACAAATTTCACTTATAACTCAGGCCTTATGCCCTCACTATGCCCCCTTGATCGCTAACTGTAGGATCCCTGTCTATCATCCTTTGGAATGCAAACGGACTGAATCAACGTAAGACAGAGCTAGATATCCACCTACACAAGAAACGCATTGACATCGCATTGATAACTGAAACCCACTTAACACCACGCTCAAAATTTTATATTTCAGGATACAAAACTTACAGAACTGACCACCCGGACAACACAGCTCATGGAGGAACTGCAATACTAATAAAATCTTCATTAAAACATGACCCCTTAAAATTACCCGTAACACCTGACATTCAATCCACTAGCATTACATTATATACCAAACATAACACCATTACCTTTGCTGCAATTTATTGTCCTCCTAGGTATGTGCTGACACCTGCCATGTTTTGCAACTTCTTTAAATACCTAGGAAGCTGTTTCATCGCCGGAGGGGACTATAATGCAAAACACCAGATGTGGGGATCTAGACTTTGTACCCCGAGGGGAAGGAATCTCAGGAGAGCCTTACATGAGCTCTCATTAGAAACAATAACTCCAAACTCTCCGACTTACTGGCCCACATCTATACACAAAACACCCGATTTATTGGACTTCTTTATCACCAAAGGACTTAGAACTGTACCACACACTGTTAATACTAGCTCTGATCTCTGTTCTGATCATTCCCTGGTGAATCTGCTGCTGCTGGATGAGCCCTGTGAGGCATCAAAACGACCATCTCTTATTAATGGGACCATGGATTGGGATACCTACAGGAATAACCTGGATTCTGCACTTTCTATCCCAATGTCTATTAAAACGCAGGAAGAACTGGAGGAAGCCGTTGACACCTTCACAAAGAGCGTCCAAAACGCAGCTTGGTCATCCTCAGTTCCTAGGCCTCAAAAATCTGAAAACCTAGCCAGCTACCCACAATACATAAGGGATTTGATCAGAGCCAAGAGGAAAGCTCGAAAAGTATGGCAGACAAACAGACTCCCATCATACAGACAGACATTTAACAGACTAAACAACACATTGAAACGGCAAATCCAGAAATTCAACCGTGATAAGTACGAAACATACATTAACAACCTTTCAATAGATGATGGAAGCTTATGGAGACATACCAAGAAGGTTCTAAAGCATCGGGAGGTGTCGTGCCACTTCGAAAAGATGATGGTTCTTGGGCTGCTTCAGACATAGAAAAATCAGAACTCCTTGCAGACCACCTTTCCTCTGTTTTTATACCCCACACTAATATCTCAAACCCTGAAGATGGTGACTTTATACTCAAATCTTTAGACATTCCCTTACAATTATCCCCACCTCCTCCACCTTTTTCTCCATCTCACGTCACTGAACAAATTAAACTGTTAAAAAGAAAGAAAGCTCCCGGTTATGACTTAATCAATGCCAAAGTGCTCCAGCAAATGCCCAGGAAAGCTCTAGTGTTTCTAACTACCATTTATAATGCCATTCTGAGGACTGCTAAATTTCCTCTTCAATGGAAATACTCCTATATATCCATGATTCATAAGCCTGGCAAAGATATACACTCTCCCTCATCCTATAGACCTATCAGCTTACTCCCTATTTGTGCTAAAATTTTTGAAAAGTTACTGTATAAAAGACTTATTACCATACTAATGGACCAAAAAATTTTGCCAGACCATCAATTTGGATTTCGTTCTTTACATTCCACCACACAACAATTGCATAGAGTAACAGACTATATATCAACAGCGCTAGAGCAAAAAATGTATGCCACTGGTGTATTTCTGGATGTTGCAGAGGCCTTTGACAGGGTCTGGCACCAAGGACTTCTCTTTAAACTCAAAACAATACTTCCTTTCACTTACTATCTTATAATACAATCATTCCTCTCTGATAGATTTTTCTCTGTCCGAAAAGGTTCAGAAATCTCATCAATTAGACCAGTCATGGCCGGAGTGCCCCAAGGATCAATTCTTGCACCACTGCTGTACATAACATACACCCATGACATACCAACCACTAAGGATACTTTGACAGCCACTTATGCTGACGATACTACTATTATTACAAGGCACAAAGATCCCGAGCACGCCTCTGTGATTCTACAAAGCCATTTACAGACACTACACAACTGGTGCAAACGCTGGAAAGTTAAACTGAATCAGAACAAATCCCATCACATCACTTTCTCACTCCGACATGGGACTTGTCCTCCAGTTTATCTTGAAAACGAACACATCCCACAATCTGACAGAGTACATTATCTAGGCCTAACATTTGATAAAAGAATGACATGGGGTCCACACATCGCTGCTAAACGAAAGACACTAAATCAACGTTTCAGACTTTTATATTCTCTGCTAGGGCGTCGCTCAAAATTAGATCTAAGACAAAAGCTAAATACTTACACTTACCTACTTAAACCAATTTGGGCATACGCCTCACAAATATATGGAATTGCAAAAAAAACACACATCCAAAAACTACAAATATTTCAGGCCAAAACTTTTAGGACAATCACGCAAGCACCTTGGTATGTAAGTAACATAACTCTGCACAAAGACTTAAAAATGCCAACTGTCAAAGAACACATACGGACTTACTACAAAAGATTTCACAGCAAGCTTCAAAATCATCCAAATAAACTCATTCAAGATATGGCCACAAAAAACATGCCCGACAGCACCCGTAGAAGGCTGAAAAGGAGCTGGATGAGAGATCTCCTTCAGTAACTTGAAACAAGACCGAAGAATTGCCACTGGGTAAATCTCTTCCTCATGCCTGTCATGCCCTTTTAATTGTAAATTTGTTTATGTAAGAACATTCGCTGGTTGTCAGTAATCACTGACAGTTGTGAATTAACCAATAAAGAGAAAAAAAAAAAAAAAAAAAAAGTTTTCTTCAGATGATGCCATTTTTTTTTGGACGGGCCTCTGTCTATGCTAATGGAAATCCGATTCTTTTTCCTAAGACATATCGTTTTATCCGACATATATTTTTCTGATGTTTCATATTTTCCTTATATGTTGTAATTTGAATTTCGAATTCTCACAGGATCGTTTACGATCCCTATCTTAATTTGTGAGAAGTTCCTCCGATGATACGACAATTACACATATATAGTGTGACGCAGTGTGAGTCCACTCCCGTCCTTGAGGATACAATTATTACAAAGCTTTCTTGTCGCCCATTGAAGAGAGTCTTGAACTATCCTAAGAGTTATAGCTTCTCTTATTAGGTACAAGATCTTGGTTCAAAAATCCGTTTACTGTTTTTTTTTTACTTCAGACAGGAGAATCGGTTCGTAAAATAGGCCGTAAATTTTGAAAAGTATTTATTGGTTGAATATTGTCGAGGGACGATAGATATCGACTTACTGTAATCGAGGTCTAATTTCAACTAGACTGCTTTGCATTTCTTCTGTCCGTTTTTGTCTGTATCTCCGGTTGTTCGATTTCCGACGCGTTGGTTGATTTTCTTCAAAGTTGGCAAAAATGGTGCTTGAAGTCAGAAAAAACGAGGTATGAGTATGGATTTTTATTAATTAATTTTTATCTTAGATAGTGGTCGTTTTAATGGACTCATATCATCAAAAGTCTGATGGTACATATTCTCAAATACGTTGTTGCGCAAAAGTGTTTCAATTCGATGGTTTGGTATTTCGAGCTGCAATAAAGAGCTTAGTATCAAAAGAGATTTTTTGCGAGGTCCACTGTTGACAGAACTACCTATTAGGCCTTATTAATTATATCGTGGGGTGAGTCCTACTACTAAGTAATTACAATTTTGTAAAATATAAGTAATTGCACAGAAATGTTCCACTCGGCTAGGCCCATAACATACTATAGCTTGATAACTGCTGAAGATGATCTAAGAGAACTTTTTCGTAAATAGATAAGCTGTTAAAAAAAAAAAAAAAAACAATTCAAAAACTAGGAAAGTTATAATATCTTGTGTTCTCGAAACACTAAATTGTCGTTACTTAATTAAAAAAAATTCACTGAGGTGTTGATGATATAAATTAAAGTAACAAGAACAAAATTATCCAGTTTAATTTAAATGGTATTCTTCAATTCGTCGTAATGTAACAACTTATATACCTACGCATATATATTGTTTGTAGTGTCTAGTAATATGTAGACGAATGATTTACTAGACTTTTATTACTTTATTGTTTTTTATCTTTTTTGCTAAATTATGATGACATACACTTGGGCAAATAATATATCGATAGCCAACTTCACAGATATTGTAAGCAGTGGCCCACGCAGTGGGGGAGAAGGGGGGGTCAGGAGGATATATTCCCTTCCTCCCCCGAAATGTACGAACAAATATAATTTTCATACTTACCAACATAAAATTTGTACTTAGAGTAATACTTTTGGTAATTTTAACGATAGTGTTTGATCCAATTTTCATGCTTATCTTTAAAACTTACGCCAATCTTGGCGATTATAGATATTTAGGTGATTGTTTGCCTTCTTATTATTAAATGCTCCCCAAAAAAAAAAATCTCCGTACGCTCCTGATTGTAAGTATCAATTTGTTCATTACAGCACTTAGGACCCTGATGATGATTCGTAAGGAACGTTCCTAAGGATTTCCTATAGGATAACTTTATTGAGTCCTATGTTGAGGAAACCTTGTCTCCGTTTTTAAGCATAAGGATTCCTTGACTGAATCCATATTTTACAAACAGTCCTTAAGGTTTTCTTTCCTTTACAAAGTATACTTTAATGAAAGTAAGGTAAAGGAATCCTATGTCTGGTATCATTTGAGAACCAATCAGAATTACCAATGGAAGAGTGAAAATAACCTTCTCGCTTTGGTTACAGTTTAGTTTAGTTTACAAACATAGTTGTATTCTATAGTTTCTTTGAGGAATTTAATACTTACCCCCATCTCGTACAAAGTTAAGACTCATCTAAAAATATTTTTCCAATCTAAACTGAAAATTTTGTCTTATTTCCTTGGTAGTCCAGTGTTTCCGAAAATTCAATGTTGAGTCAAACCATTGGAAAACGGAAAAGGAAAAGACAAATATTTTATTAAACGATGAGGGATCACTCAATTTTCGTGCAGGTTGCAAAATATATAAATTACACACACTAATAAAACACATATAACATTAATAAATAAAACAGAACCGGTAACAAAGGCTACAATGTAGACAATAATTGAAATCAATTGAACGTATGGTCGACTGCTTAATACGTTACTATCTTGACTTTTTTTACAGGTCGCTGAAAATGTATTTCGTGTCAGATTCTGAATGTTCAAAACTGCGACGAAACTTTCTAATCCATTCCTGTGAGACTCACTATTCCGGGATTTTCGACGTCGCTGAATCTGGCATCATTTTGAAAATTCAATACGTTTCAATACTAATCAATACAAAGATGACTTGCAGTTAGGAAAAAAAAACACGTCAGTATAAAGAAATGACACTATTTATAATAATGGAAAAATATAAATTATTTTTAACTTTGTATAGCAAGGGCGATTTTAGTTGGTACGTTCATTAGTCTCGCACTGACCGGAAATTAGTTCCGATATTATTATAAATGAAGTGAAAAAAATACGTGAACTGTTTTAAACGTCTCATCTCAGAAATTGGCATACGAAAGACATTGAAAAACCTGTTAGGTTGTTTCCTGAGACCTCTGTCAAGTATGTGAAATTGATCCTTTAGCAATCGTCTAATGGATAAATCCACCCCAATCGATCACTAATTTTTTCCTCTTAACATGTAGGTAAATTGCCACAGATCTCAGAAAAATAGCTGAAATTTCCAAAGGACACAGCACCCAATTCGAATAGAAACTGAGAGGTTTAATTTGAAAAACGGAAGATCGTGTGCGTTGAGTCGATGAGAGCCAATAAAATTCGGAGAAATGGCATACGTCACGTCTTTCTAAAAGTCGGTCGTGTGCGCCTAGCCTAGTGGTTCCCAACAAAAAAAAAATTAGGAATCCCCTCATCCAATCGTTATAATGGCAAAGACTCCCTACATCCTGAAAATCATAAAATTTACTTTCTCTCATAAATAGCTACATTTACTTGCATTAACATGAATTCGTATAGACAGTGTGTCCCTAAACTCTCTGGAATTTTTTAGTAACAATTATTTCTGGTTTAAAAACAAGCATATTTCATTAGGTCTACTTTGTTTACTTAAAACATTTCAAATTAAAAACTAAATAACGTATAAACTTCAAATTTGACAAAATAGTGTAGTTTGTGTATTTAAAAAAGCGAGTAAAATACCATTAGACTATATGGACTAGTTTCAATACGGCGGCTGAAAAACCTAAGATTTAGTGGAATTTTAATTTTTAACCTCAATTATCTGAAAAACGGATGAGCTACAAAAGATTACAAAAAATAAACAAATGTTTTAAAATTTAATTGGTTACTGCTTGAAACCTTTTAACCAAAAATCTGTTGAAAAACAGCTCCGATTTGGGAACTTTGAGGTTTTAAAAAAAAACACGGGTTTTAAGTTTTTAAGCCGAGAAAAAATGCCCCAAAACAGCCGTGTTTTTGCAACTTTAAGTCACAGATCAGAGTAAACTCTACCGTTTCATGGGAACTGATCACATAAAAATGGCATAAGAAGTGAAAACAATTGTAAAGCTATTAAATAGACGTTACCTACTCAATACAGAAATAATATATGGCCGTATGAATTGTTTTTGTTAATAAAAAAATATTAATTTTATATTAATTAACTTACCTGATATTCATATGTTCTGGTAGATATCACATATGCTTCCCGACTTAATCCAATAACTTAAATTTGTCCTTTGAGCGCATTAATTTTGATATGTTACATATTTGATAATTTTACTTTAAAATCAGACCGCATGTCAAACCAATTTCTATGCTTGTTTATCATGAAACAAATTGTGGTAATTGCTTCTTCACACCGGTAAGTGGTAGCGAAAGGAAGGATATTTTTCATTGTCTTATCGCCAAGCCTTCTGTAGTCCTTATGTGCTGTTAACCAAAAGTCGGAAATATATTATCATTAATAATATTTTTCATAAGACCATTGCTTAACAAGCCCACAAGTTGATCTTTTTCTTCTTCTGAGAGGCTTCAAATCTTGTCTATTTCGAGATAGCTGAATGCATTTCGAATCCAACTGTCATCAGGATCAGCCTTGGAAAAGTATCCCCTGAACATGATTGCTAAGATGCTCGATCAGATTTTCCTTAACCTGGTGAGGCAAACTCTCATCGGATGACTCACAAAACTGCTTTAAAGTGGAGAAGTTTGTAAAGAACCCTTTTTCAATCCTTTTGGTCCAGATCTGACACTTTTTGACCATACTACTAACCTTGTCTTCAACTAAGAACATGTCTACGTAGTTACCTTGTAAGCTTCAATTCAAATGTTCAAATACACCAGTCAAGTAGGCAGTTATGCAAAGCCATAAAAAAAAAAAAAAAAAAAAAAAAATCAGTTAAATAATAGGCCTTTATCTTGACCTATCCAGATTAAATACTTAGGGACTTATTTAAGAAGGTTCGTAAGGATGCCGAAAGGATAACTTTACTGGGTTTTACATTAAGGAAACCTTGTCGCCATTTTTAAGCTGAAGCATTCCCTTACTGAATTCACATTTTAACATTCCTTAGCAAAGTATTCCTAGATAAAGGAATCATAAGAGAACCAATGGGAATTGTCAATGGAAGAGTGAGAATAACCTTCTCAATTGGTTACAGTTTTGCTTACAAACGATGTAACCTGTTGATGTTTTGCGAAGTTTAGTACTTTTAATGTAAAATGAGTGGAAAAAAAAAAATCAAAAAACGGTCAGCAGCATTTTCCAATTCGGAAAAAGAATTCCTGTTGTCGCTAATTGATATCTATAAAAACATTGTAGAAAATAAAAACACTGACAGCGTTAGTGTAAAACATAAGACAGAAGCTTGGAACAAAATAACAGAGGAATTTAATTCGGTTCCTGAACATTTCCAAGTAAATTAAATTTTTTTTGTTTTAAACTTCCTAGTTAAATTTAACTGAAAACTTTTTATCCTGTCAACTTAAATTCTTTTACTTGTAAATACACTGTTTACTGTGTGAAGAGACTGAAAACGAATTGTAAATATTCAGAGTCTGAATATTGGGTTGGGTCTGAATTTCAGACCGAACTCAATGTGTGCCCACAACTGAAGAAAAATTCCTGACCCAGGACTCAAAGAATACATAAAATCAGAATTTGGACAAAATGACCTTATAGGTGAAAAAATATAAATTGTCATGTTAAAAAACTTTGCAAGTAATATTTACCATTGATATTTCATTAAAAATTTATGAAATGAATCATAAATTTCTAAAAGAGCTCATCTCGGTTTTTATTCAAAATGGATTTTTTTTTTTTACTCATACAGATCAATATTTTATGATAAAGAACGGCTAATATCTCATTGATAATGAAGAAATATACAAAGAAAAGAATATCTCTCCAAATAAGTTCAATAGAAGTCTAAGTTTTTGTGTTTCCTGAAAAAAAATTTTTTTTTGGTGGTGAGCCCTTTTCGAAATTCTCAATTGAATTGTTTATTTCCAAATTGAATCCTAATCATCATTCAAGGTTTCAGATAACATGAAAAACTATATTTTCTATTCCAATTGATATAAAACCAATTTTTTTTACATATTAAAATTTTTTTCCTTTTTAGCTCATATTTCCAAAATTCGTTGATTATGCTAATAATAATTAAACATCATTTCAATAGTAAATAGGGCTGCAATTTCCAAAAAAATTTTTAGGGTTCACTTTGGAAATAAAGGACTCAATTGAATTATGTGCTAGTTTTAATCTCCCTCTCTAATTTGAATTTCAAAATACAAATAAATATTTCATCAAGTAAATGAGCAATGATTATCTTCCAATAAATTCTCTGTTATATAGTTTTTATAGTACCTTAAAGTTTCTGGGATTTGTTCCCATCCATAGAACATATTTCTAAAAAAAACAAAACAAATAATCCACCATACCAAACAATCATTTATAATTTCATTAAGTTTTACTGGAATATAAAAAATTACCTAATATTTTTTCAATATTTCTGCTGTCATGAGCTATACAATATTAGTTAGTCATATTATTGAAATCATTTTGCCAGATACTTGGCCATTAGCTCAACTTATCCTAAGATGCATAACTGAAAAGTACAATGTGGACTTAGACATCTTTAAATTCTTTTAGCTAATATTTTTTATAAGATTAGATTGCTCTCAAACAAACATATTATAATTACTATTTTCATTTTATTTCAATATTCATTATTGATCTTTCGAACTCTTTCTCCCTCTTAGGAACAATAAGTAATAAAGAAGATATGATCAGATGTGTTTTCATTTTGTTTTAGAGAACAGAAAAACAATTAAAGAAATTTTGGGACAACTTCAAAACCGAGAGGAAAAGGGAGTTGTGTACAAGAAAGAAAGTAGGCATGGGTGGAGGGCCTCCTTCGAAAATTTCAAAAGTTGATGGAATTAACAAACGATTCCAAGACACTTTTTTAACTGAAATTGAAAGTTCTTTGGTCAGTGTCACTGATACCTATTCTGAAAAAGAAACATTTTGTGATATTTCCGAGCAGGGCACACTTCAACCCGTGCTTATAGAAGTGCAGAATAGAAGTGAAAAAACGGATAAATCAGGCAAGTCAAATTTCTCAACAATAACTAAAAACATATTGTAAAGCTTTTAATCTCAATAATGTTTTAATAACTTTTATTATATAAATGTTTTCAGATGTTCTGATCAATGAATCAGAAGAGGACCTATCCCCAATAATAGAAGGGGAAGCAACTGCTCAGCCAGGCTCCAGTAATTCATTCCAGGGAGAAAGAGGAGGGCTTCGGAGGGAGCTGGTAGCAAGGATACAGAGGATTGAAGCCCAAATAAACCATGATAAGGCCATTCATTCCTTCTTGCTAGAGGAAGCGAAATACAAGGCTCTGGCTGCACAAGAAGTGTATAAAGAGAAGCAATTACTCAGCCAGAAAGCAGAAATGGAACTCCAAATAAAAAAAATAGAGCTGGAGGAACTTTTAAAAAGAAACCAGGCCTGATAAATTTTTTTTATATATAATTATTTATGATCGTGCATATTTAGTTTCTTGCAGCATTAATATGGTCTTACGAGTTTAGTTGTCAAATGTATTTTCCTAACCTGTAATTATTTCAACTATTTCTTGTCATTTTTCTAAATTCAATTGAAATTATCACCTAGAAATAATAAGTAATATGTTTTCTGGTAAGTTTATTTCAGTTTTATTTTCTGTTCTATTCTTTATTTTATATAATTTGTTATATTTTTCTAAAATATCTTTGTTTTTATCTTTATATGTATTATATTTCTTATTTAGTTTTTATAAGACCTTTAATGACTTGTAAGTCCGCCTGTATGTGCGAATCTGTACATAGCAGCATATAGGTGACCCTCACTCGGCACACACCTTGACGATGGTGTGAGGGCTTGCTCGTACTAAGATGTGCCTTTAGGGTTAAAATTATATCTAGTAATTTTGTTATTATTTTTATTCATTGTCTAGATTGTTTTATTTTAAGGTCTATTACTTTATAACACATATTCATGTAATAGTCATTATTGTTGCCATTATCTAAAATTGATTGTATTTGATTGAACATATTATATAAAAGATGAATTTTAAAGAATATATGTAAACATATTTTTTTCTGCCATTTATTATGTTTTAGAAAATAAATTTTAGATCTATTTTATGACAATGAATACCACCTTATTCTCTTAATATGGTCTTGACTATGTTCCATATACTGTATGTGGTGGCTAAGCCCTGTTTTTTAATAGAATACATTTGGTTTAAAAACTGATCCACAGGTAGTATGTTTGATTTTTTGTTTAATGAAAAGGAAAGTGGCAAAGCAGAAATTACTGGAGCGCAGGACTTCTTCACAGAAGATTCAAAGCTCGCCATTACTTTTGCTTAGTAATTATACTGTAGTACAAGTGCAGAGGAAAACAAAAAAATGCTCTCTGACAATACGTGGCTAACACCATTTCTACATAACATGACAGAGGCTGCAAAGAGATGTTTTAATAGAAATTTCCACTATTTTATTATTTTTAATTTTTTGAGTAAAGATTAATTTATTTAATGTTCTTATAATTAATCGAATACTTAATTAAAATTCAAGTACTTATAGACTTTAATTATTATAAAATAGTGTTAATGTGAGCATGTATCAAATGATGGAGTGGAGTGATTGTCAGTGGCTGCCTTTAATTAATTAATTTACTCCTTTTCCTCTCCTAAGTAAAGCAGATCCTATCTGCCATTATCTGAAATTTGTTCTAGTTTTCCTGAGTTTTAGCCTCATCTGGTTGTTTAATAAATTGAGGTAGCTTTAAGGCTAGTTGGAAAGAGATTTTCTGTAGGGGAAAAATATAATACTAACCTTTATCTTAGTATTAAACATTCTTCGCTGCATAATTTAAGAGAATTTTTGATATCTCATAATAAATACATTTTAGGTGCTCATAGTGGTACTTCATTTAAATCAAGTAGAAATTCTAAGAAATCATTTTGCTCTTTTATGTAAAAGTGAACTGTAGTTAAGGAAGAAGTAAAGATAGGTTCAACACCTACCTTAGTATTAAGGGAAGAAACCAGTCAAATTTATAGGAATTCCTTAGGAACTATAGCTTCTTTGACAAAGGAAAGCGTAAAGTAGCATTTATAAAACAAAAAATTTGTGAAGAGAATTTAAAGGGTGCAATTAAAGGAAACCTTGATGTGTTATAAAGCATACACAGCTCTGTGTTCTATTATATATCCATATTAGAGACCCTCAAAAAAGCTCCACCATGGCCTCTGAAGTAATTTAAAATTGTAGAAGAATAGTTCACCCTTGTTTTGAGGAAGATTATTCTATTGAAAGGAAAGAAAGTGAAAGAACGAAAAATTTTAGAGAGAAAACCTCTTTTAGGGATACATTTATAACAAATTATTCAAATTTAGAATATACATCAATAAAAAAATATAACAATAATTAAATTATTCCTTGACTAGATATCATTGATTTTTTTAAATTAATTAGTTACAATGAATAATATAACTTATCAACATTAATTGAGAAAAATGTATTTCTTTGACTAGACAAAATCTCAATTTATCCTTTATCATCAAAAATCAACCGAAAAGACTAGAATCAGAAATATAAATAACTTCTACACAAAAAGTATATAAAATTAATTAAAAAAGATATTCTTTATACTTCATCTTCATTAGGTATATAACCAAATTCTTTATAAAGATTCCAAAATAACACCATTTCATTCGAAGAGAGCTCCGGGACATTACATTCAGGGCTGTTGCCTCGCAGTGGTCCACATGCCCAAAAACATGTTTCATTAGTGGGTTTTTTCAGATTTTTTATTGCGTGGCCCATCATAACATCCTCTCCGAGTTTACTTCTTGCTTCAAGATGCAACTTTCTAATAGAATCAACAGCTAATAAATAACCTGATCCAGAAGGGAAAAGAGGATATTTACTCGAATATCTGTCTCGCCACTTTCCCGAATGATTTGGAACTTCAGACCGAAGACAAGTCCAAAGTTGAAATTTATTTTTCAAACCTTTCTCGATGAGAGCCAGATCCAAAAACACATCATCATCTGTCTTCAACACATATTTCCAATGGTCTTCAATGATAACCCTGTCAAAATTACACGTCATAAAATCATTATTTTATAATCATAAAATAAATATGGAAAAGTTATTAATAAGGCTTTTAGTTCTATCTAATTGAAGTGAAATGACTAACTAATAAAAATCTTGCCAAATACAAATTCCAATCTGTTCTCAAAATAACTAGAAATATTATTAAAAGAATAAATAAAATTAATGAATAATGTGACAGGCCACAGAAAATAATTATCACATATTTCTCTTCTGTTCTAGTTATTTATTATTCATTCAGAAAAAAAAAAATTCTCCTAATTTCACACATGTTCAAGGCCTGCTTTTACTAATTCCTTATCAATTACAATACTTGTGATTAGGAGATTCTTGCACCATATAAAAATTAAATAAATCATATGTAGTCCAGAAAATAGAGATGCTTTACCTTGTAATAGGGTCATGTAATTCTGATTTTGTTAGGCTTTTTTTATAACGGGCATATAGTTAAAAACCCAAGTTTTCGACCTTCTCCTCCCAGTGCGTGCATTGTGGTATGCTATAAACCTCAAAAAAGTTTTGTTTTTTATTCATATCATTGTGATCGTAGATTTTGTAGGAAAACTTAAGGTATAAAAATTTTAGTGGATACTATTTACATGGATACTACTACAACTTTGATACTTTTAGTTTTTCCCATGACCATTGGCTCTAGCCATATAGCCTGCCAAAGTTGTGTTAAAGTTTGAAATAGAACAAAAATGTCTTATCATTGTCAACTTTTTCGAGGTTATCAATACGATCTATTCGTTTTTCACTGGATTCATATATATGTCATGATGATAAAGAAGAGCAGCTGAAAATCTTGTGGACTGCGTAAGAAAAGATCCACAGTCACAGGCTTATGAAATAGGTGAATTTGGCTGTATACCTAGAAACCCAATTACAATGGATGTATTTCAATATATTTTTTTTATTTATTCTTTCTTATATCAATAAATAAAAAGTTTCCACTTTTCTTTTTTTTCTTTTATTTTTTTCACTTAGAAAATAATTCAATTTTTACCTTAACTATACAAGAGGTACAGTAAATGCCCTTGAAAAATAGATATGAAACTATTTCAATAATTTGAAGTTCACTTTATTCAAGAAAAAACCTAAAATTTCATTCATTTTTCATTCATTATTTACTATCATGAAAACTAATGACTGGGTGAAAAACATTATGAATAATACCTTTTTTAAAGTTAAGTAAATTGGCTAATATTTGAGCACTAATACAGGTCCTTTACGTTTACAAGTTACCAAGATAAAGTTTTTTTTAAAAAAATTTTTCCTCCCAAAAAACGAGAAATCAACATTATTTTAAATTTATTTTGGCGAATTTTATGGAAACTGTTCTTCCTACGAAGATAGTCATAATAAATTACTTTACGGTGTATTTAACTAGTTTCTATTCTAGTGGTAATAGACATCTATACATTTAATAGTTCCCGAGATAAACTTTTTCAGAAACCGAGCCAATGGTCATGGAATAAAACTATATGTATCAAAGCTGTAAATTTTATCCTCTATGCAATTTATATCATAAGTTTTCTCAAAAATCTACTATTATAAAGATATGAGCGAAAACTGGAAAATATTTGAGGTATATCGCACACCAGGACACGGACAAAAAGAGGGGAAGTCGAAAACATGGGTTTTTAACACAGACTCAATATGTGAAACATAAAAAAATCAGAAGTAAATGACCTTATGCACGGTTAACCTATTTTCTCTTCCTCTATTTACTGGACTATTATGCATTCCAGAGGAATTAATAGTTCATACTGAGGACTGCCCGCCAGGCCCAGTGCCAGATACAAAAATTAAACAATAGAATTATAAAATACAGACAAATCCAGGTTACATGGGAGAGCCTAACACCCAACTATCTTTATTTAATCACAGGGCCCCATGTTATACAAAAATTAAATAAATGAGTTATTTTATTAAAGAACAAAATAAAACTTCCAGTTGTAATCTACTTCTTTATTCCATTTACGTTTTGGGAAAATATTTCCTCATCATCAGAACTTTCTCCTTTTTATTTCTTTCCCATTGTCCATATTAAAATTAAAATTAAAATCAATCATTGGCTTTTGGATTCCCAGCAATATGTAAAAAAAAAAATGAATGTAGAAATTTTAATATGGACAATGGGAAAGAAATAAAAAGGAGAAAGTTCTGATGATGAGGAAATATTTTCCCGAAACGTAAACGGAATAAAGAAGTAGATTACAACTGGAAGTTATATTTTGTCCTTTAATAAAATTGTTACAGGAACTTCCTAAGAAATTATAAGAAAAAGACATAAATGAGTCACAAAATACAGATGAATTTTTGGTTTATATTTAAGATTGCCCGTGGGATCCATACCACATAGAATGAAATGAGTTACTTGCCTCAAAATTTTCAAATTATTCTAGGTGAGAGCTCCAAATTTCAGTTTCCCGTAAAAAAAGTTCCCTGTCCTACCAAGGGGAAGTATAGCACAGGGCCCCCTAAGGTCTAAATCCACCACTACTTTTGATATATTTTTACTCTATAACTTTGAACGTGTTATGGACTGGAAACAACATAACTATGTGGTTTAAAAACAGATTTGTTAAAATGAAACCTTCGTCTTTCTGTTTAATAAATTATAATAGGTGGTTAGAATAAAAGTTCTATCTCAGTAGCCCACCCTCCTCGACCTTCCCATCTCAGTAGCCCACCCTCCTGTCCTCAAAGGGTTAATGCCTTCTAATTTCTAAATAATAGTTAGCTTGGCTGAGGTTAAAAGTTAGCTGAGTCTGATTTTAATTTCAGTACAGTGCTGAATATAAATTGCTTGTTGTAAGTTAAGTATACCACAAATATATAAAATAGTTTATAAATAGTCATACTTAAATATTATTAGTACTATGAACTTATCAACAATAAAATAATAGCCGTAAAAAAAAAAATACTATCAAAAACAATAAAACTTGATCACCGAAAAATTATTTTTGGAGCAGCTTTACATTGCAGCCACTTTATCAGTAGCGGTCGCCGCACTACTGCCATTTGTGCTAACTGCTTTCTATTCAGTTGTAAAATTTTTATTCATTGGAATCATTACTCCTTTAATAAGATATTATTTTAAATTATTAGTGCTCCCCATTTCTGCTCCATCAAGAGATAAACGAAATCCAATCGATCCTTTTTAGTTAAGGTTAGAGCCTTAACATAATTTAAATTACTACTGCTTTAATTAGATCACAGCTGTCGACTTCACTCGCTCTAAAGATATACAAATCTCTAATAGCTCTTTTTCAGTTGAGGTCAGATCCTCACTGTAATTTAAATTATTACTGCTTTAAGTACAACTTCCCCAGACCACCGGAGATTGACAGCAATAATAATTTTAAATAATATCTAATTAAAGGAGTAATAATTCCAATGAATACGAATTTTACAATTTTGGATAGATAGCAGTTAGTTAGCACAAATGGTGCGGCGACCACTACTGATAAGACGGCTGTATTGTAAAGTTGTACGCTATTTTCCTTTGCGCTAAGTTTAAACATATTAAAATAATAATTCGAAGAAATTCAGAGGAAAAAACAACATACCATTTAAAAAATGCAGAGACCTTAAAAGAAAGATTGTCATACACATCAACAAATCCACTCAAAAATAGTAAATCGCTGTGTTTAATTTGCTCATCTTCTAATTGTTGTTTTATTAGGGACTTTTCAAGAGACCATCTACGAAACCGTTCTGTTCTATCTGCTAAAATTTCTCCTAAATCTTTTACATCTAAAACATAATGATATAAGAGGTCAAATTTCTAACCGTTAAAAAAAAAAGTAATTATTTTAACAATTGCACAGTTTACCTTGAAGTAACCAATTTGATTCTAACTATATCACACCAATTAATAGTACATATAAATTTATTAAAAATGTATTTAAATTATGTTTATATATCATTACAAAATATGAATTTAAAACAAAATTTAAGATAAGATGATAGTAAACAACAGATTTGGTTGAAAACAGGTGTGCTTATATGTAGATGAAGCTGAATAGGCTGCATTAAATAATAATGCAATTCATTTATATTCAATAAAGCACCAATAATTAAGGTTAAATATTTTCAAAAAATTTCAATAAGATTTTGACGAAGACATCAAGAGACACATTTAGGAATTCATAAAAACAATAGAAGATTGAACAAATGATGAAAAAAAAAACATTTTAATTTTTCAGTAGGGCAGGCAGAAATTGGAAGCAACAAACAACATGCGCAAGAACAAAAGAAAATAAGAGCATAGTTATAATCGTCTTATTTATATAGCTGCACTAAAAAGGACATACACAGGCACAAACAGATGTTTATAGTCCTACATAATTGGGACCAATGGCCACCTGAAAAAGACTACATCTAAAAAACTTCACAGAATCTGACATATTTATAGACTAGATAAACTATTCATAATTAGATAATTAAGCGATTCTCCTAAATAGTTTACTTTTGTCTTAGCTGTGATATTATTAACTAATAGGATTACATAATTTTTCTATATTAATAATTTAATAATCATCTTAGTTATTCTTATTATGTACTGGGTTTAATACTATAGTATACTGTAACATGAGCAATTGCCCTACATGTTACCAACCTATTATTTAGGTGGATGCGCCATGAAACAAACAACCCAGCCAGACTGGATTCAACCTGTCTCCACTTCGGATTCAAGAATGCTGTCCCAATATACTCAGTTACTACCAGGCTCCCAATTTCATTAATATATATATTTCTTTTCTGCATCTGTTATTATCTACTATAAATTTGTTTGTTATAAATATTTATTTATCATTTTTCTATTTCTTATTGTATTTAATTTTGTTCTTGTTATAGTATCATTGGAGCTATTATTCATAAAATATGTCTGAGCCATAGGACGCATAGTTACTGAGATAAAAGAGAAAAACCAAAAAAAAAGGACCTTCTGGATGCCCTTTTCCATCCCGCTCACCTCCTAAGAGTGGGGACTTTTAATGTGTTTACTACCTCTTAACTAGTCGAAAGAAAGTCTCAAAGTCAAAAATTGTGTTCCTTCCATTTCCCTCTACAACACCCTTTTGAGCACTCATTGACTGGACTAATGTTGATGCTATTTCAATGCCTACCATGTCACAAGATGAAGTGGATGCTGCAGGATTACAACAGTATGAATAATTATACCCTGTACAATAATCTTAAAACACAGAAAATAATTTTTTTTCCCATATATATTTTGTACAATTACACCAGTATTTGACATTAACATGTGTTTTATTATTAAACTTCTAGTTTTGATAATCCACTGCCATTCTGGATTGATATCTGGATATATATACTTGTTCTTTCTCTAATATGGATAGGTGACCAAATATAAATTATTTTAGAGACCATTAATGCTTTTTTGTTTGATATAAAACTACTGACGTTGTTTTGATATTTGTTGACCCACTTAGGGTATACCACCTACCAATCTAAATGAGGAAGTTGAAGAGAGAAAATGCTGAGATTCATTGCATAAGCTTACCACCAAGTAATTGTAGATACTTCAGAGGAAATAATACCTGCACTATTATCTAGTTTTGTACCAATTGATAAATCCACTACAGCCTCTACTGAAGTTATTTAAATCAAAATAAGTTACAAAATGCAACAAGCAGATGAAAATATATCAAATTGAAGAAGATAAAAAACAATAGATAAATGGAACGGAAACACATAATCATTTACAATTTTATTTTATTTTTTATCAGAATCAGTCTAATATCAGACAGCTTAATGATCCAGAATACTGACCCTTGACCCTGCTGCAACACAGGAAAAACTTAACAGTAACGGCTATGGATTCCAAACTAATATTAAAAAACATAAATCCACTTTACAGCTCTAATTATATTATATTCATTTATCTGTTTAAATTAGTAGCATGATATTTCAGTCTTTACAATCCTCTATCATATTTTCAAATTTCCTTTAATGAATACCATGACATTTTTTTTAGAGATGGCAAAAGAATGTAAACTAAAAGGTTTTTTTTTTTTATTTATAAATTAAGTGCTTTTATGGCGTTCAAACATCAGTCCAACTTGAAATGGACCTCCACTGGATTCGTTTAACTCTTGAGCGAGTCAATGTCAACATACATGATATACTTAAAGCTGTAATAATGAAAACAATTTGCTTTGATGCCAACATCCCTATTTTCACTTTATTTCACACACTGATTGTTTTTCTCCAGAAAAACAAACCCTTATTAGAGGAGATCGCAGAAGTAAAAAGCAATCTCCAACAGAAAGCGATTAAAATACAAGAGGATAACATTATTGTGGTGGGGGTCAGAATTTACAAATTTATCCCACTGAAAAAAGGCATGTCTTCTTATCTAGATATAAATATATAGTTTGATTAGCCTTTTTTAGGATAAGGAATCTAATTTTGGAATGTATCCCCAGTTAGTACTGCCTTACAACGAAGCACTAAGCACACTCCAAAGATACAATTGTAAAATGTAAGACATGCTTTCAATAATATGACAATAAACACCAACAAGAGCTAAACATATACATACAAAATAAAATTAAATACAAACCAATATACCTTTTAAAGTATAATTGAAACCCACTAGTGTCGAACGCCAGTTGCCTAATTTGAAATCAATATATTTGTCACGCTCATCAATGGTTTCAAAGTAGTAAACAGGTGCAATATATTGCAGCCTATTGACACAGTAGATATTATCCATGTCGCTACTGATCACTTTTAGTTCTCCCTCAAAACCTTCATCTAGAACGATGGGTAATACTGATTTCCACAAAATACCTAAGAAAACAAGATATTCACAGTATTACTATTGATCTGTTTTTTTAGAGTTACAACAGTTACTTCATCCGACATGCAGCAGGCCAACAAATATAACTAGAACAATCTCTACAGGATTGAAGATGTCACATGCCATGCTAATAGAGTATTTTATACCCTTAAATGGTTCTTTTACAAATGTCGCTGAAGCAACTTTCCTTCCTAATCTACTATCATAAAGCACAACTCGGGCTCTTTCACTTGAGTTTCCCTTAAATATTTGATAATCCAACCCTATTTTGTTAATTATGATTCCCGTCTTAACAAGAAATGTAAATCCAATATCACAAGGTGTATCTTCAATCGGATCACCCATCGTAGAATATTCTTCGGTATCTAAAATAATATGATAAATTACAAAATATTCAAATAAATATTAAATGCCATCAAATCTAAATCTGTATCACCTGGAGGATGATTTATTAGCCATAAGTCACAACTATAAGGTGTAATTCGATCTTTAACAGGGTAAGGGCAAACTTCATCACCTACCAAAAATTTTAATTCAATGGATCTATTTTTAATAAGCTGTCCCCAAGTTTCTCTAATTACTTTCCTTGCTCGAAAATTATATTGTGCAGACAACACACCTATCAATAACGTTGCTTTCTTTGTTTCATCGAAAACTGAGGACAAAATATCATTTAAGCAATGTAATAGTTTATTTTTATTGACCTAACTACAAATCCTTATGAGGATTTGCAGTTAATTGTTATGAAAGCCAAATATTACCTAACACATCACTGGATACAGAAGTGAAAACAAATAACATTACATCATCATATTTAGCTATAATGGATATTATCAAAACAAAAAGACCCACATAATAAATAAACATTTTAATGACAGTTAGATAATTACGGAATAGAAAATTTAAAAATAACGAATTGAAATGCAAGGAATAATAAAATTACAATACATTAAAATGCTGATTTAGTTAGGTAACAGAAAGTTCACTTCAAACTATTTTACCGGCATTTTTTATCAATAGATCATGAATGAGTCGGTCAAATCCAGCATAACATAAATGCATATAGGCATAACAAAATTGCTTTAAAAATAATATAATGTAACTTAATAATGAATATTATATATTAATTATGAAAATATGAGTAAAACCTTAAACATAATTGTTTATTTTGCAATATTTATTTATCTCCAGCAAATAATAACAATAGAGTTTTGATATTTATAATATAATCACTCGCTATAATATTTATAAAACTTAATTAATATTTTCATAGTGTATATTTTAATAAAAATAATAGAACGCAGTTCACGAATAGAATCACGTTAATATAAGTTTTCTCTCAAATAATCAGACCTTGAATTTTTCGCTTAACATATTATACACATGTAATTCTTGAGCATAAATATTAAATTTGTATATCATCGTTTGGAACCTGAGTAGGTACAACTTTTATATATGCAAGATAAACGATTATTCTCTAATTTCTTTTAAATTTAATATATATAATATATATATATATATATATATATATATATATATATATATATATATATGTGTGTGTGTATTAGAAAAATTAATTTTGTATTATATTATGACTAGACACAGTGGAGTGCTATTCATCTTTCAGAACTTTTTTAGAAGAATTCATTTGCAGTTTTGAAAACTAAAATAAAGTAAGTAAAAATGAAATAGAAGATAAAAACGAATTAAAATTAATGACTATTGGAGTTAACAAGAAGTAAGCACTATGTAAACAGGGACCAATGATTATTTATTTTTATTATTTACTTATTTTTTTACAAACAAGTTGTATAATTATAAGATGTTTAAGCCAAATGATGAAATTGAATTTCTTATGATGGAGATCTAGACCTGCACCCTATTTCATAATAGAGTACAAAAGTACAAATACAAGTTGGCCTATGAATTATTACACCTATGATACACTGTGAAATGTTGATACCCGATAACATTTAAAATAGTTATATTAAAAAACAGTTAATTAGAATAACATGGAATATAATTATTATTATGTAATGACGATAAGTAGTTTGTAATCTTTAAAAAACGAACATTTCCTCTTGTAATTTTGTACTTATATATAAAATAAGGCCCAGAGGTGTCCAACCTTTTTAAAACGCGTGCCAAGGTTGGAATAGAAAAATTTTCAAACGCTTTTGTTGTCATTTTGAAACGTTCCTTGCTCCGCTTCTGTAAATGCTGCAAGAATTGGTGTCATTTAACAGATAAATGTGCCATTAGATATTACAATTTTTTTTTAGATTTGGACTTAAGGCGAAATTACTGTAAGCGAGTAAAGTTTACTAATTTTGAGTGTGAGGTGATGACGACACAGCACTATAAGAATGATCATTCAGCCGTGTCGCGAGTTGGTCGCACGAATAAAACAAAACAAATATTGACTTCAGAACTCCAGAGCGGGTGTCTGGTAGACGGTCCAATATATATATATATATATATATATATATATATATATATATATATATATATATATATATATTAAATGGTTAAGCTAATGTGGTAAGTGCGTTTTCGAAATAAGTATGTAATTGTCTCGCTAAATCCATATTCTCAACTCGTGAGAGGTGTCTTTTACGGAGCATAAAGCTTAAACATTTATGTTTCAGAAATCAGCCACGAAAGTTCGCTAAAGTGAAATATAACGAGTTGTAAAAATAGTAGTTCCAACCTGTTGATAAAGTAGCGTCTTTCAAATTTGCAGTACAGCTGTATCGGTGTTTATCTACCAGTTGCCCCCCCCCTTTTTTTTTCTGCCGCGAGTGGAACCTACAGAAGCTGTTCTTCAAAATTATTCGTGATTTACATTTCTCCGTGACGGTTTTATATTGTTTAAGTGCTTGTCCGCAGTCACAATGAAGATTGTAAAATGTGTATCTCAGAAAAGCTTTAATTTTTTTCGGTGATTACATCAGTTTATATAATCCTTCGGAAACCGAACTATTTTGCACTTGCCCCAAAACCACTCGTACTTGAATAATGAGTCTTTCAGATACGTTGTACGTACTTACCCCTTAAGGAAAGGGCAAGTGTGTACTAGGTACTATTAAAACGAATTATCAATCTCGTAGAAATGGAAGTGATTGAAATTTGGGCGTGAATAAATTAAATATTTAAACATAATAGTGTAAGGAACATTTTTAAGAACATAGGAAAAATTTAGCTTAAAAAATAATATTTTTGCAGGCATTTAAAGTCAAACTTCGTAAAATCTAGTGCGCACTTACACCACATTACCTTATCAAAATTATGAATAAAAAAATTAAAAACCCACTAAACTGGCCGCGTGCCAATTCCGAATCCTAGTTTGCGTTGGGCACAACTGTTCTAGACTCTTCCTAATAACAATAAACATATGCTCTATCACAGCCTTGTTGTGCACAAAATAGTGGGAAGTTAAAAAGAGAAATAAAAGATATAGGCCAGAATAATTTTTTTTTAAGTAATTCATATTCGGCCTAAAAAAAAGGAACAAGAAACAAAGATCAATAAATCATTAAATAAAAATTCTAGAAACATTTTAATGAAACGACGTAAAAAAAAAAAAATAATAAGATAAAATACAAATATTTTAAACTTTGAAATTATACTTATCTTAGAAGCTATTTTAGCACAATTAATTAGTGCTTCTTAAAATTTAATTTTATTGTTTAAAAAAGAAAATAGATGGAATTAAATTGTAAGATCTTTGGAGTTGAAAAGCAACAATATTCTACGTTTTTGATAAGTGAAATTCTTAAATCAGAAACTTTTTAATTAAAAAATATTGTAAGTAATTTTACCTCCTTTATCATATAAGTCAAGTATTATACCGTATGATCAGAGTCGGAGGGCATAGAATCCCGATTTTTTTTTTAAATTTGTTATTATTTTAGACTTTTGCATGACACGCAATCCAGTCAGTAGGTGCTAACGAGGAACGAGGAACGAAACAGTTAAGGAACTACTAGAAAGTGATAATTGGGTTGAATAAGTTACGGATGGCTATGTGTAACGGAGACTAGACGCTCAGAGGCACAAGAGGACAATGGTCAGATACCTCCGTCACTTAATAATCAGCTTCTTGCTGTTCGGAGTCTGTCAAGGGGATGCAACCCTTCAGAGGAAGAAGAGATGGCTCGTGTTCCCCAAAGGCAGTTCTCTACAGGTAATTGTTTACCTAAGTCTCGAGATTATTTAATTTTAGAAAATTGAGTTAAATAAATAGTTTGGACGCCCACATGGTTAAGAATAGAAAAAAAAAGAATAAATTAGGAAAGTTTTTACTTTAATTTGAACTACTATAAACCATACTCAAAAGCCATAAAAAGTAATGTTTCCTGATGTAGTAAAGACCAATTCTGGATTGATAAATATATATATATATATATATATATATATATATATATATATATATATATATATATATATATAAATATAATGCAGTCGATCAAAATTTATAAAAAAATAAAATATATGAATCGGTGAGTTAAGAAATCCCATAGTCACTTTTTGGAGTATATTTAAAATTTGGCGTATTTCCGTTCTGTTCAGATAGACACGTGTTTTGAGGACATGACCTCATAAGTCCGACACATTTTCGCTGTTATAGAATGGTGACTTGTTATCATTTAGTTCAGAAATATCCTAAGATAGTGAATCAAGAGGTTTGTCTTACCAAAGAGTTTAGCGAATGCACAATGAGGTCCAATCCAGGTTTTTTCGATGTTTTCCTGTTTGTGGCTCGAGCATTGATAATGAATTAAAACAATACATATGTTAACACAATTATTATATATCTATTGTGTTATTGTGTGTTTCGTATATTCAAATTCTTTGCTCATTTTGGAGTTCTTTAAGAAGTACCAGTTTAGAGTTTATTTTTTAATCAGATGAAAACATTTATCGATCGGTCCCAAAAATAATTAACATTTTAAAAATTCCAAATATAATATTCAGTATCTTTTTAGAAATTTTAATTAGTCAGGTGTTGTGGATACCGTAACGTTTTAATAATATGTACACAATTTGAATCTTATAGCCGAAAAATTAAGCATATTTGAGGTAATACATTTAAATTAAAACTAATAATAATTTTACATAACCATTACAGAATATATTTAATTAATTATATGCAAGAAAAGAATAAGAATGTAAAGTAATATAGAAATTATAAGGAACAATTAATGTATTATGGAATAACTTAATTCCGTAGAAAAATAAAATAATAAAGTAATAATATATAATTAATTAGTAGAAAAATAATATTTTAAATTTAATGTGCTTCAGAATAAGATATACAAGCATATGTTGAATAGGATAATAATTTAAGGCATAATAATACTAAATACTATGCAAACACGGGAAATAATAATTATGGAATGTACCTAGATAAAAAATAAGAATATAATATAACTAAAGAACTACATATAACTATTATAACATAAGTAATATGCGTAACTAAATTAAATGGAGCTTTACGAATCCTAAGTTATTAAAGTTGTGAAAGAAAAAAAAATACAGTAAGGTATTTGATCTATAAAGTTAGTGGTTAAAAAGGTTTGAACAAAAAATAAGAAAGTAGCCAACCAAAGATTTCTTTTTTCGTTTTCTTTGGGGTTGGTATATTTAGTTGTTGCTCTGGTATACGGTTGAACAAATATGGTACCATGCAGTTTAAAGTGCGTTTCCAGAATCTGATGGGATTAGTAGCATAATAAAGGGAAAGAAAAAAAAAAAGTAATATAATAAGCAGTTAAAAGTGATCATGGCTCAAGAAAGTAGAGATGGGGAAATGAATCGAGAATTGAAATTAAAGAGTCGACTCCTGTAAGAATCGTACTCTCAAGTGATTCACGCGAAAGAATCACGATTCGCTTGGAGTCGGTCGATTCTCTATTCGGACTGGAGAATATACAGCGCCAAGATTACAACCTATCATTCATTAATGCTTTCATTTAGTCAATCAATAAAAAAGTAAAATACAATATAAAACTGATTATTCTTTTTAATTTCTTGTTTGAAAAAAACACCATAAAATGTAGATTAAGTGCAAAAAATGCCATGTATTAAGTATAACTATGCAGAATTAGATTTGGGAAAAATAAAATATCAGGAATGATTTTTCTTTTTTATTTCAAATTTACATTCACATTTTTCTTTTATATTTTGTTTTAAGGACTACTACTTGGTATTAAGTTATTTGATTTTTATTTTAAGAAAATTTTCGTCATGCGGCCGCATTATCAGTATCTGCCCCCGAACTTCGCCCGAAGATCGCCGCACTATCACTCTCTAGCGCCATTCGTGCTAACTAACTGCATTGCATTCAATTGTAAGATTCGTATTCATTGGAATTATTAAAATTATTACTACTTTAGTTAGCGGTAGACAAGCAAAATCATAGCTACAAAGATCAATACGCAATATCTTTGCTGATAATGATCCGATTTTGACGATTTTTTTTTCTTAATAAACTCGTTTTAGTTAAGTTTTATTAAAATCGTTCGAGCCGTTTTAGCGCTACAGTCTATAGAAAAACATATTTTTCGTACAGAATTATTTAATTATTTGTTGTCATTAGCGGTAAAAGTAATCTTCAAAATAATCATTGGTTTTGGTGAAGTATGAAGAGAGACAAGGAGTACCGACAAAAAAAACAAATATTCATGGCCAGGTTATCATAACAGTTTTAGATATTTTATTTATGGCAACATATTCATCCACCTTATTAAATTAAATGGCCCTATCCGAAAGAGAAAGTCAACTAATTCGCCATGTAGTTTTGAAGACAATACATCCCCTGGTTAAGGCAACTAACTTGTTAATAATATGCTCTTTCCGTAATACCTACTTGAGCAACCATAATTCAGGAATAAACTTATTTTCCGCTAGGGCTCCCTGGCCACGAAACTAAAGAATAATAATGCCTGGAAGGAGGATATTTAGTAACTATAGTGATTATCAAAAGCCACAATTTTCTTTTTAGATCCACGTCAAACCTACCAATGGCCTTAAAAAAGTGGTCATTGGAATTAATAGAAGGGAATCTTATTTGAAGCTATACTTTGAGGTGATCCATGGAAGAAGGACGATCCGCCATGTCACGTGTTTTTTTTTTCATTTGAGAGCTATTTTTTAAGTGTAGTGGGTTAAGAATAAATCATTCTTTTTCTCGTTGATTTTCTGGTGTGAACATGGAGGAGGGACATAGAAATTGTGGACACGAGGAAATAAGAAATTAGTGCCTGGAATAGTGTCGAATCCACTAATCTTAACTTAGCTCCTAGAGTGATTAGCCATCTTGGTATAAACATTTATTAAAATCTTCTCAGCACTGGTTATCTATTTTTTTTTAATTTCCAAAATAATTATCTAATTATACAATTAAGAGACATAAGCGTGAATTTAATGAGGGTCTTGACAATAAATCCGTTTATAGATTAGTTATTTATGGTTCCAGTCATAAATGAGGCCACACCGTAAAATTGCCCCTGAAATGCTACTAGAGTCTAGAGACTACAAGATTCACATACCGACAAATACTTTCCGAACCTTTCAATCCTGATCTTTTATTTATTCACTTTTAAAGAATTTGGTTTATTAATTAAGATTATGTGTATATATATATATATATATATATATATATATATATATATATATATATATATATATATATATATATTAATATTGGTAAGTTATTTGATATTCGTCATATGTCCTAAGGTAGTAAGTTAAGTTTACTCTTTTATCTGTAATTAAATTAATCATAATTATTATTATATATTAGATAATAATCATAATTATTATATATTATAAATTTAGATTTTTTGTCCCATTACGAATTGCTCTGACTTGGGGATATCATACAGATAAATGGTAATAAATATAAAAGAGCAAAAACTCAAAAAGAGACATAAATTTATTGCTAAAAAAAACAATTGGAAGATGCCAAAACACAAAGTCTCAAGTCTCTAAAATACCGGCAAAAAACTGACCAGTCAACGTTTCGCCAATTCAGGCATCATCAGGACAATCCCACAAAAATCACATCTATGAAGATCAAATATAGCACATATCACATCAACCGTCCAGAAAAAATTAGAGACTTGAGGCTTTGTGTTTTGGAATCTTCCAATTGTTTTTTTTAGAAATAAATGATAATTTTAATAAGTGTTGTATTTCAAAGATATATCATTGTATGTGTGCATGTATTTTCAGTTATATGGTCATTCATATTCAGTATATTGAATCAATCTAGTTCAAACTTTGATGTTAGTTTTAGAATCGGCTAGAGATGCGTCGTTATCGACGTTATTGCAATGGTATGTTTAAAAATTAAAAAAAAAAATCCACGGAAATAGAGGAAGCTGTGTGACACATTACGGTAGATGATTTTGCTTTTGAAGACCGTTTAGTAATTGCAATTTAGGGACCACCACGAAGAGGCAGGCGACCTTCTTCATTTCCATTTTTTTTTCTTATAATGGTATTTTTTAAAAATGTTATGACGATTACAAAAAAAATTTAACTTTAACGCATTGTTTAGTCGCCTCTTTTCCACTTAGAGCATTTTTTTATTTTATTATTTTCATGTTTTCCTTAAATGATGATTTGGCGAATTCGTCCTTCTTGGATGGAACGCCTCATTTTATATTCTTATTGTTGTTTTAAATGAACATTTATCGTTTGGGCTTGCCTTTAGATATTTATTGTGTTAAAACATTTCCAGCTCGTGTACTGCTTCCTCGTATCAACTTTTGGCACACGGGATGGAATCTTCGTTGTCGGAATCACGGTAGGCCTCGCCTGGGAGATACCACAGAACTTCCGGAGTCTTCTCCTAAAAGAGGCCAAGGATAAAATTGATTCACGCCATAGGAGAGAACTTTACTCTAAAATACGTTTACTTCTAGACAGGTAAGATTAAGAAAAAAATTGTTCAGACTCGTTTACTAATTACTGCTTTATTAACTTAAGTTAAAGTTAAAATTATCATTCTTCACGTCAGATGTATCAAATCCAATTTTGTTTAATCTGATTTCACTATCGTATTTGGATTATTCTGTCCATATTTTCCCAGTATAAGTATCGTAAATAAGCAATACAGTGCTGTCTGGAACTTCTTTTTACTCTCCTGGGAAACTTTGAAAATGTTACTAACGAAAGTTTACTCCTGAGGTACATCATAAGAATCATAAAGGATAACAATGTATTCGTTAAAGAATTCAGTCCTACACACCAGAATGCTTATGCGGCACTTTTAGAGAATGATATGGTATTATGGGAATAATAAGCACTGCGCACGAACCTGATTGACAGGTACATATTAATGAGCACACCTTTGCCGAATCTTGATAAGTCAAGCGTGTGAAGGAGGTAGTTTTGTTTGGTTCGGTTTTCCTTGCCGGTGTTTGAATAGTTGAGGATAGGTTAGTTTGCTAAGCTTCTATAAGCTCTCTTTAAACGTTTGGCGTTTGGCTTGGCCTTTGACTTGTCTAGGCTTGGTAAAGGTGTGCATGGATCTTAGGATTGGCTCTAGCTCTAGTTTCGATAATATCGATTGATATCTATCAATACTAAAGAGTGAAGAGGAGAGCTTAAGGCGCCTTTACACTTTCGCTAAGCCTAGACAAATCAAATGTGTGAAAGGGGTAGTTTTGTTTGACTTGGATTGGCTTCTCTGTCCTTGCGGAAAGCGCCACATCAGCGCTAGTGTCGCTTCCAAATATTGGTTTACTTATATAAATTTTATTTTAATAAGTTTTTATTTTATATTTTTAATTTTTTTTTTTATAAAATAAAACTATTTTAAACCGAAATTATCAGCCGACAAAAGTTGAAATAACCGGAATAGTAGCTAGTGGATAGGTTAGTTTGCTACGCTTCTTACATGCTTGTAAGAAATGCAAACCCTCTTTACATGTTTGCTGTTTGACTTGCCTAGGCTTGGCAAATGTGCAAAGCCCCCTCTAGATTTCCATGCATCTGCATTTCTCTGAGGAAACAGTGAAGAAATTTCTTAATAAAATAAATTGCTTTTTGGCTATTAACGTTTAGGTATTATGTACGGAATAATTTTAAAACAAAATTATTATTTTATTAGTCAGTTAATTAATTTTTATTCAATTAAACATAAAATATAATGAACAGTTACTCAAGCAGCCACAGATTCGCAGTAAAAAAATTATCTAAAAAACTAAAAAACGCTCACTCGTACTTAAAGCCGATAGGGCGAGGTGAGACTGTGAATAATATAGAAATTGTAAAAGAAATATCAGTTAGAAAACAAGATTTGTTTTTTTAAGGGGTTTATACAGGAAAAAATTCTTAAAGAATACAATTATTGGCCATAAACAGTACTATATTTAGTACCTGTGCGCGGTACAGCACCTTTAGGAATAATTGAATTATTATTTATTTTATTACTTATTTATATGAATATTTTAGCCAAGGCGTAGACGGGATGAATTGTATTCTTCGTGCAATCTGTGAATCCAAACGCGTCTCTGGAAATAAGATGAAGTTCATTCACAGTCTCTTGCATGGATTGTTTTCGTAAGTATCAAATATTCTTTAATATTTTTATTATATAAAAAAATCATGCTGGATTCAGAATCTGCTTGAAGAACATAGCTTGACTGAAATCAGTAGTACCTACTTACATTTTTTTTTTTTTAAATCATAAAATGCTCGCTTGCAATATTTTGCAAATACAGTAATCCCTCAACATTCGCGGGTTTGATACCTACAGGTGTACAAAAATGCGGAAGAATTCCACATTCGCGAATCGCGTATTTAACTATTAACGGATAATATAGCTCTTTTCTTATCCGAAGTTTTAGTTTTTAAAACCCCATATGTTGAACTTCATAAGATAATAAATACAACAATCACATATAACACGTTATTTTTATAACCTACAAGCAAAACTAAATTTTAATATAAAATAATATCTGATGTGGGCAACACATGACTTCCTTGTACGCCTATTAAATTATAAATCCGTGGCTCAAAAAGTGATACTGAATTTGGTTACTAGTTTCCGAAGATTGCAGTAAAAACGACACTCGGCGTCGCGTCATCCAACCCACTTAACTAATATCTTATTCTCATGATGACTTGTTGATCTCATAAATGGGGAGGAAAACTCGTATTTTAGGCTCAATTTTAACACTTAAAACAAATAATAAAAATGTTTAATTAGATTGGAAACCAAATTGCATTTGTAACCTTTATTACCGAAACATATGATTTCTCTTTTAATTTAAATATAATTTTTGATGTAAGCTTATTATGACCTTCAAGTAAAGTACCCTTTTCCGCTCACGAATCTTAACCAAAATCTAGTAAATACATTTATATCGATATAAAAGTCCTATTTACCAAATTTGAGATGTTTTACATTATATTTTAATATATTTTTTGACGAAAGTCTAATATGACCTTCAAGTAAAGTACCAATTCCGGTTTTCCAATTTAGACCAAAATCTAGTATGCTATTTAAGTCATTATACAAATTATAAATACTAAATGTGAGAAGTTTTGCATAGTATTTTAGTATAATTTTTTATGGAAATCAATTATGACCTTCAAATAAAGTACCACTTCCGGTGATCAAGCAGTGACCAAAAAGGGAGGTTCATAACTAGATTTTACAACAATCCTAAATACAAAATTTCAAGTTTCTACGGCTAACTGTTTTTGAGTTATGCGAAATACGAACGAACGTACGTACGTACAGATGCCACGACGAAACTAGTCAAAATGGATACAGGGATGGTCAAAATGGATATTTCCGTCGAAATCTGAAAACCGAAAATTTTCGCGATTACAATACTTCCTTTACTTTGTACAAGGAAGTAATAAACTTTATCAAAACTCTCATTTTTTCCGATAAACTTTTTTTTTAATTTTTATTTTATTTTTTAAAGAAAATAAGATTTAACAAGTTCTTAAACCTATCGATTTAATGATATTTGCAAAAAAACTTTAATAAAAGCTTTTTTTTTCTAACATTCTAAAAGTTGATTTTCATACAAGTTGACAACCAATTGATTAGTTAAAATATATTTCAGCCAATCAATTGCTGTCTACTTTAAAAATAATTTATAACATGCATAAATAGCACATTCTTTTGTAATCAGATTTCCATCAAGACTGAACGACTTTAGCTAAAATATGTTTAAATATGTATATTTTTAAATATTATGCAGAACAAGGATTATGTATCTCAATTGAGAAATGTTTTGATTTCAGACTTCCCGATTTAGAAGAAGACAGCGAAGACTTCGAAGAACACATGAGATACAAATCGGCCGAAAAAGACTTCGAAGAATGCGAACTGGCTTATCCTTGTCAAATAGGACTTTTTCATTTTAAATGAGCAACGAAAATAAATAAATAAAAACAAAAATTATTATTTAAATTTACCTTTATTTACTTACATTTCCTTATATATATATATATATATATATATATATATATATATATATATATAGATTTTTTTTTAAATATTTCAGGTTACTTTAATTTTAAGAGGTTTATTTGTATAACTTTATGAGTGACTAAATTTCGCTCAAACATTTTTCAAAATTTGTGATTTTTTCCTTTAAATATGGTTATAACTCAACATCAATTTTTGCTATTACAAATTTAATTCAAAACATAAAAACAACATAATATTTCCTAGTAGTATAAGTAGTTTTTTAACATAACGACGACTGAAATGGGCGCCTAAAATTGCAGGGTTCCAAAAATCACAAACTAATCCCTTAAGGGGTAATCGCCACTGAAACAACGGTTATAGGTCCTTGACGATAAACTGATGCGTAGATGGGAGGATTGGCTTTCTTTTATAAATCTGATTTTCGATTGGGTTTTAACTCCCTATCTACATAAAACCCTATCTAAATAAAAACATAATAAACTTCGTAAAAATGTGTAATCTCCATTCAGGGTGCAGCGAGATGTCAGTAATGAAAAACGTGTTCGTTCAAAATAATTTTAAAGTTATTAGTGTATTGATAGCAATATATATATATATATATATATATATATATATATATATATATATATATATATATATATATATATATATATTTCTCCAAATTGTACATACCGGATTAGTTTGCGAAAATTCAGGTGTTCTTATTTTTTTTTAACGTAGGGTTAGAGATACAAGTGATCAAGTAACATTTTTTCAAGATAGGGTTCCTTGCTTTCTATCTGTGCCCGAACCTAATTTTCGCATCAGTTTTGACGAAATTTTGAAATTATCAATAATTATTACTTAATTATTGATAATCACGATTTTATTAATTCTGAAGCGTAGATTCAGGCACAGAGTAGGCCCATAATAAAAAAATCTTTTCCAATAAAAAGTTTTTGGTCTTCTCATACTTTTTATGCAGCAAAGAAAATTCCGATTTTTTTTGGTCTGTTTTCTTCTTATCAGTACCTGTTATAGATAACTTTTGTATATAATTCTTATAGGATGCAAGTTTGTACAAATTTAATAGGTACAGTTTTTCTTTAAGATCATTATCAAGTTCCACTACACCTTCTTTAAAGTTGTACAATATTTTGAAAAAGAACAGGAATTCAAGAGCTAAGGTGAAGAACATATTTTGTTACATAAATTTAAAATTAACGATTTTGTATTCCAATTTTAGACTGCATCACTCTATTTTCAATCTCTGAAAACTACCACAATTTAAGGTTTAGAAAAATTTAACAATGTGCTATATAGAAAGGAGTATTTAAAATATCATTCCAAGCAAAAATCCCTATTTTTCCTAAAACGCCACATAGCGTGTTCTTCCACTTAGATCTTCAATTATTACATCATCATACACAAAAAAAAATTTTTTTTTATTTAACAATAATTTTCAATGACCATCAAAACGTTAAACTGGGAATGTATAATGAGAACAAATTAAATAGTTTTTAATCTAATACAAAAGACAGAATTGACAGAATGGAGAAAATAAATGTTGTATATAACATAGAATGTGAAAATTGTGATAAGACAAATATAGGCGAAACTTCTATGAAATTAGGAACTAGAATTAATCAACGTAAAAGTAATTGCATGAATAATAAAAACGTTAATATTATCGCCATAGAACAGCATAGTATATTATACAACCATAATTTAAATTTTGAAAATGCAAAAATATTATATAAAGTAAAATTAACAGAAAATAAAAAACAGATGAGGCTGTTCATAATACCAAAAATTTAAATAAAATTAAATAATTATAATTTATAAAACAATCCATTTGAATCAATAGTTTATTAAAATGATATCTTAGAGTGGTCTGGGAGAGAGGGGATGAAATAAATAACAATAGAGATTAGAACTAAGTCTAATTCCAGAAAAGTAAATTGTGGCAATGACATCCAGAGTATGTATGCACACTATTTTTACTAGTTTTTTGAATAGTTTTGTGACTAATACAAATAAGAGGAAATAAATTATATGGATTATAAGAAATGACAAAAAAGGTTGAGAAATGAAAACTATACTAGGGAATAATGCATAAGGTAAATAAACTAATTGTTCGTTAAAGATGTTTAAAAAAAATAATAAGTGAATAATTATCTATGAACAGTATGTTTTATTTTATAGTGTTTTTGTTATTTATAATGTGAATTGTAGAATGTTGTTCTGTAATTTTTGAGTGCTGTCCTGAAGATGGAGAAATTCCTCGAAACGTCGAAAAATATGTAATAAAAAAAAAATGTGATAAAAGTTTTTAAATAAAACAAAAATTAGGTAAAGAAAATTACTTCATAAAATACTAACCAAAATTAAGAAGGATTTTGATTATTGGCAAATGCGTATATATGATATGTATGATAGATTTATTATAAATGAAAAGCTGTTTCTTGCTGTTCGTCGACAGAGCGTTGCAACCCCATGATTATATTCCTTGAATGCCTTCCTTTAATAACGAATTTTTCGCCTTTATTATTTCCTGAAACTAACCGATGGGAAGCTAGGAAAATAAAACGGAGATTAAAAACAGCGTGGCACTTTGCCAGCTTGTCCTTGCTGTGGCCTGAGTACATGACACTTCTATCAAATGCTTCACTCGGACAAAAGGAAGTAGAAGCAAGGACTCTAGGTGAATAGAATTGATTTGATGGAATAACTCTTGTCTTATCCTGCTGAAAGGAAGTAGGGAGGAAATGTTGAAATCTTTTGCTGAATTTTTCGTTTTAAAATAAATAAACAAATTAGATGATTAAGAACCATTCAGAAACTTTCTTAAATCTAATTCAATTTTAATAATTATTGCCGTGTTTATATATTTTCTTTTTATTTCCTTTTACGCAGTAAATGAAATATTGTAATCGCGAAAATTTTCGGTTTTCAGATTTCAGCGGAAATATCTATTTTAAACATCCCGGGAAGTTGAAATTTTGTATTTGGGATTGATGTAACACATACTTGAGGACCCCGCTTTTTGGTAACTTCATGACCACCGGAAGTAGTACTTTACTTGAAGGTCTTAATATATTTTCATTAAAAATAGTATTAAAATATAATGCAAAACTTCTCAAATTTGGTATATAAAAATTATACATTAATGTAAAAAACATAAAAGATTTTGGTTAAAATTAACAAACCGGAAGTGGTACTTTACTTGAAGTTCATAACAGACTTAAGCTTCTCAAATTTAATAGTATTACATCAACAATTATAATAAAATATAATGAAAAACTTCTCAAATTTGTTATATAAGACTTTTATATAAATAAAAAAACATATTAGATTTTGGTTAAAATTGGTGAGCCGGAAGAATTTTACATTAATTTTAAGTACTTTAAATGAAACTGATTTTTTTCCGCCATTTTTTCGAACCACCGATTTATGTTTAATAGGCGAACAAGGAAGTCATGTGGTGTCCACATCAGATTTTTTCAATACAGCAGATACATTATAATAAATAATAATAAATTTTTTTTTTGCGGATGGAATGCAACAAAAAACAAGTGTGACATCACAAATTTAAATTTTTTTTTTTTTGTTTTATGAATTTCCATAAAACATAAAGACTTATTTGGTCATAACAAATATTTCGAACAAGAAAAATGAATAAATTTTACCTCTAGCAGCATAAAAGCGATTGTTCAAGATACGTTTTCATTTTGAAATTCAAATTCAGTGAAAGTATTGAAAATCGTATAGCTAAAAAAAAGAAAAATTATAAATAAATAAAATAGATTTCTAGCAGCTCAATAGCGATTCATGCAATAAATATTTTTATATTTCATTTGGAATATATGAAAATAAATTCAGAAATGGTAGAAATTAAAAAAAAACAAAGAAAGAAAAAATAAAAATCGCTGGAGCATTAGAAATATCAAATGGGAAAATAGTTAAAATTAAAAAAAAAAATAATGATTTGAATTTTAAAATTGAATCTGAATTTAAATACGATTCAGTATTGTATTTTTGGATAAAACTGGTGCTATAAAAATACTTGAGTAAAAAAAAAATGTAAATAGCGTAAACATATGCTTTATCTAATTTTGAAGAAACTAACTCATGCATCACTTTAAAGAATTTCCATCTGGAAATAGATCCTGTGAAAAGTTTTAAGCTAAAAGCTTAGGAAAAAGTTGATATGACATAATTTATATATATATATATATATATATATATATAGATATATATATATATATATATATATATATATATATATATATATATATATATATATATATAAACTTTTCACAGGGTCTAAGTTGATGATTTATACCTAAATCGACAAGCATTTTTATAGATTATTTCTTTGTTATACTACACCATTGGGAACATTTTTATTTTATTTTTATATTTTAATACATTATATTAAAAAAAGTTATAAGATATTTTGAATTATTTTGTATTTATTTTTTTGATTATTTGTAATTATAGTAGTTTTTTCATTGGTTCTTTATTATTTTTTTATTTTTAATAGCTTCAATATTTGCAGGCTTACTATATTTGAAAACGGGAAAAAATGTCTGCAGGTCTCAATTTCCTGCTGAAACGGGTCACCTCAGACCTACTAAAACGATGCTAACAGAATTACCGTTGTTCGAGTCAATAGCACGCCAGTCATGAGGTTACTTCTTCTTCTGATGGCATTCTTCCTTCCTCCAGGGCATTTTGATAACTCCACAATCTTATCTCGAAGAAAGCGCTACCTAGGATTCCCAGATAAGTCTAATTTGGCGGTAAGGGATTTTTAATATATATGAAATACATCTTATACTGTGATACAAAAAATGTCTGTAAAATGGATCTCGAAATCACTCGGAAGGATTTTGCTTAAACTTTCCAGATAAGGGATTTTGGGCCTCAGAAATCGAATAGCGTAATTCTTCACCCCCAGAAATACTCCTGTTTAGTAAAAAACAAACTAAAAAAAAACCAGGCTGGTGGGAAAAGACCTAAGTGAAAAAGATCGAAACGCGTGTCATTAAACCGAACTCACGAACCTCGATTATTTATTAAAGTCCAACATTATTCAAAGAAATATTTGTTTAAAAAATAAACAACGCATCATTTTATCATTTTATTTTGAATTTTATTATTCCTTCATTTTAATTAAAATATGAATTTAAATATTATAGTAAAAATGAAGTGAAAATAAAGTGAACTCTGGACGATTATGAAAGAACAGGAAGTGCTTTGTTTTCTGTTTTGAACTTCTCTAATGATTATAAATATCATATATCATAAATGTAATGGTATTGTTATTGACGTGTGTTTAATAAAAAATGGTATAATTATTGAATAGTTCAACATGACTATTCAACATATAACTGTTTTATTTTTTTTTATTCACGTTAAATAATTAAATAAAAACTTAATAAAATAATTTTCGAACTAGGTTTGGTTTCTGCGTACTATTTTCTTATTAATTTTAATTATTAATTTTATTCATTGGAGAAATATTTTAAATTCTTTATTCTATGAAGATCATCTGTTAGTACAGCTGGCGAACACAGAAATATAGTACGGGCTAGGCTTTTTGAAATTTCTAGTAAGGAAAATTATGCCAACGATAGGCAAAAATTTTGCTTTTAATGATACGTACTTTTGGTTTATTATTTTCAATAATGAAGTTTTGTAATCGACAAAGAAAAAATAATATAATCCTCCATCCTCGAAATTTGAAGTTTTACGTTTCAAAATATGTGGAATTCTCTCCGAAAAATTTTTCCGTGACTACTAGACAGATTTTTTTTTTTAAATTTGCACCAAAGTCACAGGTGACCCCAAGATGATTTTCGGAACTCGACATTATCTATTTATGTAGATAGATGAAAAATATGAAGTGTTTTGGAATCCTTATACCAAAGTCTTGATTTCAAAATAAGTTAAACATAAATTATAATTTTTTTTTTAGATATATAATTATGTGGGAATAATAAACCATAATATAATAATTTTCAGTGTTTTTAAATTTGCGTAAACAAAAATATAATAGAGTGGAATTGTTTAAATTGCAATTAATTATTCGGGAGACGGTAAGAAAAAGTCACTCCTTCACCACACTTTGAGCTTCATCACTAAATTTTGCCTGTTTATTTATTTCATTTCCCGTTTTACATATCAGTTTAGTCTTATAACATTTTATAAATTTATCACTGTTTACATTTTTTCTCATTATGTCTTTTTAATTGTTTACTTTGTCAATTTTAATATCGTTCATTGTACATATCATTTTTTATTTTTGTATCTTGTTTATTCAGTCCTGATAAAGACCTGCAAAGTGGGTCGAAACTTCGGTTTCTAATTTTGACAGCCTCCCGGACCATCTCATCCCTTCATATAATTTTGATAGCCAATTATTATTAATTATTCAATATTTAATTTTTCATAACGATAATTTTGTGCTATAATGTCATTTATTTTGTCCAAGGGAAAATATTTTTCATCTTCCTGAATGTCCTTATATTCTTCCTCCTTATAGATCTAATTAATACCTGATTTGTGATGGCTTACTGTTTTTAAAACTAAATTTTAAAATCATTTTACATCAAAATAAACAATATTAACATAATATTATTCATTAGAATCCGTATGTGTGTGTTTATATATATATATATATATATATATATATATATATATATATATATATATATATATATATATACTCGTATAATATTTTACTAGCATTTTACAACCTTACGAATGCTAAAATTTTAAAATACTATTTAGTAACGGAGTAAATGTAAAACAAAAAATCTTCTTTCCAGTCAATGGAGTAACAGGCAATGCAATTAAAAGTAATGTCATGTTTATCGAGTGCGAAAAGAAGTTTGATTAGGAACTCACGTCCTGTTGACAGTGTAGCAACGCATTTAAGAGGAAGTTGCGAAGAAGATCTCTAGCAGACCATGAAACCGAAAAATCTTGTGAAAGTCCTCAACTATCTGCAATATGCAACACATCGTACATACTAAGTAACCGGAACATGTACGGTCATGCCCACTTTATGTATGTTCAATGACATAGGTTCAATGACCCTTTGCGCTAAAGTCTCGAATGACCACAGAAAAACAAAAATTCAAAAACTAAGGACAAACATGAGGTGTATATTTGATATGTTTTGGGCTGACTTTAATTTTTTTAAAAAATCACAATTAAAACTTTATTATTTGTCATGGCATAAATGTTCCTTGAAATCAAGAAAAACGACGTATGAGAAAGGATTTTTTAATTCCGATCTAAGATGGTGGTCGTTAAAATGGCCCCGTATTATCAAAAATCTTCCACCAGGACATCTTGATAACTCCACAATCTTGAAGGAGGCGCTACCTACCTAAGGTGCTAAGTTGCTACCTAGGATTCCCAGATAAATCAAATTTGCCGGTAAGGGATTGTAAATATATCGTGAAATAAATTTTGTATTTTAATACAAAAAAGTCTGCAAAATGGATCTCGAGGGATGAGTTTGTTTGCTTGAACTTTCCAAAAAGGGATTTAGGGCCTCAAAAATCGAATGGCGTAATTCTTAACCCCAGGAAAACTCCTATTTAGTAAAAAAAAGGAAACAAAAAAAC
This sequence comes from Rhaphigaster nebulosa, assembly GCA_948150685.1. Taxonomy (NCBI): domain Eukaryota; kingdom Metazoa; phylum Arthropoda; class Insecta; order Hemiptera; family Pentatomidae; genus Rhaphigaster; species Rhaphigaster nebulosa. The sequence continues at coordinate 65,851,195 of OX411312.1, forward strand.
AGTGGGAAAACGAGTGAAAAGCGTGCTATTAAACCGAACCAACGAACCTTGGTGATTTTGAATAAGTTGTCTATGAACAAGTTGTCTAAGTTCTTTGATTCTTTTATAGGATACTTTTGTTATGTTGTCAGATATGTTATTTAACAATGAAAGATGCTAGACTGCACTTTTGCTATCAGTGAAAATCCAAACTTCTTCATAAATTTTAATAGTGCTTCTTTAATGGCAATCAGTTCAGTTTTAAAGTTAGATGGGTTATCTGTGTTTCTTGCACTAATGTGCCTATGGCATTGAGATTCTTCAAGAAATGTCCCATTGCCCGTTGTTCCATTCTCCAGTCTGCTACCATCTGTAAATATTTTTAGTGCTGAGGACGATATACTTCCTATCTATTACATGGCCGGACCCTTCAAAAATTCTAATGAATGTACCTTTTTATTATGAATGTCTGAGTAAAGGCCAGGGAAATAGTTTACATGCTTAACAGGCTTAATTGGATTGGAGATAGGTCTTAAATGGGATTTTTCAAGAGAATATTCCACTATTTTGTGATTTATTTTATTTATTGATTTAGCTTGAGTAAGAGGCTTACCGTTTTGAGTCGGTGTCATATGTTATGATATATTTTATAATATAATATAACAAGATTCTAAGATTCAAAGATGATAATTACAATTTCTAAAATTCCAGATAACAATCACACTTTTGAAACCGACAGCCTTCATGAACGGTGTCAACACTCTGCACGAAATCGACTTCCTAGTTCCGCTACCGAAGAATCCGCATGCACTTCTCCGCCGAAGTGTGGATGAAGTAAAACGACATTCTGTCTGGGAACGGGAAGTAGTTCTTGGGCAAGTTGAGACTGCTCTCGATATGTAAGTAAAGGTACCTTATAAAGAAAATTCTATTTTTTAGGTAATTGTTCCTTTGGATATAACGTACTCCAACCTAAGGAATAATCTAGGACAGGAAGGAAGGGTTTTCCTACAGGTTCCCAACCTATTCTTACCACGGTGTATAATGTCGAGATTTATTAGGTAAGCCGTGAAATAAATGTAAATAAATGTGTAAAAACGCTCAGACCGAATTCGAATCTTTTATTAATTAAATTGAATAATTACTTCACCTTATTATATTAACCTTATAATTAGATATCGGTTAATAATTAATTTTTTTAAATTTTATATTAGAATATTTCCCATTTTTTTTAAACATCTTTAAATCATTGTGCTCTAAGTGTTATTAGTTTTCATAACTCCCGTTTCTATTATAATTAAAGTGCTAAGTGGAAGAACATCTTATGTGACGTCTTAGGAAAAATAGAGATTTTTGCAGATTTTTATAGAACACCTTGTTTATTAATTTTAAACCTTAAATTGTAGCAGTTTTCTAAAGTTGGAAATTGAGCGATCCAGTCTATAATAGGAATACAAATTATGAAATTCAATTTTTTTTAAACAAAACATGTTCTTCCACTTAGAACAACTCAAACAGCAAACCAATATCTGGAAATCCATATGGTTCGGTAAATTTTGCTAATTCTACAGTCGAATGTCATCTCAAATCTGGTTCCCGTTCGAACTTGTTATCCCTGATCTTGATTTTTTTTTCTTATCCGGAATAGGAGGAAACTTTACCGTCTCCTATCACTACTCCAGGTCGATTAGGATTCAAAATGATCACATTTCCTGTGCTATTAGCAAGGATCATCGGCGTAAATAACACCAAGGCAACCTAAGCAATGCCTTGGAGCGTTGGACGTTGGGGGTAGGGGACGTCGCAAGATCTGAATTTAAAAAAAATAAATACAATTAATATAAAATTATTTAACTTGTCGAAAAAATTCAAAAATAAATAAACTCGATATTAATCTGAATAGGAATAGTTGTTGAGGATAAATAAAAGCGTAGAGACAATAATTTTAATTGGCTATTTATTAGTGTTTTTCCCTTTCGCAATCGTAGTTAATACAGATCTGCCACACCTCTATTTTTTCGCATTTCTTTGTGTCTATTGCGCATTAGCATTGCCAATACATTAAATGGTATGCATTGCATGCCCCGTTGGCCTATTAGCTAACAGATTGGACAAAAACCTCAATACTTCTTGGTGTACAGAAAGAATTAATAATTCGAAAAATCTCTCAAAGAAAACTAAAGATCACCTTAATAAATACATAAATTCTTGCATAGGATATGATATATGAAAGAATAATAAAGACATTTAAGAACTTTTACAAGAAGAGGCAATGGAACTGTGCGAGGTTTTTAAGAGGATTATGGATGTTGTAATTACAATATTAAAGTGTAATTTAGACTTTTGAGGACATCCGTCGGAAAACTTGAGTACCTGTAGCATCAAAAGCGAGTCAGGCAATTCTTCGAACATCATTAAGCTGCTATCGGCGCACCATCCTATCCATAAGACCCACCTTGAAAAAAAATAAATAATAATGAATTCCAGCCCAATTATACAAAATGAATTAATAAGCTTGGCTTCTGATGAAGTTTTAAAAGACATATTGTCAAAGATTTAAAATTTGTCATTGTTTTCACTTCATTGGGCACAACACGGGATACTTAAAAAAATTACCAGTTATTAGTTGTAATAAGATATATTTTGTTTCAACCAGATGTTAACTTCTTGAAGTGATTGAATCATTTTTAGGTTTTGTCTGATCAATCAACTTAATCGAGAATATAGTTTTTCTTAGTAGAAATTGTATTAATATTATAATATTTTTTTGTTTGCCTGCTTTTATAATTAGCATTAATGTCCGGTAATAAATAATGGCCGAGCGGGCTAAGGCGCTGGCAATTGGTAATCAAAGTTAACGTCGAGTATTGGGATGGGTGACCGCCAAACGGGGAAAGCAACGCAACCATGTTCTCCAGGCATTTATCTCCCCTCCTCGATGTGAGGATCGCCAGCCTAATGGAGTGATGACCCTACTCTGTGTACCTCGATCGTGGATCGCGTTGTGGTCTTCCATGATGTCAAATAGTCGCTCGGAGTTTTGGTTCATGAACGGTATACTTTGGGAAAAGAAATACATAAGGTCCTCGTTGGCCTGCTGACACCGAACAGCCATAATCCGTGAATCTAGACTGATTTGCCACTGTCCTTAAACCCGAGTGTTTGAACGTAATTCCGTAGGAAGATACTGACGAATTTGCCTCAAAGGGATCGGTTATGGAGTAGGGGGTAATCAATACCAGACATAATCAGGGCTAAAAAACATATGATCACAGATAGCATGTCTCGTATAAACAGTCTAAAAATGACCGAATACAGATAGTACATGACTTATTTTTGTTCATTATTTCAAATAATGAAACCATTGTATTCGAACAAGAAAAAAAAAATTTAATCCCCTCAAATGTTCTGAGATTTTACGTATTTATATTTTTTGTGACCAAAGTCACTCGCAACCCCACAATGATCCTCAGAACTCTACATTTAGCATTTCATTTCAAAGCGGCGGCCGATTTAGCTCATACCCCTACATCTCAGCCGTTTTTGAAGATAGAGGAAAAATATAAATTGGTTTAGATTCATAATAACAAGCCTTAAAAAAATATAATAATAAATAAATTTGGGCCTAATCCTTGAATTTAGTCCGGGTAGGTAAATATTTTTGGCAATAGCCAAGAAAGAATGAAATAAATAAAATTTAAAAAATATATTCAATTAAAATAATTTTTCAATTTAACGAACCGTAATGAAATAATTCCGTGTTGCTTGGGTGCAGGGATACACGTCATTTTTTGCGAAAGATGATTTATGTTATAATTTTTTCTTTTTAATGAGCTTTACCTTTGAGAAAAATGACATTAGTCACTAAAACATTGACTTATTTCCTATTTCTCAAAGGTAAAGTTCATTAAGAAGAATAAGATATAACTTAAATCCGTCGTCGTATAAAAATAACTTGTATCACTTTATCCAAACACCACAGAATTTGCTGCGTTAATAAAAATGTATAGTTTCACAGCTGCCCTGATATTATCTTAGTTTTCCTGCAATATATGTTGAACTGTTAAGAGGAAAGATCCAGAATAATTCCTTAATCTCAAATACCAGTAAATAACTAATAACTCAATACAGATTAAGCAAAAGTACAAATTAATGTGTTGACATAATGTATATGGTTTATACGCTTAGGCTTATAAACTATATTTATCTATATTATAAACTATCTATATTATAACTATATTTCTTACGTTCACAATAAATATATTTACTTTAATATATATACTTTATTATGAATTATTATTATATTAGGATCTATTAATTTAAACTTACCAATACTAAAAATGATTGGACCAGATTCCATTGGCAGAGCATAAAAGCTAATAAAAACTACTCTAATTCTAAATTCAGTAAATAACTAATCAAGAGTGCTTCGCTGATCCAGGCATATACGGACAGAAAAGAATGTAAATATGTAGAGACATTGGACTTAAAGACAGATCAGCATATACTGAAGATGAACATATTAGGCGAAGTGTATGGAGTACGTGTTCCATATATTTAGCAAGTATTCCAATGTGTAATTTCTCTATATTCACATCTAACCGGAGCATCTGCTCAGTTTTTAAGGAATGAGCACTTGCTCAGTTTTGTTCACTTCACCTATGGTACATGCTGAACTATCTTAGATTGATGTACTATCTCAATTTGGTTAGTATTTTTTAGGATGATGATGTGAGACGTGCTAGTTATGATTTTCATTTATCAGGTCATATATTTTTCAGTCCAGAAATGCCTGAATTGGCGAAACGTTGACTGATTAGTTATTTGCTGTTGTTTGAGAGACTTGAGGCTTTGTTTTGATTATTTTAATATATTCTGATTATAGATTTTATCTCTCTTTGAGTATTTTCTCTCATTAATAAATTTCAAATTATTTGTAATTTTTTTTTAAATTTCTAGTTTTAATTATATTCCTAATTTGTCACGCATGATCTCTCTTAATTATTTGAATTTACTTATGATTCCTTTTTAATTAGGTTTGGTTTCGATGGAGCTCTGTGCTTAGAGAGGATCATGTGTGAAGTAAAAAATGTTAAAGACGAAGTTGCAAACTCACTGGTCATAGATGTCATTTCAAGGATACTCAGGTATCAAACCTTTTTGAGCCAATATTATTTTTCTAGCCTTGACTGTGATCGCAAATTCATATTTGTCTAAGAAATTTTTTTATCCGCATGTTTGGGTCGGGAATTTCAACTTCTTTGAGTATTCTTAGAGAAATAATTCAGCTTACTTTACAAGATAAAATTTAATAAGGCGTTTAATATGTTATAATATCATGCTAATTACAATTTTAGTTATACAAAGGTACTGTAAAACCTCGTTCATCTGGATGTACGGATATAATTTTTTAATTTTTTATTTTATGTATGTTCTCATTAGATGTTCTCATTTTTAACTATGATAGAAAGAACGTAACAATGTACGCCAAATATTTGTTTTTTAGCATAGGTTGAAACAGTTATTTTATTTTTTTTTACAAATGAGTGCAACTTTAACAGTTTGAAAAAAAAAGTTTATCAATAAGAGATTAATGGGATTTTTTTCTTCAAAATTGTTAAATGGAAGTTTTAGCTTAAAAAAGTTTTACTTTTTTAATTTATATATATATATATATATATATATATATATATATATATATATATATATATATATATATATATTTATATATGATTATCATAAAATATTATTCGTTAATGTTTTACTTATTTCCTCTAAAATAAAAGTTATAAGTACAATAAATGATAACGGAAGATCATAACTATTACACTACTCAGCCCTCCGAATGGAAAACTAATGAATTCTGGCGATACTGGAAAATATTTCAAAGTTAACGTAGAGAGCATTGTACAGTAAAATTCAAAGTTTTATTTGTTAAGAAGAATTATTTGATTAGCCCAAGAAAAGTAAAAGCTCTAATGTGATATACTTAAAATTATTTGTTTATAGAATTTTTATTTATTCTAAATTTTTAATCTATTTTGAAATATTTGTTAGGTTAAATCCATATAAAAATTATGTAAGTTTTGTACAGCTACATACATATATTGATTATTATATTTTCTGTTAATAAAAACGTAAAAGCATATTACTTTTTTCATTAAAACCTTTTCAAGTAAATGATTTATAAAAACTATTGAATAAAATTTTTTATTAATGATGTTTGAAAATAAAAGTTAGAAAAATAACTATTTTCAAATGGCTTCTATCAGTAATAGTATAAGTTAAAAAAAACAAAAAACTTTTAAACATCTACATATTAATATATATATATATATATATATATATATATATATATATATATATATATATATATATATATATATATATTTATTTATATATATATATAAAGTTAAATTTTTACTTCTAATTTTAATAATTGACTGTTTCATTCGACTCCTGATTTTTAATTTGATTCAATGTACTGTTTCTGCATACATTTTTCAATTAATCTTGGTAATAAAATTAATTTTTTTTAATTTAAGGAAGGACTATCTTTCTAGAATGCCACAGGACGCTAAAGTCGATTGACTCACCAGGTTTTAATAGTTTTTATCGTAATAAACGGTATATCTGTTTATTTAAGGATTTTGTTTGATTTATTAGCCATATTATACATATTTTCGATTATTCGGATTGTTGTTGGTCCCGGTTAGTCCGGATAAACGATGTTTTATTGTAAATATATTTCATAATTAATTTTCTATATTTTCAGTTTGCCCTATAATGATCTGGAAGGGATGGAAAACTGTGATAACGGATGCCCATTTTCGATTTTTCATAGAACAATGTTAAATGGTTCTTAATCTTTAATGGTACATAAAATAAAATAATTTAAAAAAAAAAAGTTGATGTTCATTTTCCTGAAAATCATCTTTCCTTAACATTAAGCTGTATTATGTGTGTGTGTGTCTATTGGTGTGAACTAATTATATAAGTAACACTGTTTGTAATTATATTTTTTAATTCGATTTTTATTCAGTGCAGACATAACTCTGTATCCTAATTTTTTTTTAATGCACTGTTTTTATTAAATTACTTGGGAGAGAGAGGACGTCCCGTTGTAGTCACTGGGAAACAATGAAAAACATAATATTTATTTAGCCTTAATTTATTATTTATTTACCCCACCACGATAAAGTTGTCTACAGGTATTCATTATCAGATGTTCATAAAGTTTCTATTGATGTCACTTAAATATAGACAAGGGGCAGGCTATGCAGTACCCGCAATGCTGAACGGTTGTGAGGATATATCGGATCTAAACGACTCACACGGTCGGACGTACCTGATATTTTAGTCTATAGATATGACTAAATGTCAATTTTCAAATAGTAATACACAAAGGCTAGAAGCCGATAACACCAAAATTTCAGGCTACGTACCTCCCTATACTGAATTCTGATAATACTCAAATCTGCAAGGTCAGAACCAACAAAATCCTTCCATCTATATCTTGGTCTATTTCTCGGACGTTGACGCTTCGGTTCAGTGCTGATGACCTTTTAGTGATTCTTTCGCTATCCAGAACAAACCTTTACAGGCCCATTTCACTCGGCATAGTTATTATATTTAGTAATACATAAGCAGTTGCTTCAATAGCTCAGATCTCGCGACTCTGCGTTGTTTAACCGCTTTAAATATGTTAGTGGATTTCAAGAAACGTAGAATCCATAGATCGAACATAAAAAAAATCTGACCGCGGATTTTCTCCAAGACCAAGTGGTCCGATATTTTTTGTTTGGTACCAAATTCACCGATCACCAGGATGATCCTCGGAAATCCGTATTGCCATCAGCCGTTTTGTTTGAAATGGCGACCAATTAGAGGTTTCATATTTCTATATCTCACTCATTTATGAAGATAATTATTATACCAAAGTCCTTAAAAATTTAAATAAAATATCATATAATATAAAAATATCAAATATTTTTGGAAATATAATTATTTGGAAATAATAAACCATCGTATAATAATTTGCAGCGTTTATTTCAGATATTGTATCTGATTCTTGTTTAATTTTACATAAAATTTGTTTTCTAAAGAGATGCTTTTTTACATTAAATTCAATACTTCATTTATTTACATAAGCTAATACTTATAATTTATAGAAGAGTTTTTATTATCGAATTAGTAATTTTTAATCTTGCGGACAAATATTGAAATAAATTGCAATAAATGACTAATTTTTCAAAGCTCTTTAAACTATTATTTGTTTATTTTTGAAAGATTCAAACTAAAAACCTTCGCCACTTTATTTAAGGTACATTAAAACTTAGTCAAAATTTCTCCTACTTTTATATCTCACTTATCATTTGCAGTTAAAGAGTTTATAAAATCGAAAAACTATCCAATATTCAAGAATATCGGATTCAAATTTGGTTATTGTTACAAATATTATATGTTGTTCTGACAAGCATTCCTTTCCTTCAGCGGACACTGAACTTATCCATATTAGGAAAAATCCTAAAACAACAAAACAAGAAGCTCGGTGTATCTTGTCCGCGAACCGGACAATGGAAATCTTTTGCTCTTATCTTTATCACTTTAAGGATTTCTTTTTTCCTTTAGAGTACCAAACGAAAGTCTACTGAAATATGAAAAATAGTTAACATTCCATGGCCATATTGTTAGGTTTATATGCAGTATTTTACTCATCAACTAATGTAATTTACGCAGTAATAATTCATAATTTATTATTATAAAAAACAATAATATATTTAGATAAAAAGTTATAAAAATGTTGTTTATTCCAGTTTGAAAAGATTAAAAAAAATGAATCATAATTAAACACCGACAAATTTAAATAAAAAAGTAAAAGACTTTGAAAAATTCATTTTTAAGTTGTTATTTTATACTTTATTTTTTTTTTTGAATGAAAAAAAAATCAGGAAAATAGGTAAAAATCTTCTTAGCTATATAAATAAAAAAAATTCTTTGATAATTGTAAATTTATACCGATTTTCTTTTTTTTCCTTTTATTATAATATTATTCATCTGAATCGTAACCATACAACAGAACCATACAGTAACTATTTATAATAATTTAATCCAAACATAATGTAATTTCGCAGAATCAAACAATTTTTTTTTTAATTTACCTCTTAATATATACGATACATTTAGTAAATATGTAAATGCAGATCGTTATAGCATGAAAATAACTTTTGAAAAACTACCCGTTGACAGCACTCTGACGAATGAATAGACTATGTTAGAAGATCCTGGCACCATCTTCTTTTCAGGCGACTTGGAGACAAGGTCGTGAAATAGAGAGTGGGTATAGAGCTTTCAATAAAATGTATATTTTATGACCAATCGAAAAACTAAAATCGAAAAACTATCCAATATTCAAGAATACCGGATTCAAATTTGGATATTGTTAAAAATATTGGATATTGGTTTGACAAGCATTCCTTTTCTTCAGCGGACACTGAACTTATCAATATTAGGAAAAATTCTTTAAAAAAAAAAAAAAACTATAAAGAATTTCGAAACGAATTTGATTTTTAGACAATAAACAGTTTCTTATCTTTTCAGTCTTGTATGAATAGCAAAGATAAAGTCCTAGTTAGTGAATTAGTTCGATAGGTAAATCGAATATTTTAATCTTCCAGGCACCAGTATTCGATGTCTTTTTTACGTGACTGAAGTATTTGGGATGCAATAAACGTGACAGTATAAACTAATAAAACACGCGTGCCATCGGCTTACCTGTTGAGAACAATGCCAAGCTGAGTTGGGTAGGGCCTAGAATACAACCTTGAGGGAATCCATCAGACTAAGAAAAGAGGGATTAACATTCATAATGATAATTTATTTCGAATATACTCCCATTTGAAAGAAACCCATTCCTTTGTACTATTCAGCGAATTTCTCGCAGACTTCGAAGAATCCTTTATGTAATACCTTAGTTATAAGTAAATGTAATAATAAGAATACAACACAATAACTAATTACTTATTATAATTTGTTACTTTTATTTTGGTGCTTTTAATTTACTACTTCATATAATCATGTTTCGATATTATTGAACTATTGCCCAATATAAAAGCATATAAATCCATCTCGCTCCGAATGTTTTCAAAGAAATCTTTTAAATTTGGATGAATCGCTTCAATAGCAATAATGCTATCATGAGAAGAAAAAACATATTAATAATATAATTTATTTACAAATATTTAATACTTATTTGTTTGTTATCCTGTTGTGTTTATACTCAGCGACTTTACCGTCCATGTTTACGACATTAACCTCAACCGATGCCAACTCTTCATGGAACATCGCCAACGTTGGTTTATACATTTCCGTAGAGCTAAGTAGTTATAGAATGAGGATAGAAAATAAACATGAATTATAGTAATTATATTTCGATTACAACAGAATCATTATTTTCATCTAGGACTGGAGTCTGAAATAGGAGAGATGTATCGTAACAATACAATGCAAATAAAGTTGATAGCAATGAACAATAAACTTTAGTGATAAGAAAACACTATTTACAGTTAGTTTTTAGTTATCACCATACAAGAGTTTTTCTTGGTTAACGATTTCAATCGATAAAATATACCATTCATTTAGGGTTATCATCATTTTTACATCTTCATGTATTTTTATATTGTCGCCATCACGTTAAAGTAACGAATGTGAGAAATCCAATTTTTCGAATTCCTTAGGTTTATTTATTACCCAGAAGCTGAAAGTTGAAAGTAGACCGTAAAGTACTTATTTGGTCACCTGAAATGTATCTATATCACATTCTTTACTTATACGTGGTAGTGGTATATTCACAATATATATATTCACAATTTTCTATTATGAATATAATTATATAAAAACTCTTTTAATCACTTTACCTGAGACCTGGAGAAGCAGAAGGGGGTAAATCCTTTTTTTTTTTTTTTGTTGATATATTATATGTTTAAACACTGATAAACGTCCTCTTCAAGGTAGGCACCTACGCACTTATTCCCTCAAAACGTACTAAATCCAATCTAATTTTATGTTCGAAGTTTGGGTCGAGTTTCAGGAGGGGATAAATCGCTGAATAATGCACATTTTGGGACATATTAATCCTGAAAAAAAACTTGTAAGTTTAAATTACATTGTTGTATTTTTTCTCTTTTTAATTTTAAGTTAATATTTTGGATTGATCTATTGCAAAATGATAATCTAAAATGTAAACCGTACAGATATATATATATATATATAACGCTGTTTCCCATAGATTATACATGGTTTCCCATAAATGGTCTGAAATATCCAAAGAGGTAATATTATACTTCAAGAGCAACAACAATGTTCATTTAAGATCCGATTACATGCAGAAAAATAGGAAATTTAGTTGTTTTTTTTTCTTTTTTTAATTAACTAATTTTTTTTGTTAAACAGGAAGCGATCACTCAAGGTAATTAACTATCCAAGGTAATTAAGTTCCAATTGCACCGTAGTAAAGTAGATAAAACACACTTTCAGAAATATTGTTTGGCTTAAATAAATCAATCGTAGGGACTTTCGGATGGACAAATAGCGAAAAATTGTATTTTCTTATTTTTATAGATCGTATATTAATTGTTCTGTTTTTCTCAGTCTTCTTCTTGGCAACGTATGCCCCAAGTCTAAGAAAACTTCTATTTTTATCAAACTTAATTTTGTATTAATGAAGTTTTAAGTTTCTTTTGAGATTGTTCTAAATTTTGTTCCTGATTTGCCAAAAGGTGGGGTGCGGAATTAACTTTTTCCCAAAAAGAAGTGTTTTGAGAATGAAATTTATTATTTTTACTTTGTTTCTAATCAATAAAAGAACACGGAAATACAGAAAACAAAGTTTATTTGTGAAAAAACAACCACAAAATTTACCAAAAAAATTTCTATAAATATGCTTTTTAATATTAATCGTATAGAACAAAACTCTACGTACCGACTCAACAACAACCAACTATCGACCAACATATACGTACTCTTTATTCCCGTTTCTATAATAACCTTCACGGAAATCACAACAGATTAATGGACAATATGGCTACAGCTGTCATGACCATTAGGAGAAGGCTGAAGAGGAGCTGGACGAGAGATCTCATTTCCAGAATTAAAGGACTAATTCAAGACCAGGATGAAATGCTGTTGGGTACTATCCTTCATAATGTCTATCATGCCATTTATATCTATTATATCCAAAGCATTTGCTTATTGTCACTCATTTGTTAGACAGGTGCGAATATATACTTGAAAGATAAAAAAAAAATATTGAATATATATATATATATATGAATGTAAGCGATTTTATATGTTTATATTGAATTCTAGTGCTCTGATATTAAGTTTAAAATAATCCTATTCAAATCTATTCTACCCTGAAAATTTTAATTGAGATTTCCTCCTCTTACTGAACAGCTTTTGGATAATACGACATCTTTATATTTAAATGATTTAAGAAAAAAATCATAAGAGACCAGCTATCTTAAAAGAGTGCTACAGTTTGTGAATCAGTAAAGATATATATTTTTTTTTTTTTACGACATCGAGATGTCGGTAATGGTTGTTACATTTTCTGAATAGCAAACAGTGTCACTTTCTATTCGAGTGCCTAAGACACGTCCATTGTTCGCCATCTTAATGAAGTTACTCTACCCTGTAGAGTCCAATGTCGAAATAATTAAGTGGAGGGGTATGGCTCTTGTTGAGGACAGGAGTCGGGCATACACCACTCGTTCGCCCGACAGAACGCTACTGGCATCCGGCTTCGTCTCGACTGTTTACTGACAGTGAGTACCCCTTCTTCAGAACTTATAACAGGTGTATTAAACAATAATTATTGTTTAATAAAACATAATTTAATGACGTGATTGAAAATGAAGAGTTTTTTAAATAAAAAATTCAATACCTTGTGGAGTAAAGCTGATGTTCAATATCAGCGAGTCAATTCAATCGATTTATTTTGTTTATAAACTCAACATTTACAATTGATAACATAACTATTTTATTCGAGAAGTTTTCTATCAAAAGTATATACATCCACTTCTCAAAAACAAAGATTTTTTTTGAAAAATTAATATTATACACCTATACATTTTTTAGTTTATTTAAAATCTTAAGTTTTTCCCTGCCAAGGTGTTACAAATCAACATTTTCAATAAAAATTAACCTTATCTCCATGAGTTGCCCTCCTAAGGATTTTTTTATAATAATTTTCCAAAAGTATATAAATATATTGACTTTTGACAGAAAATTTTGAATTTATTTTTTAAAAATCTGTTGTTTATAAAATAAATTAATGTGGAAAATTAAAAAAGGAAATTAATCTCTCGATTGAAGGAAGAATTTTTAGTTAAAAAAACAAAAAAAAAATCCAAAAATTAAAAAAAATTATTAGGAAGCAAAAATTCATTTTATTAAATTTACGAACACTGTCTTAAAACCTCATAAGTATATATATATATATATATATATATATATATATATATATATATATATATATATAAATTTTATTTTTTTTTATAAGAGTTTTAAAAGAATCAATTAATTATATAATTTTTTGTTGTCAATAAATTTGCTGGATTCATACTATTTCTTCATAATCACTTTTTTACAACATACTGCTAATTTTTTTTTAATAATAAAAAAACAAAAACCAAAAATTTAAATTGAATAGATGCTCTTTTTTTTTTAATCAGGGAGCAAACAATAATTTTAGTAATTTTGATAAATTTACTTAATTAATTTTTTTTCAACTTAGTATCTTACGATATTCCTCCTGTTAATTTTTCAGATCAAGGAATTAGTTTGATTACAACTTTTTTTGTTTAACCTTATCTTAAACCTTATAAGAATTTTTTTTTGTGTTCGTATTTTTCCATTCCTCACTCGTACTTAGAGAAAACATTTTTAAGAATTATTAAAAAAAAAGACAAAAAAAAAAAAAAAAAAGAAGGAAAGTATATTAATAAAAAAGGGAAATTTCACGATATTAATTTCTATTCAGCTCAATGAATGAAATCTAGAATATTGTTGTTTTTTTTCATATAACTCGAAAAAAATAAAACGATTTATACAATAATAATTCCATTGACGAATTGGTCAGAAAGCCGATAGTTGACAAAAAAAAATCAATAAAAAATATAAAACAGTTAGGAAATAATTTAGCATATTAGCTTTGAATCACCTTTAAATTAAATAAAATAAAAATAGCAACTATATAAGAAAAATAATTTATATAGATTTTTTAAAAACTTATTATAAACAGAAAAAAAAACACACAGGTGCTATGCAAATCACTATTATTGAAATGTAATATCATGACTTATGAATTATAAGAAAACAATTTTAAAAAAAATTAACTTAATTTCTGATCAGTAAGCTCTAATGTTTTATTATATATTTTTTTTTTTTAATTTGACTTCACCATGTTATGGAAAAATTTCGTGAATTATTCTATTGCGTTTTGAATTATAAATGTTATTTTTGATTGGAAATAAAAATCACAACAGCACAAGTAATTTTCGAGTCATATGTAGTGTGTGCATATGCTAGATGACTCAAATTAACTCATTTATTGTATTTACATGTTTACATTGTAGCAGTAAATTTTTATTTATTTAGATTTTATTAACGTTTACTGAAACCGAAAGATTTTTTAATAAAGTAATTATGATTTATAATTGAAATAGTTTTATCGCTTATTTATTTCTTGGGTGGTTCAACCCAAAAGCTCATCGACACCTCAATAATATTGAGGGATACGAGATTTTTCGAGGTCTCGATCAATGCCAAGTTATCTTGGTTTTTTTATTTTTTGTTTTTTTTTCGTTTTACTAGTGGTAGGTATAGCTTTTATTATTTATAGTTTTTATCGTTGTAGATGTATGTTGAAAAAACTCTCCAACAGAGTTTTCCAAGTTTCTTTTATTTTTTTAAGATTTAGCTAATTTTCAATATTCAGTGAACATAATGATGTCAAATATAACATTCTCAGTACTCGTTTTCAAATAATAACCAAATATTTATCTGTATTCTTTTTATAATCTATGCAGAAACATTCATAGATAAGAATTGCAAAAAAAATCACTCTGCATATTAAAGTAAAAAATACGTTAATTAACTTAAATATATTATTACATAAGATAAATAAATAAAATTAAAAAAAAAAATAATGATAAGATGACCTAATTTGAAGAATACATTAGCGATAACCGAAAATGATTCTTCTTTGGAATTATTTATTTTTTGAAATTCTACAAGTTTATTTGGGGATTTGATTATAGATAAGAATTAATCTCTCATTGCAAAGTAAACAGGCAATCTAAACATGCGATAAAGCTAATACCTCATAAAGA
This sequence comes from Rhaphigaster nebulosa, assembly GCA_948150685.1. Lineage (NCBI taxonomy): Eukaryota > Metazoa > Arthropoda > Insecta > Hemiptera > Pentatomidae > Rhaphigaster > Rhaphigaster nebulosa. Next base: position 65,866,566 of record OX411312.1, read on the forward strand.
ATCAAGTAATAGTGTAAACTGTAGTTAAAAATAAATAGCCTCATTTTTCACTCCTATATTTACTGCTTTAATTATTGGTGTCTAATCAGAAATGACAGCTTAATATTTAATTTATATATATCCGTTATAATGTGTAAATTTAACAAAACTGTTTTCATGTATTTTTGTTTAAATAATCATAAGGGGTCATTATTGAAAAAAAAATCTGCTTTTATACGATTTTTGCAAATGCAAAAAACAAGGTCATAACATTCCTCTAAACGAAGCTGTAAATGTTTGTAATATGTAAAAGTTTATGTTTGTAAAATTGTTGTAAATTTTTTTAACATTATTGTTTAATATTAGATATAATTTAATCGTCCAAATAGAATAAGAACGATTAAAAAGGATCATTAATTCTAAGGTAGTAAATTGAATCCTCAACAAAACGGAAAACAATAAGAAAATTAGAGGCAATCATATTTTTATGAACTATTGAAAAGTTCTAAAATTATTGATAACAAAACAATATGATGGATGCAGAGTAGAAATGGTAAAATTTCATAGAAGAAAAACTAAATAACGATAATAAATAAATGAAGACATCTCTTGAACGTTTCTATATAAGTGAAAGCAAATTAAAAGAATCGACAAAGGAGAAACTCAAGAAGAAAATTTCTGAAAAGTAGGAAACCCAAGTTTTGCACTATTCGACGGGGCATAGAAATGATAACCTTACAGTGAAGGAAAAATATACAAAATAAACTAAAAATTTTATATATTAATGAAACTTTGGTCATAAATTCGTTTTGAATCGAAATATGTAGAGTCCTTCCAAATTTCCGGGGAACAGCCCTTCCTGGGAAGATCGAAATGGGGGCGAGATATTCACACACTTACATGGTCAAATTCAGTAGAATAAGTTACCGTTTCTTTTAGTTTTTTTGTTTCTGGATCGAATGGGACCACCAATCCTGGGGAGCACGCAGATTTTTTTGGCAGAATCAAATGTAGCGTAAGTTTTAATAATGAGCATGAAAATTGGAACAAAAGCTATTGTTAAAATTGCCAAAAATATTACTCAAAATACACATCATATGTTGGTAGATATGAAAGTTATATTTTTCCGTAAATTTCGGGGAGGATTTAACATCCAGACCCCCCTCATTTCCCAATCGGTCCCCTCGAAAGTTTTCTTACGATGGACTTAATTAAGTCTAGCTATGTTTCTTAACGGGAATTTTGTCTACTTTACATTGGTGTAATCGGAGTTTAATTACCTTGGATAGTTACCTTGAGTGATCGCTTCCTATTCAACAAAAAACGAGATATACATAAAAAAACAAAACACGAAAAATAAATTTCCTACTTTTCTTTTTTGTTGGTCTTGAGATCAATTATCACTTCCGTGACACCCTGCATCCCGATTCCCCTGAATAGTTGAGCCCCTGAAAAATGAATATTTAGTAATAACATCTAGACAATTGATGGGAGGGTCTTATTCGATTCAGAAACAAAAAAAAAACTATTAGAAACGATACCAAACTCGACTTAATTTGAGCGTGGTATTTAGCGAATATCCTGTCCCCCATTTCGAGCTCCCTAGGAAGGGTTGTTCGCCCGGAATTCGGACGGATTCAACAGAATCACCTTAGCCTACTTGCATTGACACAGTATCTTCTTAACACTCCAAGTTCGGCACTCTCACGGCGATTATCTTGGGACAAGCTTCAAATTTATTTCTGCGCTGCTTTATTTCTTTGCTGAACTTGTTAGATATTTTTTATAAAGTATTTTGCACATGTTCATTTCCTGAACACTCCAAACGCTCATTTGAAATATAATCTAATTATCTAGACTGTAAACCAAAGCAATACGGAAAGCCCTTTGAATGGACAGACCAGATATTTTTGAAATTTTACTATTTGGAAATAATAAACCATTGAGTAATAATTTGCAACGTTTTATTAATATTTCTATTATTCTCAGAGAGTTGCTAAATAACCGAACTCATACTTGATAGAGACGGTCTTGAAGGTGACATCTGTATCCGGCTGTCCTTGAAGAAGGATCGGGAATAAAGCACCTCGCCTTCATAATCCTTGTTTACTCTTTGCAACGTAGAGGGTTGAAGCTTTTCGTGACTTTTACATAATGCACCCTCAATAAATCTATGACAAACACGTCTATTAAAAATAAAAGAAAAACATTAGCAACATAAGATATCCTGCACCCTTTGGAGCTATCAATACTGTAAAGATATTACAAATTTACTGTAATCATATTCATTTAAATCATAATCATAAGATGCATTGTAGCTTCAGGAATTCATTACAATTATTAAAAAGCCCCATTAAGATTTTTTTATCTTTTAGGTTTTTCGACATTTAAAAACTATTGTAAAAATAAAGAATATGGGGTTTGCGGTTAGAAATGAAACAGGCAATAAGGTTAAATATTGTAAAATACTGTTCAATGTTCTTGTATTTACATGAAGCATATTTTATTCAATTAAATGTAATAGGCTGTTTACTTCATAACTTTATTTTCATTATTATGCTACGTTTCGCATGGAAATGCCATTTTCAGGTACATTCAGAAGGACTCAAAATATGTAATATGTATTAAAATTGCAAATATGTTTACACAAGGCTTCACAATAATATTAATTGACGTGCAATTATTTCATACATACGGATTATCCGATTTGTTCGTTTGAATATATTGTTTTAATTTTTTTTTTTTAAATATACTTTATCTTCACATTTAATTGGTTGTTTTGTCATTATAAAAATGTTTATTAATTATGGAATCAATATAAAAATACCTAATAAGGAGTATCGCCGATTGAAGTTTTTTTTAAACTTATGTTAAATTTATTAAATTAAATAGTTTTGTTATTTTTGTGAACAAAAATATTATATTAAATTACATTGATAATTGAAAAATATGTATATTGTTGATGTTGTATTGTTGAATTTTAGAAAAAAAAGTAAGGAAAAGCCAGAAGATGAAAGAGAATTTCGAAAGGTTGGTGGAAAGGAAGTGTGTGGGAAATTGCATACATCCTCAATATATATAAATCGCCTCCAATATTTTATGTTTTTTTCTGTAGCTATTATTTCTGTGTTATTAAAATCAAATTTATGTTGTCAAACCGGGATGAGAAGCAGGGAAAATGTGAATTTCCCTCAAAACCTTCCAGTCAATTTTTTTCTCATTTACTGCTGGTTTATATGAGTTTAGATCACTGTATACAAGCTTATGAATTTTTAATAATTTTATTCTTATATTTCCATTAAAAAAAATGAAATAAAATAAATATATTTGACTATGTAGAGCAATTTTTGTTATGCAGGCAAAATTTCTTATGCTGTAGTAATCTCATTAAACCGATTGCCTTATCGTTTATTGTGGTGCTGTATATAACAACAATAACAACATGTAATAACAACTTCTTCTGCGAAAAGAGTTAAGGTTTTTTCAAAAATTTCGTGAGCTAAATGAAAATATTAGCAAATTTTCTAACATTAGCCAAAGTTCTATTCATTTCGGGGCGACTATGGCCAAAAGGATTCATGGCCATTCTCGTTCAGCGTTCGACATGTGATTATTTAGTGATATACAGCGGATTACCACTAATCCAAACCTCGCTAATCCGGACCATTATGCAATCCATACCATCCCTAAAAAAAAGAAAGATTTTTGAAGATTTAATTTAGAACGTATCTACTCCTACATTAAGTGAAAAAAGAAAGGATTGTGCAGCAAAAATTCGATGAGGACGAATTTAAAGATCTAGTTTTATAGTCAAGGGTATTATTTGGAAATGGTTATTTTTTTACGAAATTTGTAAAGAAGATTATATTTTGTTTTAATGTTAATTTGAGTGCAATTTATATTCTAGAATAAATATAAAACGTTTAGATTCTTTAAATGTTCCAGTGTTCAATGTTTTAAAACATTTTCCAGTTTTCAATGTTTTTGTCCAAGACAATGTTTTAAAAACATTTTTGGAAGTTAAAAAGATTATTCTTCTGGCTATACTCACCCCAGCCTTTAAATATGTGCTTGTGTGAAAAAAAGCTGCGGACTATGATCACGGACATATGTTATCTCACACGCAAACATAGTCTAAAAAATCTGAAAATAAAGGAACATAAATTGAGGTAGGGATGCCAAAAACGGTAGGTTATAACCGATAACCGTTTTTTTGTATCGAATAACCGATTTTTGTCAAGTTTTTTAAACTATCGGTTTTAATAGTTTTTTTTTTTAAATCCAAAAACCGAGAAAACCCCCAAAGAAGTAATCGATTGAAAATAAATTTCGTAAACTAACTTCTACTTAAAAATATAAAAAAAATGCTGAAAATTGAATTATAGCTCAATAGTCTACGAAAAAATATACAATAGAGGAAGCGAAATATGTAAAATAAAAAAAAATGGTACATTACAATGCAGCCGCCTTATTTGCAGTGGTCGCTGCACTAGCGCTCTCTAACGCCATTTGTGCTAATTAAATATTTATTATTCAATTGTAAAACTCGTATTCATTGGAATTATTAAAATAATTACTGCTTTAATTACATATTATAAGTGCTGTCGACTTCCGGCGGTTTAGGGAAGGAAGTCGACAGAAATAATAATATATAATTAAAGCAGTAATAATTCCAATAAAGACAAATTTTGCAAATTGAACACAAAGCAATTAGTTAACACGAATAGCGGTAGTGTGATGACTTGGAATTGTAAAGTTGTACCATAATTACTTATTTCCAGGGTTTTAGCTATTTGTTTACTAGCGTAAAGGTTTTTTAGTTTATTTCTCGAAGATCAATTTGTAATTTACTTGAATTAAAGATCTTGCCAATGACCAGTCATTTGTAGCAATTCTAGGAGCAGTTATTCGTGATAAATAAATAATCTACAGTCGATAAGTAATCTGTAACCTCTAAAAAAAAAATCTTTCCACTAGAATTTTTACTTATACTTGTACTTTTGTACTTCATTATGAAATAGTGCCCTGAAAGAAAATTTAAACGCTTTTAAGGTGAAGTGACCGCGTAAATAATTGGGGCAGACTTTATGAAGCTTTGAAGGATGACATCAAAGAGCATCATTTACAAGTCCTGTGGTGCTTACTTGGTTAACATGATGCTTCGAAGATTTAAAAGGTAGTTGAGACAGCACTATTGCAAGCACAATTTATATTCTTGACTTATACGTATTCTTCGATCACAATAAAAATATTTTAAAGAATCACAGTTTAAAATAAATAATTGCTTAAACAAACTATCTAAAAGTATTGTTTATCTTTGAATCACGCTTGACAGGCATTTAAGGTTTTCTGCACACTTTCATAAAATAATCACAACTGTACGAATTAAAAACTATTTTACGTCCCACCCTTGTATGGCGTTTCATTAATTTCACACGCTGCTAAGTCGACAAATGGAGCAAATTTTAGAGGGCATTTCTATAGGTCATATAAATAAATAAAGCCTTGTATTTTATGTCAAGTTTTTTTTTTCAAACTGAATATTTTAAACAATAAAATTTACTTTGCTAAAAGTCATTATAGATTCTGCAATTTCAAGTTATTTACCATACTCGAGAATATTCGAAAGCCATTGATTGCTGAATGAGCTTCCACAAAACCCATTGAGATACTATCATAAAATTTGGTATTACTTCAGTTTGAACAAAAAGTTGGCATAAAATACAAGACTTTATTTTTTAAAATAATAGAACCCCAAGAAATGCCATTAGGAAATTTGGCCCATACATTTTTTTAACAGGCACATGTAAGATATTTTATCCTAAAAAATTCTAAATTTCGATTTTCTGTTTAAAAAAACCCAACTATTTGGGAATTTTTAAACATTTTAATATTGCCATGGCAATGTCAAGTACCATATTAAATTAAAGCCCTTGCAGTTATGAAAGGAATGACACTAATTTAAGCTTTCTAGGGCAAATAGTTTTGGAGCTACAAGCTTTTGAATATAGTTGAAAAAACGAGTAAAAAAAAAAATTAAATAGGCGATTTTTTTTTCAATTTATAGCCCAAAAACTAAAATTGGGAAAAATCTGAAATTTTGAATTTTTGACTATACTGACGCATAGAGCATAAATACCAAGTAAAACCTAGAATCTAAAATAATTTTTTATTGGTTGATTTGGTGTAGAATGACCCAATGATCCAATGTGGTTCTCTGATATTTCTACTTTGTCTTTACAAAACCCAGGCGATTTGGAATTTACCTATTGCTTTAATTTTGTGTTATTTATGTCAATTTAATATTTTAAGAAATTAAAAAAAAAACTGAACTATAGGGTAAGTAAGTTTGAAGTATCAGAAAGAAAAATATTAGATCCAATGAAAATTACGGAAAAATGGAAATTTATAAGAAAATATACGAGAGCATTGAAAGAATAATAACAATAAGAACAAGGAGATTGCTATTTTTTGGACATATGTGTTGGATGATTGATGACAGATTGACAAAGCAGATATTCAGGTACCTTTGGAAGAAAAATTCTACAACAAGCTGGATTCAAAAAGTCAAGAAAGATTGGGAAAACAATAAAATAGGTGGAGAGGAAGCTGTAGGAGAGAGGGGTTTTCAGAAATAAAGTTTTGAAAATTGATAGATCCCAAAAAGGAACAAAACGGAGACGCGGTCCAAAGTGGGATGAGGAAAGGAAAATGAGGCATGGGGAATTTTTACGTGGTCACCAGGCTTCATAAAAAAAATAGTTTAAACCGTTTGTGTGTTAAAGACAAAATCACCCACTCAAAATTGATTTAATTTGGCAAAAGCTCTGCTTTTAGGAAAAACGCAATAACATACCAACACATACACATAGTCAACTCATTACATAACAGCGACGCCATATATGAGTTAAGCTTCATTAAGCTTACACTAGCACAATTCGAACTATCGGTGGAAATGGCGAAAGTTCCAACACATCACGCTTATTTTCAGACATGCAACATGCCCTCTTGTTTACCTTGACAATCCACCTCAATGCAATATCTAGGACGAACTCTTGATAAGAGAATGACATTGGGCCCGCATGCTATGAAAGTTTGCAAACAATAAAACTTGAAACTCAAACTAATGTATTCAGGACACAGATGATACTATTAAAAATAAACATTTAACAGCACAGCACAAAAATTAAGTAGCCTAACGAATCTTGTTATATTTATCACAAATATTAAGTACCACGCCACGGAAACAAATAAAGTGACTGCATGTTCAAATTTCATTGAGTTTAACTAATTTAACTGAGTGTAAGTAATTCCACCCAGAAAATCGGAAATGATGTTTCTCAACTGTACAATCTTTCCCGTTTGTGTATTTACAATTATTATAGTGAAATTGCTTATACATGAGTACTATTTATAAACAATACATACCTTATGCTCAAATATTGTTATTTCATTTCACTGAGTCAGACCAGGATCGGGTTTATAGAGTTATAAATGATAAATCATTTCTGATATATTAACATTCTATTAAGTATTTTCTAATGTATAATTACTTTAAGAGGAAAAAGTTTAAGTTCAAGTTTGAATTACCTGTAGCACTCATATTGACTTATCTGTGAGTTACGTACATGGTTTGTAACATTATTATTAACCCCTACTAACACTAATTAGGCCAGACTTCGTGGCCACATGGTATATATAACCCAACAAAAATATATCTATCTAAAAAAAAAAAAAATCGGATGCTGACTTGACGTACTATACACTATACTATACTGACTAGACAGGCAACATTGATATCAGTAGGTAGCCCTACTCCTGTGGTCTTTCCTAACGTTTACGTCCTGCACCTTAGGACGTGAAAGGTTTAGTTCACTACCGACCAGGATTGTAATTACTTTTCATGAAATGGTATTGGCAACCCTGCTGCCGACAGCCCGTAGATGCGGAAGGAGCAGGTTGCCTGTAGCAGGCATGCAAAACTTTTCACAGACATGTCTCTAGAGAATCAGCTTCTTGTTGTGGAAAATTTTATAGTATGGGATTTATAATATGGGAAAATTTTATACTTTGGGAAAGTTTTATAGTTAACAATTTTACTTTTCATAATAAATGGCAAAGTAAGCATAATTCCCAGCCTAAATTCTTCTTCTGATTTTTTCCTTTTCATTCTGGCTATCGCTGATGGCAGGGTTGAAGTGTTGGAAGTTTTGAACCACTTCAAAATTATGTCTTTCTGTGAGATATCAAGTAATGCCGACGTATTGGCGTAATCGCTTCTCTCTTCTCAATACCAACAATTTGGTCTTATTTTCTTTTCTTTTTAATCCTAATCTGGCTAATTCCATCTCAAGTCTTTACAGACTTTCCTTGATATCACTAGATAGCAACATTCCGATCATAAGATCATCCGCATACGCAAGTACTTGGATCATCCGATTATAAATATTCCTGCCTCCAACCAATCTCTCCTGCAGCACAATATTGAAAAGGAGAGGAGCAAGAGGATCTCCTTGTTTAAGCCCATTTTATACAGTGAATGGTTCTGACAAGCCACCTTGACAACATACCCGACAATACGTATCTTCCATTGTGCATACCACAAGGCATATTAGTTTCGGTGTATCTCCATGTCCTGCAGGATACTGAAGAGCTCTATTCTTATGATGGTGTCATACGCTGATCTAAAATTAATAATACTGTCAGACCATATTCCTTAATTTTTTCGCAGATATTTTTCAGAATCCATATATGGTCTGTTGTCGACCTGTTACATCTAAAATCTCCCTCACAATCCCCTTCCTCTCCATATTGTTTGCAATACTTACCAGAGTTTGCTTCAGTCTCCTTAGCTAGAGCGTAGCGCAGGGGGTCACTCTATTTTATATTGACTGGAACAATGATCCTTTTGCTTCAATCACTGGGTATTAATTCTTCTCCCCAGATCTAAGCTCTGAGCTCTTACAGTTCTTTCAGAATCAATGATTTTGTAAAATAAAAATAATTAAAAAAAAAAAGGAGAAAAGGGACAATAAAAAAGAAAATGAAAAAATAAAAGTATATGTGTAGTACAATAATGGTATATATGTGTACGGGCAAGTAGATATACGTATTAGGTATGTGTGTTTGTGTGCACATATTTAAACACAAAAAATAATAATGGGAAACATAAATAAATTAAATTAAATCACCAAAGCAGTTTTATGCCATTAACAAGAAGAAGCGAACAAATAACCTTTATATGAAATCGGTTAAACGAAAATTAAATCTTATGAAATTAAAAGTACAATATTATAATACCTTGCAGTGTATTTACAATGCATAAGATCTATATGTAATGATTTTTTAATTTATTTTGTAAATTTTGTATTAAATATTTTGTCAATTTATTAATTTTGTTTTAATGTGGTAGATAGTAATATTTTACAGTGAAATATTAAATATTTAAATAATAATTCGGATATAAAATTTCAATATTCAATTATTTTTTTATGATAAATAAATGAAATCTTTTGTTGAAAAATAATTCTAAATGTCCATAGGCTTATATTTAATAACAGTCCAAATTTGGAAGCAGTTGTGTTTCTTGTTAATTCTATTTTTTCAAAATATGAATTATTTTGAATTAAGAAGACAGTAAATAAGAGGAAATCAAACAAAAAACTATCCTAATTGTTTAAAATATGTTAATGTATTTAATTTGATAAGAAAAACTAACTCTGTTGGGCTATTATGTCCAGAGGAAAAAAAAATCATTCGCCCAAAAACTGGTTGAAATTTAGCTGGTTGACCTTAAGACAATTTCTAAAACTGAGACCAGGGACATCTCCAATTAACCTTGTCCTCAAATAACCTCATCTGTCAAATGTGTAATATTAATTATCCAATAATGTCACATCCACTGAGTGTAATAATTTCGTAATTTAATTTTGAATAAATTAACCAAAACTTTGAAATAAATACATTTATATATAATGAATAAATAACAAATAAATATATTCAATTGAGTAACTTTACATATCTTATGTTTGTTATTACTATTTTTTCTGTTTGTTAGATATGATTTTCTCTTCAGAAGAAATCTGAGAGGCGGTTATAATATTCAATAAATTACAATCCAAACAATGACCATAATATTTTTTTAATTAAAAATAAATGATTTTTCTAAATTAAAAATAAAACAAAAATGTAAATGAATAATTATTTCAACATATAAATATTAATAAAATTATAGAGGCAGTTATAACATATTACAGTTGGGTTTTTAAATGTGTTGGATCTTTAAGAGTAATGTTATTTAGCTCGGAGATATGGTCCCTCAACGTGGCCCAAGGAAAAAAATTACTAGCAGTAGAAATGGATTTTTTGAGGAGAGCAGCAAGGATATCAAGGATAAAAAGGGTCAGAAACATCGTTGTAACGGAGAAAATGGAAGTAAGACAAGATTTACTATCGATGATGGAAGAAATAAGACTCAAATGGTATGGCCACGTGAGATGGATGAATGATAGTAGGATATAGGACACCAAAGCTGATAATCGATTGGGAGCAGAGGGTAGAAGAAGGAGAGGAAGACCCTCTGTCAGATGGAAGGATGGAGTGGTGGAGAATATGGCTGGTAAGAGGCTGTCGGAGGAAAACGTGATGGACCGGCAGAGATGGAGGGGCTTGCTCAGAAAGAAAACCTCCACATTGAAGAAATTCCTAAGAAAAAAATATTAATAAAAATTTCTAAATGAAAAAAAAAATAAAATATAAAAACATTTTTGTTGTGTACCCGAATTGGATTAAAAATCACAGCTTTTTATGTGACATTAGAAAGCCCTAAATCCAATGGTTGGATCCAAATAATTTATTTTATAAAATGTCATAAAATGATCCGTTTTTTAGACCTATTTGGTTATATTACAAAAAGTATTCAGAAAAATAATTTGGTGTTAGGGCCTTTTAACATATCAGAACAGAATAATCGTTATAAACATTAAAAAAAAAAGTACGAGTATCTCGGGGTTTCGACCCCTCCCCTCCCCCCCCTCAAGACATTTTTTTATTCTAGTGGAGCAGTAACGGATCAAGGATTTAATTATTTGGGAGGAGCTAAACTCGGGGATAGAGATACCTCATAGCAACAAGAGGTTCCTCCCTTAAGAACTTTTTGAAGGTCACTGATCAAAACTGCGGTCAGTATGATTTAAAAAGAGAACAAAATGTAATTGTTTAATTATTTAGCTAAGATCAATAGCTCCTCTCTTGTTCTATCCTTTCTGATAAGATCTCTCCGAGTTCGGCCAGCTATTCTTCTGAGATTTTCATCTCTGCTGCGGTGACATTGCTTAAATGTCTGACGAGAAGAATCCAGCTCTCACTTCCATATAATAGGGTTGGACTTTACAAGAAGAAAACTTTAGAAAGTGTTTTAAGTTTAAACTTTAAATTTTTCTGCCTTTTCAGATTATTTTTTTTTTTTAAAGTTCAATTTCTGCTTCTAATGTTTTAATTATTAATTACACAGTATATCTAAAAATACAATAACTTCAAGTATTAATAAAATGGAATTTGAGGTAGAATAATGAAGGGGTTCGCTAATTGTTATCAGGAGTAGAGAGAGAAATGCTTTATTTAAAGCAATGCTGCCCAAATACCTTAGGTTGGTACACATACAGCATACTCATCAATCTAATGCTAGACATAATACAGTTATATATATATATATATATATATATATATATATATATATATATATATATATATATATATATATTTTTTTTTTTTTTTTTTCTCTTCCATTTTAATTCTAAATACATTATTCTTATCGCTACAGTACCACATTATATCTATTATTTTCTTTTTTTAATTTTGTTTGCTATAAACCTTCTATCACTCTCTAATCCGTCCCATATTTCTCTTTTGTAGTGACCCTCAACTATTAAAATTTTAAATTAAAAAAAATAAATAAATAATAAAATAAACTACTTAAAAATTAATCAAATGTTCATCATTTTAGAAACGCACGCCTAAGCATCAAAACTAGTACAAGAAATAATAAATAAATAAAAATATATGGATAAATACCAATGGCAACAAATATACTTAAATAAAAATAAATAAACAATAATCATAATATAATTGTTTTATTGAATATATTACAATATATATATATATATATATATATATATATATATATATATATATATATATATTAATACTGACCATCGTTATTTTATTTTATTTATTTATTTTTGGTAGCTCCTAATTTGGTGTTGCCATCAAGACCTGAATCATAACTAATGATTAGTATTCACTGGTAACCAATGAAGACATTATGCTAACTTTCTATTGGCCTGTTTCCATTATTTGTGTCTTGAAATTATTTAAATTACTCTTACAAGTCGGTGTAATACTTAGTATCGAAGAATATATAGTCAGTATAACGTATAATATAAATGATCTAGTAGCCAACCATAAAGAATTTTTGTTGCCTGATATGTTGAATATTTTTTCTAGAATTCTCATTGAATTAATAAGATTTATTTTTACGTCCGTAAAATAAAAATAAAATAAAAATGTCGTTGTCGTACCTAACATGTAAGGAAATCTAATTTTCTTGAAGTACTGAAGCTTTATGGTAGAAAAAATCTTTAATAGCTTAATTGATCAAAGCTTGAAAAATCAAGTAATTTAAAATCGATCTCAAGCCTATTTCGCAGTTATATTTTGCTTTATGGTATTCAGATCATTTCTCAATGAACATACAAATAGTACCTCATATCACCTATTTTTTATGGTTCTTACCCCACTAAATGATAACCTATAAAATGTTGTTCAGTCTCATTTCTTTTAGACGTTTTCTAGGAAGAAGGTAAAAATGAAAATAAATTTGTCAAAACGGTGATAAAATTTCATGTTCACGTTTATCCTTCAAAGCTGAACGAGCAGAGCGCTAGTTTAATACGTTCATGGATGCTAAAATCAGAGGGAAAATTATAAGGAATGCATCCTGGTTCGATGAGGTATGTCAAACTGCCACTGATTCACAAAACGCAGCATACAGATTAACGATTCAGAGGAGGCATACCAGGGGATCGGACGAGGAATGAAGGGCGAGGAGAAGGGAGAAGAAGTATCCGCACCAAACGAAAAAGAGGAAATGGGAAAGAGAGTGCCTTGAGAATATTGAAAATCTCCGAAGATCCAATGAAAGAAAGTTCTACCAGAAAATCAATACTAGCCGGCACTCCTTTAAGCCTCGATTGAATGCTTGCAGAGATGCTGAGGGAAACCTGGTAACAAACAAGAAACATGCCCTTGGGTAATGGAAAAATCATTTTAATTCTCTCTTGAATGACGGAGAGATGGAGGAGAATAGGCTGGCGACAGAGATACTAAAAGGTCCTTTAGAACCATCTGATCCTGAAGATGTTGAAGAGCCTATCCAACAGTTAAAAAATAATAAGGATCCTGGTGCCGAGGAGCTTACAATATAGTTATGGACATATTGCCTACCGAAGAGATCCCCACTGAATGGTACAAGACAATAATGTGTCCAATACCCAAGAAAGGTGGTGTGCTTACCTGTCATAGTTACTGAGGCATCTCCCTTTATCCTATGCCTATAAGGTGTTCTCACGGATACTCTACCAAAAACCCCCTCTATTTGCAGAACAGGAAATTGAGTTATATCATGAGGAGGAAATCTACAATAGAGCAACTTTTCTCGGTGCGAAACATTCTGGAGAAAGCCAAGTAACACAATATAAATACCCACCACTTATTTCATGATTTCCAGAAAGCCTCACGTAGCATCATCAGAAAAGAACTGTACCAGGTTTGCTTCAAATGAGAATACCAGCCAAACTCATACGCCTGATAAAGGTCACTATGAAAGCAGTCAAGCAGAAAGCAGGTCACTATGAAGCATTGGTTCGAGTTCAAGGTGACATTTCTGAAAGCTTCCACCCATATAAAGGGCTAAGGTAAGGTGACCGTCTTACATGAGTACTATTTAACTTGGCTCTATAAATGCGGAGAGGAAATCAGGAATCCAGATGGGAGGTATAGTCTTCAATAAATTTGCAATAATCCTTGCTTTTGCGGATGATGTAGATATTATTGGCAGAACATTTACGGATATGAGCAAGACGTTTTTTTTGGCTTTAGAGAGCTGCAGATGGAGTAGGGCTAGTGGCGAATGTAAAAAAAAAAAAAAAATCCATGAACTGTCCAAGACTGCCTACAGCTAGAGGTTGCGAATAACATTTTTGAGAAGGATGAAGAGAGCGTTTACCAAGGCTCCCAGAGGAACTCTAACAATGATGCAAAGGCGATGATTCAGAGAAGACTCTTGGCGGCCAATAAATGCTACTTTGGTCTTATAAGCATTTAAAAAGTAGAGCGATCTCCCGTATAACTCTTATTAGACCCGTGTTAGACGGTTCAGAATGTTGGACGCTAAAAAGAACACAAGAATCCCATCTCATTCGATTCGAACAACGATTCTGAGAAAAGTATTTGGTCCTTTACATAGTAAAGGTGTATGGAGGATCCGGACCGACACAGAGTTAAGAGAACTGTACAAGAACCCTGATATTGTTAGGGTTATCAAGATTGGTTAGCTCCGGTGGACTGGTCTTATTGCAAGGATGACACCAGATCAGATACCTCGAAAGATCCTAGACGAAAAAATATATGCCACCAAAAGCGTGGGAAGACCTCAGTTGCGATGGATGGTTGGTGTGTCAACCGATGCGAGGTCCATCCTGGGTATTCATAACTGGAAGGTAGTAGCAGCCAACAAAGATGACCGGCGGATCAAATTCCGAAAGGGCCTGACATTCCAAGAGTTGTAACGTCACGAAAGAAGAAGAAGAGACTGCACAAAGAACTTTTGGATTTGTACTTGAGCCGAAAGTACATTAAGCGATTAAAGTTGACAAATTTTGTGAGTAAAATGAATTTTTTGTTGCCCAGAAATAAGAAGCCTGAGTACTCCTACGCCTTTAAAATCCTATATCCAATTTTTTTTCTATTATTATTACAAAAGCGTGAGTATATAAAAAATAGAAAGAGATAATCAAAAGACCTAATTTATTCCCAATTATTGTGAACATCTCAACTCATTTAAAAATTGAAATCCTAATGTTACCAGCATGTAGAATACACAAATACTATTCTCTTTTTTTGGAAAAAAAATATCCTAATATATTACAATAAATATGAGAATATAAGAAAATCAATATATTTAACGTATCACCCAACATAAACAAAAAATAAAAATCAATTACGTAATCTGCTGTTTCAAATTAAATCAAAGATTTACTGATATGCTATAATGTAATGTATATACCTACATGCAGTTGAAGTCAATGTCAGAAATTTTAATAATTTGACTGCCCTATCATCCCCTAGAGCAGCTCAATATCAGGCCAAGCCAATATACACAATGGGTGATCTGCCAGCAAAAAAGTCAGAGAAAAGATTAGGAGCTTCTATGCAGAACATTGTTCGTTTTAACAAAAACACATTTTTGAGTTGTGCCATTTTCAACTTCGGATGTACGATATGATCATATAATCACAAAATATGTATTGTATTCTCAATAAAATTACGTCGTTAAATGATACCAATTCTTACTTTCTAGCATTTATAAAAGGGGAGCTATGGGCGTCTGATTTTTTTTTTTGTTGAAACAAAAATAATTCTGCACACATTCCTGTTGAAACCGGTTAACCTTAGTTTGATTTTTCCATTACCCAAAAACAGTACATTTCACGGAATATTACAGCTGCGCAATTGAAAGATAATTTGATTATCTGCAAAACTAAACATATATAAAAATTAAAAAATCTTAATCGGAATATTATTAGGGAAGACAGCAAACATTTTTGTATTTGACTTCAAAAACCAAAGAGGTTAGGAAAGTCGTGTGAGTGGAAACCAGATATTTTATTTTATTTTAACGAATCTTTGGCAAATAAAAATATTCCTCCACGTCAAAGTGCTAAGATAGCTTTCTAATACTAAATAACATGATTGAGAACGATTAATTGGAAAACCCTTCCTAGAAGATTTCTTGTTTCAAGATAATAAGAAGAATTAAAAGCGAACTATAAATTCTTGCATTGATCATTGGCATTAGTAAGCGAAGGAGTACCTCATGACTGCTATTGCGATCCTCTGCACTTACTCATTAAATGTGATGTTATTTTTTTAAACGCTAATATGTTTGTTCTTATAGCGTTTTCAACTAAGGAAGGACGGACTGTCCTCATAAACGAGCACATCATTCTTAATTAGGGAGTGCAAGGTAGGGGTGTGAATGTCGAGAAAAAAAATATATATAAAAATAATGGCAAGCTGTTGCAATTTCACCAATTTATTTATTACGATGCAAGTTTCCGGCCTACAAGCCATCCTCAGGCATCTTAAAATTATTTAAAATGCATATACTGTCATATTTAAGTCCAATCCGGACCAAGTCGAAACATACAGCATCAAACTTTAAAAATAAAATAACAATAAGGGAGCCATCTCAGTCATCACAGCTATCACAGGTGAAAACAGGTTTTAAGATGCCTGAGGATGGCTTGTAGGCCGAAAATTTGCATTGTAACAAATAAATTGGTGAAATAGCCTGCCCTTATTTTTATATATTAAAGTATTCACCTAAATCAACAAATATATAAATATATATATATATATATATATATATATATATATATATATGATTTTTTTTTTCTGTTGACACTATAGACCATGGAGATCTTTGGTCGTTCTATATGGTATTCTTACAGACATTTATTGCTTGCGGGAGCACAAACAGCCTGAAGGAGGTCACCCAACCTCACGTTGCTACGAATCATGGTTTCCATGGTCCAGCGGTAGGCTATCCATAGCTCCATAACCTTTGGAACCAATTCGGCAATGTCCTCCCCACCGATTCGCTCGGGTTCAAGGACAGTGACAAACCGGTCAAGATCCACGGGTTATGGCTGCTCGGGATCAGCAGGCGCACGAGAACCTATATTTCTTTCTCTGAAGCAAAGAACTTTTACATAGACCAAGCCTCCGGGCGGCTATTTTACGTCCTGAAACCACAACGCGATTCACAATTTAGATACAAAGAGTAGGGCCATCACTCCTATGCTCTATGTGTATATATATATATATATATATATATATCGTATCGATGGTTTTCGAATATATGAAAATAGTAGCTCGATATTTCGTTATATCGTGCCTCAATATTTTTAATTTTTTAGACTCCCTCCTTTAAAAGGCTTTAGGGAAGTTGACAAAATATTGATATATCGAAATATTAATATTTTATTAGATATATACATCAATATTTTTGTCCGATTATTTTAGTTAGATATATCGTAATTATATTTTGAGTACCGGAAACTGATATTTTTTTCCAAAAGATAAATAATAAAAAATAAAATAAAATAAAAAATGTCTACAAGGTCTATAAGTGTGATAGGTTGCTGTCATTATTAAAGTTTTTAATACACGATTATTTGCGATTGTTGTTATTACGATTTAAAGTTTTATTTTTTTTTTTCGATTTAAAGGTTCAATATTGGAAATAAAAAAACAAAATTAGAAGAAACATGTTTTTCTACAATTTCCAAGGTTTTGTTCCAACAATCGCCCGTTTTTTTTTTTTAAATAATAAGCCAAAATCATAATAAAGATGCTTTTCTAAGATTTTGTTCCAAAAATCGTCTGTTTATTTTTTTTTTTCATTAATAGTAAATCAAAATGAGAAGAAACATGTTTTACTACAATTTTCAAGCTTTTGTTCCGAAATCGTCCATGAATCTTTTTATTTTATTTTTATTATTGAACTAAATTAGGTAAAAATTTGTGGAGTATCTAGTGTTTAATAAAACTGACGAATAACAAAATTAAAAAAGTTTGTTGAAAAAATAATGCATGACGTAAAGTATTTACTCAAAACTTTGCATTTGAGGCGCCTACAAACAAATAGAGGTGATTATATTTTTTTTTGAAAATTCGATTATTGCTCTTGACTGTTCTAAATTGAATATTTACAAAAAATTTGCTTTGCAACACAAAACACAAAGCTACAAAAGATGGTAGACCGGCTTTTGAGAAATTTATTCTATCAATGGCAAACTATTTATAGGGTTTTGGGTTTTTGTGGTTTTTTTTTTTTTGCAATATTTCAGAATTTTGGGTTATCCATTTTTGTAAGTAGACGCATCAATTCTACAAATTGAAAATGTGCAACAGGATTGGTGTTTTTTTAAATTACATACCATAGAGCAAAGTTCTTATTAGCATAAATTTTCTGTAAAACGAATAAAATTTCTATATTAAAAAAATAAACGCTCATAATCAATTACGTATGTAGGTCCATTTGTAATTATTTAAAATAAAATATAAATTAAAAATCATGTTACACAGTTTCATGAGGTAATACAAATTACTAATATACTTAGAAACAACTTCAGTCATTTAAAAGTGACAGTTTTTATTTGCGTACATAATGTACACGTATATTATTATTTCATGTATTTTTTAAATATTCATGTGCAAAATTTGCAAATAAATAATTTGTCCACTTGCTAAAATTAAAATTACATATATGCGTCTTCGATCTTATGTCTTATTTAACCATAAAAACATTGCTTGAATACTAAAAATCAAGGTTTTTTTTAATATATTTTTATTTTGATCAAGAAATCTTCACATTCGAATGCATATATAAATATACATACATAAAAATATATGCATATATGTGCAATGTCTAATACTTGTTATTGAAATTGGAATATATTTGTTTTTCATGACTCATAAAAATTAGTGATCTGATAAGACATAATAAATCAACTAGGATCGTAATTCATGTTTACTGATATAACATTCTGTGTCTCGATTTTTTATCCAGTTACGTAGATTTTATTGTTGTCGACAACATTAATCATAAATCCAATATTTAAACGTTTTAAGTATAAAGAAATAAAAATCAAACAGTGTTAAATTTTAACTAAAGAATTAACAGTAACATTTAACTTTAGACTAATAAAAAAATAATAATAATAATTTAAGGTAGTGTGGGGTAATTGCGCACTTTATTTTACAAAGTTCGACTTTAAATGAGAGTAGAATCATTAATTTTGGATAATTTTCCTATGTTATAAAAATGTTCCTCAGACGATTATGTTTAAATATTACAGTTAAACCAATGTTTTCAATCACGTCCATTTCTATGAGTTTGATAATTCAATTAAATGGTACCTAGTATGTAGTTAGGCCCCAAGGGGTAAGTGCATATGGAAGATGTATAAGCAATATAGTATAGTATAGTCTTCCATATACGTCGTAATGATATAACATATATTCTTGCATATAATTCCATATCCCTGAATAATTATTCAAGTAGAAGCGGCTTTGGGGCAAGTGAAAAATAATTCGGTTTCCGGTGTATTAATATACTGATGTAAACACCAAAAAAGTTAAAGCTTGTGTGGGATTCACATTTTACAATCTTCATTGAGTTATGAAAGTTGGATGTGGAATATAATTGAATAATTGTATTGAAAAAAAAAACCTTTATAGTATCTAGTCAGTAATTGCCTCGATTAAGGGTAAGTGTACATCACGCACAATTATCACACAACAGAGGGGTGCACTGCTATAATTTTTTGCTGGATATCTACGGACAAGCACTTAAAACGTAGAAAATTGTCAAGGAGAAAGATAAATCACAAAATATTTTGAAGAACAGCTTCCGTAGGATCCGCTAACGACAAAAAAAAAATCTTTCCTGGCTTATGTCTGATACATCCTGTTTAAACTTTATGCTCCGTAAAAGGCAGCACTTCAGAGTTGAGGATTTGGATTTAATGAGACGATTAGGCACTTATTCCGAAATTACACATTACCTCACATAAAATTAATTTAGATTCCTCACATCGAGAGGTGAATTGGTCAGCGTCACGGTCAACCACCAAATTTTCCCTCAATAAAATAAGCTTAGGCTTTTATTTATTTTTACAATTGCCGTTTTTATAATTTCTATCACTGATTAGTTATAGTCCCGTTACCCCGAAGATAAGGTTAGGCCGAAACGTCGGCTGTTAAAATCAGAACAATTAACCATCCGTCACTTCTAATCGTACTGCTAAAAGATTGCGCATGTCCAAGATGTTTCTTGATAACGAAGACGGATCCACATTTGGCCAAACAGAAAATAAATTCTCTGTCTATATTCGAGATTCAAACCCGAGTCCAGAAATTGAGTGTCCGGTGCCTATACATACTTAAATATATTTAATTTTTTTTTTTTTACGATGTACTGATAGTATGAAATGTAGAGACATTTTTTTCCATCCTGTTCTATTAAAGACAATTATGTATTATGCATTTTCATCTTATTTTTTTTTTTTTTTTTTTTTTAGACATGGGGATGTTAATTGACAACGAAAAAGAGGCCCGAAAAAGACTGTTTTTGAAACTCGGAATAACAGAAGAATCTCTAAAAGAGGATGTGGAACATCTCAAGGAGTGGATGCAGAAGCAACCGCACCTTCCAGCAATGAGACATGGTAAGCAGCCATCGTTCATTTTAAGTTTTAAAAATGTATCTTTGCAATCGGCGCTTACAATTAGTTTAATGAACTTTATCAAAAGTTGCAAACTGTTCATAAAAGATATTTCCTATGTAATTCATTTCAATGGCCGTTGCTCAACTCCAGTGCCTGTCCAGCGGGATCCAGTTTTCGCTTCCATGAAGAAGAGAAGGTAGGTAGACGGCCTTGAAGATGTATAATTTAACATTGTTTTCCAACATTAAGTATTTCAAAATTTATAATAAACCAAATCTTTCAAAAGTTATTGTTTAACATGTGATATCATTCAGGAAAAGAAATTTGTTGAAGAGGATGTGCTTGGTCTGCCGTATTGGATTTGGCCATATTCGGCATAGAATTTGACCACCAATAAGATTAATTTGATAAGTTCTTTGATAGGAGGCTTATAATAAAAATATTAAAAAAATCTTTGTAATCGACCAAAACTTATTTTTTTTTTATTTCCTCCTCAAAATTTGAGGTTTTACCTTTCAAGATATGTAGATTCCAAAAATTGATGAAATAAATCCGTCCATCTGCCGTCCGCTACTTTTCTCCAAGACTACTGGAACGATTTTCTTTTAGATATGGCACCAAGGTCACAGACCACCCCAAAATGATCCGCAGAAATCGACATTACCATACAGCTTTTCCTTTCAAAGTGGCGGCGGATTGAGTGTTTCATACACTCTTATCTCGACCATTTTTGAAGAAAGAGGAAAAATATAAAGTGTTTTGGAATCTAAATCCTTGAAAACAAATCTAATTTTTTTTTTGGATATATAACTATTTGGAAACAATATGCGGCGATTATTTACATTGTAAAACTAACCAAAGAAGAGATAAATTGAAGCATATTAATGATAATTAATTTTTGCAGCATAAATAGTGAAATAAAATAAACCTGCATAGACTATCTTTTTGACTCAGACCTTATAATATTCGCGTTTAAATGAAAAAAAAAATAGTTCATGGAATACCTTTTAGGGTTCTGATAAAATACATTCCTATCTATAGATCGAATTGAGGAAATGTCTTATTGTCCTCCACATCCAACCTTGTACGATTCGTCGCCATAATATTGCAATGTCTTATTCCAGGATACTTCCGCGGCGACTTTGAAATTTCTTACGACGAATTTTGAAACGATCGAAAAAAAAAAAATAAATAGAATTATTGCGTAATGTTTTCCCTTTACAATGTCGCATAATCATTGCATATCAATAGGCTATTATCCTATTGTAGCCAACTAGTTCGTCTAGATAAGGACTCGATGAAACAAACACTTTCATTCTGCATCGTGGCATTGTCAGATCTAGAAGGCGTTCTTGTAATTATTTAAATTCACTCGTTGATTTATTTATAATATTTTCGGGGGAGTCGATCGGGTATCTGGTCTCTTGACTCTTGCCAGGTTTGAATTCGGTCGTTTGTGTGTTTTTTAAATGAAGGAATGCGCCTTATTATTGATTATCTAGTAAGAAATAGATAATCAACCTAGATTATCAACTGTTCTACTTTCTAAGGTACCGATAGAGCGATAGAAAGTACAATAGAATTGGCTGGAAGAAATTCTTTTATTATTCGGCAGAAAAAACAAATTATTACAAAGCATCTTGATAAAATAGAGATGATGGATGGTCGGCAGTGTAGTCAGGGACACCTCTAACCAAGTGGAGGTCAGTGGCACTTTAAGATACGGGAGCCCTCTATATCAGATAATTTATTTTCTGAGCAACTTTGGATTTTCAACAGAAATAAATAACATACTAGTTAAAATCATTATGTTATCATATCAAAAAAAAAAAAGGTTAAACTTTTACAAGAGAAAGGACCCCTATGGGCCACGAGCCATGGGTTCTGACGTTTCAGTCCAAACATATGGGCCATCATCAGCACTAAAATAAATGAGAAAGATCTATATAAAATAATAAAAAATAAAAAAAATTTTTACAGAACATAAAGTAAAAAAAATAAGAAATCAGAATCAAAAATACAAGAATAATGTTGAAAATAAATTAAAGCAGGAATAGTATATATAGAGAAAGAAAGTATTTGGAAAAAGAACACCACAATAAGAAAAAGTGGAATTTTACAAGAGAAACGTTTGAAGTTTGCATATTCAGGTTTATCGGTCTCCCCCACCTCACTGATAAAATGTCAAGTGGGACATTTTCTTAGTCAACCTATTTTTGTTTAAAAAAAAAAAAATAAACCTTTTTTGTTTAAAAAAAAATAATCTTAATCTTTTAATCATTTAACCATGAATCAAATAGTGGAAGTTTTTCATAATAAAACAAGGTTCTTTGAAGTTTATATGTATAATAAAAAAACGTTTATGAAAAATAAAAATTAACTCAAAATATTTTATAAATGTTTAAATATTTCATAAATATTATTTTTAAAAAACAGGTAGATAAATAGTAAAAATGGAACAAAAATATAAAATGTATTTATATTACGTATAATGATGGACTGGTAAGTATGCTATGTTATGTAGCAACCCAGTGTATTCTGGAGCATTTCAGTAAATAAAACATTTCTCTCTCTAAAGTACAAAATAATATTTTTAACATCAATTATTATGCTTTATATCATTCACACAGAAGCAAAACTGATACTTTTTGGTCACATAACTAGCATAGGAATAATATTATTACAAAATTAAAAATAGTATATTATTATGTTTATCAAGATAGACTTTATAAAGTTACTCTCTAACTTTCCTACTGTTGGAAGGAAGTCATTATGTTTGATTAGTAAACTTATACTTGCCGAACAAACAATATATTACTATTGCGGTAAACATTGAAACTAGAAATCTGACAATTATTCTCAAAGAAATATATGTCAATGGAAGATTTTCAAGAAAAAAAATAAAAAAACTTTTCATATAGTGACACACTTCGTCCAAATGAATGATATATAAATATAAAAGGCAGAAGAATGAAAATTATAAAAATCAGAATGAGATTGCTATAAAAATGGCATAATTATGGATAAATAATGAGAAAAGATCAAAACGATGAATCAAGTAAATAAAGATAAAGATTAAGTTTAAAAAAATGACAATAAAACTAAAATAAAATTAATTAATGAATTTCGAAGAATAGAAATCTCACCAGGCAGTGTATAACAGCAAGATATGTCACAGCAACTGAGGGCAAACCAATAAGAGGAGGGAAAAGCGGGATGGAAATAATTAATAATTAATTAAATAATTAAATTAAAGAGAAATGAATATAGTCAAATCAAGTCTCTTTTCTTGATGGATTTATGTCCGATCTTTAGGAGTACTTACTGAATTGTACTTTTAAAGATGGGACATTACCTATCCAGAAACGTTTAAAACTTAAGATATGTGAATAAGTATTATTTAATATCATTAAAAAAGGAAGTGCTTAAAAATGTGTCACGTTTTTATTATTAAAGTGTAATACAGAAGTCTTCCAGTATTAGAATATATAAATAATAATCATGGTAAAATACATATTAAAAAAAATGAAAAAAAAAATTGCATTGTAATTACTAATGAGATTACTTATAACATGCTCTATGATTTATGTTTATTAAGTACAAATAAGAAAATACTAGAAAAGCTTCAAATACTCCCAGAAGTTGGCTGTTAATTTTGGTGAAAGAATGATAAACATTTTATGTTATTCAGAAATTCTATTGAGTTGATATGAATAGATATTGAATAAAATGCTTAAAAATACAATTATAGTCCATTTTTTAAATGGTATCATTTAATAAATCAGCGACATTATTTGTGATTCCACTTCAAGAGTAGAAGCTAAGTTATTAAACTCGACAAACGTTAAAACTGGCTTATTTATTAAAAAACTTTATTTAAGAAGATGCTATTTTATCTTCTTTTTCCTCCTTATTGGCTATAGCATCATATTGTAGTAAAGATAGTTTTGACTGAGTGAGATGATCTAATACTTGCACCCAAAGTGGTATGGTTCAATTCCCATCTGAATTAATTGAAATTTGGTTACAGAGAACATTTTGACACGTGAATTCAAATTCAGAATTAAAATTTCAAGCTCTAAAATTTAATTTCAAAATCATTTTTGTAAAACATATATATTTTTGAAATTGATTAAAAAAAAAATAATTTTAATTTGCAATTTAATATGCAATTTTTCCCATAAATCTAGTGTTAAAAAAGAAAGCAACCTACAGATAGCCAAATGACAGTTACACTGAAAAAGTGCCTGATAAAAATTACTAGAATTTGCAACAAGAAGACAAAAAATAAGTAGTGTAATTTTCTGAACTATTTTATTAGAATGAAGTTGAACTGATTGATAATTAAGAAAACTACTGAAGTTAGTTAACTAGTAAAGTTATACTTGCACCCAATCAATGATATTGAATTAATATCAGAGTTTACGAAAATCACAACCTTAAAACACCTAATATACATATGGTCCCTATCATGTCCAACTACTGAATATGAAAAATATGACTTTCATATTGGTCACTTTGAAACAAAATAGTTTAGGAGACATTGTGATAATGTCTCAAATACTTAACTCCCAAAAGACACAAGGATTCAACAATTAATAGTTTTTTGTTTTTAATTATATTATATAATAATATTGATTGTTGAAGAAATATAAAAGAAAAATAAACATAGCAATACACAAAAGAATAAAGTAGGAAGAAAAATAATAAAACAAAAGACATAATAAAAAAATACTTAAATAAAAAAAAAAAAGTCAAAACAAAAATATTGATTCTTAAACTAAACTTGAAAATATTGACAATCAAACTAAATATTACAAGTAAATAATGTACAAAATACAATAATTTTACAATTAAACTAAAAAATACAATTAGATGATATACAGATGCAATAATTTAACAATTTATCTAAATATTATGCAAAATATAAAATTAAGTAACATACATACAATAAATATAGGACATACACTTAATAGTTAGGATTTCAACACAACACTTAATTAAGTTAACAGTAACAAATTCAAAACCTTAATAGTTTAATTAATAACATTATAACAATGTCTGAACTGAAACTGACCATTTCAAAGTGACCAATATGAAAGCAGCATTTTTTCATATTTAAATAGTAGGAACAATATCTTACAATAAGTACACAAGTGTCCATTTAGGAGCCAATGACAACATAATACTGCTGAAATGGTGTACTTCTAGGCTTGTGCTTAAGAGATTTATAAGATTTATAACCAACGATTTAAATGTAAGAATTCATTTTTGATATAAAAACTGATCCATAGTGTTTGTTCAATAATATTTTTTCTAGGTATTCACTTATATATTTATTTTTTTGGTAAAAACATCTTCCACCTTTGTTTCTTTTTAGTTAATGTCGACCTATGGCTGGAAAATCAACTGATAATGTCAAAGAACAGTTTGGAAAAAGCAAAGAACAGTATTGAAAGGTATTGCTCTATCAGATCTGTCTGCCCTGAATGGTTTTCTGGAAGTGAACTTATAAATGATGTTTTCCGGCTAACATATGATGTATTGTAAGCATATTAAAATAAGTGTTTATCTAAATCTAAAATAATTCTGATCGTTTTTAACTTTGGATAGTTAACTTTATGTATCTTGATTCTATTAGTGCTAATTTTTAGTTCACCGATTAAATAAAAAAATATATATATTTTAACCATCATTAGTAGAAATCAATGTATAAAATCAAGAAAAAAAAGCATTTGAAGGCTAGAGAAAAAAAAGGATGAATGTCAAAGTTTTAGACTCAAAAGAGTTTAGAATCTAATGTAGCAAATTGTGAATAAATTAAAATAAGCCATTTTAAAAATGTAGTTTAAAATTTTAATGAAAAGTTTTGCTGAAGATGGTCCTGGAACCTTCTAACACTTCACCCTAGTGCTGACAATGGGTAGTTTCTTTACAAGCACATTAATTTTGTAATATTTTAAAAAAAATACAGTTCACTAATGCTTTTTTATTTTATTTTTATTTTTTGTGCGAACCCCACCACGCAAATATCATTTAATTTTTTACTCCTTTCTCGTCTTTCTTCCTTTTCCAGAAAGCTTTCATTCTTTTAGAGTGAAGCGCTTTCCTTTCTTCAGTCAATTTATTGCCAGTGTGATTTTTCTTACCTCCCATAAAAACCTAAAGCCTTTATTAATAAAAAATTAAAATGAAGACCAAAAGTTTATATCGAAAGCTGTTGCAAAGCAGTGTATATAGTTATATATGTAAAGAATAAATGGTAAGGAATAGAAATAACTTAACTATTACACCCCAAAAGCTGCCTTTATGAAATGTTAATATAAAATATAAAAAAGGAAGTTGAGCATTATTTTCATATTATGATTCATTTTCAGGTCACTTTCATATTTACCTGGGCTGACACCTAGACTTCATAAAGTCTGCATCGCACGATTAGAAGATACAGATAGTGAGAAATTTAACTTTGATATAATTTGGAAACGATGTCTCATGGCCATGGAATATTATCTGCTTAAAGGCCAGGACTTCACAGGATTTCACATTATTTTCGACTTTACCGGTTTAAAGCTATCTCATCTAACCAGGTTTCAAGTTTCCTCTTTAAGGATGATGTCTTATTCAATGGTAATTTGTGCTTTAAAACATTCGTGACATTTTGAAATTAAATTAATGTGTAAATTCATATATTATTTTTAAAAACAAGTTTATCCAGATATTATAGCAATCTATATATTATATTAAATATACATATACATATTAAAATTATCTTTATCTTAACAGTTAACTTATAACATAAAGATAACTTTGATAAAATATACTGTTATGGAATGAGATTCATTGGAGGAAAAACTATTTTGAAACCAATATTATTCCCAACTAAAAATTCATTTTATTTAAGCCAGTTAAATATAATTATAACTTAAATTAAAACATTTTGAATTTAGAAGAATATTATAATTTTACATGATAATAATTTTATTACTAAAGGAAGTATTTAAAATTTCAATTTATAAATAACATGCGAACATCTTTCTTTAACGTTTAAGCTATATTCATATATTTTTTGACGTTTCAAGGCTCTCTACCTATTCTTCAGCATCTTCTTAATCTAGTAAAATATTCCACATTACATATTTTATTGCTTAATATATTAACCCTCACAGTCATCTTTTAATTCATATATTATACATAACAAATGTATATGGTCATTATTACATTTACATCTAAAACTTTGCACAAGAAAGACTAATCTAGAGCTACATTTTGCCTTATCCACCATAACACAACTAATATAATTTTACATTATTACGGTATATTATTTTAATTTTATAATGAAAATATATAACAAACTGTTTAGCGAGCCTGGGCATACTCAGCATCCGCCAGATGGCTCTGTCTTGTGCTGCAATAGACCAGTTTCGGGTGCCCAGCGAGGCTCTAGCATCTGTTTCCACACCATCCGGATGGATACCTTGTCCTGGGTCGTCCCATTCTCCTCGTTCAGTAAAGTTCCTCTGTCATGACTTTTTTCGGGATCTCAGACTCGCCCATGCGGATGACAAGACCAGCACAATGAAGTCTTTCCGCTTGACAAATTGGACTATGTCGACATCTTTATACAGGTCTTATAGTTCCCAGTGTTTTCTTTTCCTCTCTTCTAGCTCCGAAGATTCTTCTCAGTATTTGCCTTTCAAATATTAGGAGTCTGTTTTTCTCGGACTTGGTTGTTGCCCATGTTTCTGATCCATAGGTGAACACTGGACGTACCAGGGTCTTTTATAAGTTAGTTTTAGTATTGCAGAAATTAATCTGCTTTTAAAGAGCTTTGCAAAGTCAAAGAAAAACCTGATGAAAGAATTGATCCGCCTACTGATTTCTTGCACTGTGCTATTCTGTGAGTTTACCTGAGATCCCAATATATGAAGGACTCTACTTCCTGGAACTTGAAGGGATCAGTGTTGAGAAATAGAACTAGTTTCTACTGCCACCAGCTACCATATATTTGTTTTTTGTTTATTTACAATGAGACCAAATTCCCTTTTTGCTTTTTCGAAAGTGATGAATGCCTCTTTTAACACCCACTAAGAACATGTCACAAAATCAAAATCAAAGGCAGTGTACCCTGAGAACTGTACAAGTCTAGAAAATATGGTAACCCTTGTCTATGTTTTTGTGATTGACAGCAATCTCTTCTAATGCCATATTGAATAGAAGACAGGCTAGGGGACCTCCTTGCCTTATTCCACGTATAGAACTAATATTCTTATTATAAATTATTTTATAATAAAACACACCACGTATATAATTTTAGTTTTGGTATAAATGTATTTCAATTTATTCTTGAAGTAACTCTCCCCTCCTTATCGGATAGTCCACATTTTGCTACTTTTTGCCCCTCGAAAATTTTAAAGATGCACTTTGCATCCTAACCCCATTCAGCTGGTATCCCTGCTTAACGAACCTGGGGGTTCTAATTGTTGCCTGCATAGGTCCATCCACTGAACCCAATCAAAGCCTAAACCGACAAGATCAGACCTTATCCTCAATCCTCCCATGAACATCTCTTTCCATCGATCTAACCCACAGATATAAACCAGTGTGTTCAGTAATGATAACTTTTTTAGTTCATTCTATCTCAAAAATTTTACATGCCGATTTCAAACCTCGCATAAAATTACAAATTTATATCATTGCAAAATTTAAGTGAACAACCCAAACTGGTAATCTATTTGAAAATTTTCTCAATGTTTTTCATTTAAATTCCATACAAAAATTCAACAATAGAGCATCACAGTTTTTAAAATTTTTTGTTAAAAATGGTATTAATTTACTTGTTTTTTTTTTTTGTTTTTTTCAGAAAGCATATCCTGTGAGTTTTACAGCTGTAAACTTTGTTAATCATCCAAATTTTGTAGATAAATTTGTAGCTGTGCTGAAACCATTCATTTCCGCAAAGCTTCATTCACGGGTATGTTATAATATTTTTTTTTGTATTATTGTATTTTCCATTGCATATTATAAAGTGGTAGTTAAATGGTTTAATTAAAGTGAATATCATAATTTATAATAAAATTGTAACATAAGAATACGAGTATAAACCTATCATGAAAATAAACAGCGAACAAACAAGTCCTATAAACATGGTTCAATAAATACTTATGTGAGAAACTAGTGTCAAAAAACTAAAACACATTTTCAAACCTTATTTTAGGAGTAAATAAAAAAACCCTAATACTATTATAATATAGTATAACCAAATATTGAGTTGAGCATTAAGTATGAACTAAACAAGCTTGATAAATTAGCATTTTATATGACAGATTACACAAATAATTTTGGGTAAATAATGGCTTTTTAAAAATTTTGAAAATATTTATTAGAATTTATGAATTTTAGACATGAATGCTTTATTGGAAAGATCTTGCTTGATCTATCTATGGTTAACTACTTTTCAAGGCCATATTTCAGATTTATCTTGATTAATATTTCACCCAATTTAGGACACCCTCCAAAAAAGGGTAATTAAATAAATGAGTCAAAACTAAAAAAAGTTTCCAAAATTTGTGTATTTGGCCTATCAGACGAGTTTATCTTACACGATTTAGACTTAATAGCATTACAATTGTTATTGAGTTTTATCATGATACTATTAGCAGTTTTTGATCTATTTCTAAAATTTTTCTCTATATCCATAATGTAGCAACTTTCTCATTTAGCGTCAAATTTCCTAGAATAAAGAATTATGGCCAGCTACTTTGCCACTACCCTGTGCAATAATGATCTTCAAGTTAAAGCAGTATTCTAATAGTTAAAATTGTTCCTAAATAGAAAATCAATTTTACTGCCATTTCTAATTGAATCGTGAATTTCAGATACCCGACATGATCCAGTCTATAAATATGGCCATGTGGGGTTTATGAAATATATGATTCAATTATCTCATTTATCGCCATAGTTTCTATCAAACTAAGCAAATAAACACACTTTTTAATTTTTCAATAATCTTTAGTAAGGATTTCAGAAAAGAGCTTTGGAATAATCATCTATTTTCAAGATATACACCATTACAATTCCTACTGTTTTCATATGCAATGCGGACCGAAACGTTGGCAATAATAGAAGATAAGTGAAGATAGTAGCAATTGTAAGAGTATTATTACTTGAGAATAGATGATTATTATAAAACTTTTGTTTTGCCCTTGAAAATAAAGAAGTCTTATTTAAAGAGTTTAGGAAGAAATTTTTATATTTTTAAATATTAATCACATTTTATACAAATATAGAACTATGCCTAAAATGACAACAATTTTATTTCAGATAACATGCGTTAAAGACATAAATGAACTCAAAGAATTGCTTGGACCAGATGTTCAACTGCCATCAGATTATGGTGGTGAAGGATTAAGTCAATATGAATATAATGGTTAGTATTTTACGAAAATTGTTGAGAAAATAATTGTTCGTTCAAAAATTATTTTTAACTCAATTTATTTTTGCCCAGTAAGAGCTTAGAAAAATAATTAATTAATAATATTAGTTATTGCAATAATAGATTAGTAAATAATGTTTAAAAAGTCAATTAACCATTTTTATATTGTATTATTATATCTGAATAAAAGAGGTGCAACTAAAAATGTATGTTTTAATTACAACTATTATATAAACCCTACGAGGTTTTTCAAATTTTACAACAGGCTGCCAGTAGATCATCTTAAAGTGCTTATTAATTAGCCTAATATTTAAGTTGTTTGCTTGAATGAAAAGAGTCTAACTAAAAGTACGTTTTACAAGTGGGTTTTATTATATATACGTGTATTAAAACAGAATTTTATACTTACTTTAATGCTTCTAAACCCGAAGACAATTGAAGTGGTAGCCAACAAATCTTTTGCACAATCGATCACCCTAAATAAGAAAATTTCATTATTGCAAAGTAGTTCGCAGATTACAAATTTAGAATGAAATGTTAAAGATAATTTGTGTTGTTTTAATAATAACTTTGAAGTTTGGTAATATTTTCTTTGAAATATATTAAAAAAATATGAATTATTTTCAGTAACTTAAGGGGCAGAAAAATTTTAAGGGCTATTCATTATAAACTATAAGAATGACACATATATTAATCTTAAGTCTAAAAATGGTATCCTTCTGATTTTCAAGTGCATTTCATGCTTAAAAGTGATCTATAACAATACATAGGGAATATTTTCCGTTATAATTTCGAGATATATACAAATAAGAAAGATTTTTAATTATTACTGTTTGTCTTGCAGTGTTATGTTCTCGAGATTTAATAACTACTTTTTTTAGTTAGCAATATTTTTATTTTTTTGTTTCTTTAAACAAATAATCTTATAAATTTCAATCACAAATATAAACTTTTTAGGCAGATATAAGCAGAATTTTTTTAAGCTACTGTAATTAATAAAATTACATTTAAATTTACCTGCCTGGCCAAACATGAGTTATTTAGCCGAATGTAAGTTAAATTTTCACTTAAACAACATAATAAAGAACGATCACTTTTTACAGGTAATAAAAATTAAAAGACTTTATGAGTCTGATTCCTAGAAGAGACCAATTGAATTAAAGATGGCTTCCTTTAATTCCAACTTTCCGTTACAACTGAAGTCAATTATTTTTATTTTTGGAAATAAACTTTATTGGTTAAATTAACCGCCGCAACAAAATATAAATTATGTGATATACTTTACGGAAATTTTACGCAAATATATTTTATACAAACACAATGTAAATAAATCTTCATAGACATGCAGGGGCATAGGCAGAAAATTTTTTCAGGAGGGGGGAGGATTTAATATAAAGAAGGCATCTAATCACTTAGTAATAGTAGTGTCTATAGTCGCCAAATAAATTTTAATGCTTTTCATGATTGATTTGTGTTTCGTTGATTGTTATTTTGTTGTATAAATATTACTCAAAATACAAACAATATGCATAAATACAACTCAAAATGGTGCTTTCTGGGTAACGTGGTCAGACGTCCCACCTT
Organism: Rhaphigaster nebulosa; assembly: GCA_948150685.1. NCBI lineage: Eukaryota > Metazoa > Arthropoda > Insecta > Hemiptera > Pentatomidae > Rhaphigaster > Rhaphigaster nebulosa. The sequence continues at coordinate 65,899,134 of OX411312.1, forward strand.
TAGGCAATCTGTACCTGCTCAAAAGCGTCCTGCTTCAGGGCAGTAAATATCTGGTCACGTTTATCCTGTGTTCACACAGCCGCAAATTGAGCAATAGGCATTATTCAAGCAATAATTCAGAAGAATGGAACACTTTTTTCTTATTTTACTAGAAATCCAATACTAATGGATAAATAGAGGATTACAACGACTAGCGTTGGTAATGGAAAGAGTAATATAGGTCTAACGCTAGCAAACAAGAAACGACTAATCGAATGGCAAGGTTTCAACTAACCAATCATACGTTTTAAATAAATTGATGTCAAAGTTTCATTAATTCATTATTCAGTTATCTGTCCACGTTTAGTAGTGATTTCGTGATACTGTGCTAGTCCTATGCTTGACACAATGAACTGTTAAGAAGATTAACAAAAACATTGTAATACAGTCGGACATCACTGATTAACCTTCCCCCAACTCATTCTTTCTAAAACTACTGCAAAAAACCTTTGAAAACTACAAAAAATTGGTATCTCATCATGCATTTCTCGACATATTGCAGCACCAGTACTTTCTACCTGTAGCAGAGGTCAGATAGAACCTTGTCACACTAACAACACGTTTTCTTCGATTTTGTCAGTTGGAATCTGGTCATTCCAAAGGGCCGTATTAATAAACCAGAAAATTTCAAATGCGGTAACCTCTTTGAATCATAAACAATTATTTTACGAAGTGAAAACAGAATTTTGCCTTAAGGGTCATTCACAATTTAACTATCACTTCCGAAATCTGGAAAAAATATTCAATTTCATGGAAAGCAGCCCTGGACCCTATATCCACAAATCTTACATCAATGTCAACAAGTTTAAAATCTGGCTTTGTTGGCGAGTTTTACAATTTTTTGATTTTCTAGTTACTTTAAAAAAAAGAAAACCCTTTTACATAGAGTTACGTACTAGAGAAATTTATTCTCGAATTTTCCCATTTATTTTAGCGTTATTACTTAGTAGGACTAGTTTATCTAAAATATTTTGTGAAAATTTTCGAAATTAACTTCAGAATGTAACTCGCGCAAACTTTTCACGAGATTTTTTTTTTTATGAAATTTTTAAACATTAAATATCTCACTCAAAATTTACTCTGCTTTGAGACGAACTGAATGCTGATTGAGGGGTTGAAAAAAATACCAAAAAAATGTCGAGCTTCTATAAACCTCAGAACAGCTATGGTGAGAGTTAATTTGAGAATGGCCCATAAATCTACCTCAAACTTCGGATATCTAACAAATCAGACTGAAATAAATTAGGAACTCGTCTATTATTCCAAATCACCAAATAATTTTGGTACACATAGATCCTAACCCAGATCTGACAAAAATAGAAAGAATGATGGTTTCTACATTTAGAATTAGAAGATGAACCAACTCACTTGAAACAATTTTTTGTTGAGCTCTTATAAAGGCAAGGATATGATATTTAAATGACCAAATGGCAGCTACACAATTAAGTTCTGTGTTTGAATGGTTATTTAACCCCCACTTTAAAAAGACCCTGAAATATGAGAAATTTGAGTAGACTTCACAAAAGTTATTCATTTGATATTCATGAATAACTTTAAAAATCTAAATTTGAGACATGGAAAGCATATATTCTTCTTCTTCTTCTTCTCTGATGCTAAAATCCATTGCTGAATCTAGGCCTCATCCATCAGCCTCCGCCAGTAGGCTCTATCTTGTGCTGCAGCTGTCCAGTTCCATATTTTGAGAAGCAGTCCAGCATCCGCTGCTACTCCATCTAGCCGTCTTGTTTTTGGCCTTCCCACTCTGCGTGCCCGATGTAGGACCTCTGAGTTTCTTGGGGACCTCAGTGTCGTTCATCCTTGCTACATGACCGGCCCTACAAAGTCTCCCAAGCTTGACAAACTTTACCACGTCCATACTTTGGTACCGTTCTTGGAGCTCCTTGTTGGTGTGTCTTTGCCAAGCGTCTCCCTCATGGATAGCGTCGTTAATCCTCCTCAATATTCTCCTTTCAAATATATGGAGGCGATTCTCATCTGCTTTCATTGTGGCCCAAGCTTCTGCTCCATAGGTGAGTACAGGACAGATGAGGGTCTTGTATAACCATAGTTTGGTATGATACGAGATAAACCTGATTCTCATGTGCTGGGAGAGGCCGAAGTAACACCGATTTGCTGAGCAGATTCTTCGACTTATCTCTTGACTGATATGCTTCTAAAGAATGTTAATGGCAATTACGAAGAAACATAAAACATCAATTCTACAGATCATTTTTATCTTCATAATCAATTCAGAAAAGATGATTCACTAAACTCCATTCTGATCTACAAAGGATAAGAGAGGTTAAGCAGCACCAAACCAACATTGCATGTTCTAATATCAGTAGATAAGGAAATATCAATATCATTAGAAATTTTTAATCCATATAAGCACAAAGCTTAATTGATAATTAAAGAAATGTTTTTGAGATTTTCAAAAATATTTTAATTCCAGTCTACTGATTATATTTTGCTGGGCATCAATTATAGATAGCTAGAGAAAAGGAATATTGAATATTGTAAAAACAAAACCACCGAAATATAAAAAACCACAGACCTCTTACCATTTTACCTGTTATGATAGTAGTTGATAATAAATGAGGCCGAGATATAACATACATTTATATGAACTCATTTATTTTTACACACTCGTATAGACAAATACATAACACAATGAGAAACTATTTAATAATTGGCTCACTCACTTCTTTTCAAATGACATAATTAACAGGAATAAATCTGTGAAATAATCTCAAACTCAACATTTATATTCATTATACTCAGCAATTAACAGTATTCCTAGTAATAAGTCTATTTTTGTTTAATTTAAAATTGTTTTGTTTCAGAAATTATGAAGAATAAACTTCTAAGTATAAAAGACTACATTCTTGAGTGTGATAAAATGAGATGCGATGACAGCAAACGCCTTACAAAAGATGTAACGAACACAACTGATAGTGGATTGCCTGGTTCTTTCAGAAAACTGTGTTTAGATTAAATTAAATTATGTTTTCTCTAACAAACACAAGGAAATCCTATATTTGTATAGCTTGAAGTGATCATAAGATTTTGTTTATTTAGATTTTATTTAAATATTGTTCTCTATATGTGAATTTTATTATAAATTATATTTATGGATTATATCATATATTTTACACTACATTATAGCTTCTTTATTTATGATAAATATAAATCTCTAAAATTATTTAATTATGAAATATCTTAAGAAATTAAATTTTTGTTTATCAATATAAATAAAAATATTTTTTTCAAATTATTTATTATTCGATTTACATATTAAACATCTTATCGCTTGTTTTCTAACCGTTACACTGAGGTAGATGAATGTTTCAGAACAAAAATAACAATTGAAAGAAAATTTAAAACTATTAATTGACACATTAACGGGCCTATATTATTATTATTTTTTTCACACTTTGAGGCTTTTGAAGTATGGAGGGGGATAAGTACAACCGCCTTCAGGTATTTATTCTTCAAAGGTTTTAGACAATCCTTGCAATATTGAGATAATGGCATGCAGAGCCTCGTGTAGTCCATTAAAGAGGCAAATCCATACTAGTGGTGCCTGCTATAACTTTGGAATTAGCATGTTACCCGATATTATAATTGGAATTCCCACTACAAAATATAAGCCAGACAGCAAGGAGGCAACTTGAGGCCTGGATTTTGTTGTAAATTGTTGCATCAATCATGGTGATGATGAAGATGGCTTTACTGTCTAAACGTAACATTTTGTTTTATTTCAGCTACCATTTCCTGATATTTTCTGAGTTTCTCTCTTATGTTTGAAAGTTTGAAATATTATTGTCATTAGGAACGGCAACATCAATAAACATTACTCTCTTCTCATTAAAGAAGAGTTTAATGTAGGGATTTCCAAACTTTTTAACCTAAAGGTCACATTGAATCATCCAGTAAGTTCTAAGGGCCACAATGACTTCTCACATAAAGATGAGAGAAGTAGATTAAAATAAAATCTGAATAAGAGAAAAAGAAACTTAAATGTGTGTTTGCATGAATTGAAGAATTGATTCTTATATTTTATTATGTATTGAGATTGATACTCTTATTTTATTCAAATAATTGCAACCTGTTTTAAATAGGTGAATGAATCAGCCTTTTTAAATGTTAAATTTTCAAAATGACAAGATTTTGGGAAAATAAAATTTGAGATTTTAAAAATATGCAATAATATTTTTGATAACAATAATATTTATTTAAATTCCATAAATAAGATGAAGAAACCAACACATGCTTAAGACTGATTGTCCTTTTATATTAAGATTAATATTAATATAAATCATTATTTTTGTGTCATTCACCGGCTCTCATTTCTTAAAAGAAATAAAATTCTTTTAACATAATTATAAATAACTTAGTAGTACTTAGAGTAAGAAGTGCTTACCATATATCGAATTAATTAAGGAAAATAGAATAAATTAACAGATAAAAAAATTCAAAATGTCTTTTTCTGCTTTTTAGAAACATAAAAATATGGATATCTATATTTGTTGACTAACATTCTATTTTCTTTATAATAATAAGACTCCTATTTGTTAAAACTTAAAAAAAATTCTATTACAAACATGCCTAATTATCCAAATCCTGAGTTCTTAGAACTGACAAATGATTAAGCGCAAGTGTTGGCTATAACAAAATAATATATAGTAACAAAGAAAACTTTATCAATTGGAAAATTTAAAAATATTGGTGGACGTTTATTGGCACTTCGTTCCTCATTACAAAACATAATATTCGTCATTGAAAAATGGGATCATAAGATTCGTAAGTTTTTAATGCGCTGTTTTAACAAGACCAATATATTTGGCAAGCAGTTTGTATTTTTCAAAAATATTATACATTTATTTCTAAATAATTTAAAAGGAATGTCAGTAAAAAAAATTGTATTATTTAGTTTTTGTTTTCAAAATTTATCAAAAATAATTTTTGAATAAGAATAAATTATCATAGATGCAAAATTGTTTTCTTTTTATGATTCTTGTTAGGTTAGCGCATTGACATACTCACGGAATTTTCAAATAATGATTTAATACAAAAGTAACATCTTCCTGGAACTTTAATTGTGCATGCATACATGTTTACATGTCTATGAACAATATATGTCTTTCAAATATGACATATGGATCTTTATTTTCATATATAATAACATATATATGCTCGCAGACACATTGTTTATTATAATGTATACATACAATATATTTACTGATGAATATTATTGTACAATATTTGGTAGCCATTTATTACTTATTAATATATTTTCACAAAATATTTCAGTTACATCTTATTGTATAAAAAATCTAACTCTTCTAATAGATATCAAATGCATTAGAAATACAAAATCCAATGTTGTAAAGTAAGTCGATTCAAAGAGTGATAGTTTTTATTTCAAAATATGTATATATTCCTTGTTTTGTAGCTCATCTGTAATATAGACATATATTAAAAAATAATAATAATTAAAAAAAAAAGATAACTAAAATTAAATAATTATCACATTAAATTGATTTATAAGATAAGCACAACCATATAAGATTAACAATTTAATAACAAAACAAAGCCAATATTTTATAACAGTAATTTAATAATATGTAATATATTTTATTCTATGATTCTTTTAGCTACAATGGAAAGTGACCTATAACCTATTTTCATATCCTAGTCAATGCGTTGTAAACCCATACCATATATTTGAGTTTTTTTTATTTACACATTAACATTTTATTTTTTTAAACAATGTCATAAAACAACCAGTTAACATTATCACAACAAATGCTTGCAAATAAGATTTCAATAAATCTTTAAGCCATAATGTTTAAATATTTAAATGTGTATTTAATTTTTTACATGTTATATATTTTTACACCATGTTACGTTTTCATATTTACAATTTGAGTTGATGATAATGGATTAATGAATATTTGGGAAGACACCTTGGGTTGTTTTAATACAATATTAACAAATTGATTTCGATGAAAAAAATTATGGATGATATCCCTACTATTTCATTTTCAATTAAGTAACGTTAGGGAATTACTATATACTTAATTTTCTCTTTTAAAATAAATCCTTAGCAAAAGATTAGATTAATTTTTTAACTATATTCGGCATTACCTTGAAACCTAATAACTAAGTTCTCAAGTGCGCTAGTTATCTTAACGTGGCTAAATTTATTGAAAATAATGAAAACTAGTTTTGTGTTTATCTGTTTGCGCACGATTATCGATAATGTTTAATCCCATTTTAGTGCTCTTAATTTTGCTTTACTCTTTTAAATTGACTGCAATATATACATGAATATTTAATAAAATTACACCTATTTACCAAAAATATTTTCTCATTTGCATTATGACACATCAATTTTGAAAATAATGTTAAAATTAATTGAGGCATTACTACATTAAGGGAAAAATATTTTCATTTATCCATCGTGGAAGGATTCTTGAAATAAAATAATTCATAATGGTTACATTCAATCTGTATTCTTGAAAAACTAAATACAGTTAATTCCCTCTTACCTGATGTGCACTTCTATCCAGCACTTACAAAGAAGGTAAATCATTTCATTAATGTTAGAAAAATAACTAGAAGAATATACAATTTACTTGAGTGCTTACTGGAAATGATTGTTTTAAAAAATATGTGCTACAGATGAAGGTTCATCATAAATTGAGGCTGTGGTGGACGAGAATATTAAGGCATTACCTTAGCAATGATTTGAATACGGCCTGAGCAAGTTGAAGTTTATTTTGTGGTGGACCCGCGGAATGAATCTTGATCTTCCAATTCTGGCTGGAATAGGCTGGTAGCCTGAACTATATTCATCCCTGGCTGCTTAAATTTGAGTTGGTAAGGATGCTAAACCTCAAATAAACAAAAAAGAAATGTTCATCATAAATTTTAATATTTGAGAAAACTACTAGATTTGTTAAAAAAAAAAAAAAAATCAAATTTAGTTGTAATTATCTTATATTTACAGCATTTCCACTACTTAATTATGGGTCTTTGAAATTATAGAAAAAAAAATCTCATAAGCGCTTGGTCGGTTCTCTCACTATTTTTTATCTGATGCATTGATAATTTTTCTTATCCTTTCAGATTAACTGTATTAACAGAGAGAATTAACTGTATTAATAATAATAAATAATAATTAAAAAAAAAAACTTTATGAATAATAAAGTATTTACATAATATTTATTGTGGGTAGCTAATTTTATTACTCAAAGAGCTACATATATGGCCTATACATATTCAATTGAACAAATGAGCAAATCTTGATTACAGTTTCTTATATAAATGGTTAAGGCTGTGCAATTACATTGATTATGCACACAAGTTATTAAAAATTTTCTACAACTAAATATATAAATTCCAATGAGAGCTTGAAGATTTTTTTATTTATACTCCATTGCCGTTTAATTTCTTGGTTAAAATTTATAGCCGTACAAACACCTTCCCAATAGTATGTACAATATATTCACACATAAGATACATAATATAATAACTTGAAACTTGATTAATATTAATAGTTTATTTATCCCCGTTATTATTATTTATTTATATATATATATATATTTATATGCAATTTAACATGGTAATAATTTTTCTTTCTTTTTTTTTACATTTTTTTGGTAACAATATTACACTGATCAGTTTTATTCTACAAAAATATTGTTGTTGATGAAAGTCAACTATTATAATTTATTGCCTGCCTTAAGTTATAGTAGAATACAATTATATCATTTTTTTTTTTTATAAAATGATTTTTAATGTGTAACTCTCCAGCAATTCATATTTCTAAATCGTTCGAAGGAATTGGTTATTTTTATTTATTTTTATTATTTTTTATATAAAAATAAAGTAAATTGTAATATGTATACAGTTATTTATAGCTACAACGACATCGCCTATCTAAAAAGAATGTTTCATGATAATGTACATGATACACAATAATTAATTAATTGCCAATAATTAGAGAGCTAAGTGGAAGAAAATGCTTTGTCACAAAAATTTGAATCTGAGAAAAATTGAATTTAATGTTTTTTATTATGTTCAAAACTGGATCACTCAATTTTCAACTTCTGAAAACTAGCACAATTTAAGGTTTAGAAAAATTAAACAGGGTGCTTTGTAAAAAGGAGTATTTAAAATATTCATCCCAACAAAAATTCCCATTTTTCCTAAAATGTCACATACCATGTTCTTCCACTTGGCTCTTCAGTTATAAGCAAGAAAATTTATATAAAGCTCTTTTGTAGTTGAGAAAATCTTTTTAGTAACAGTTACTAAACAAAGCTAAAAACCATTCATTGTTATTCCAGATGGAACCTTTTACGATATTTTAATATTTCTTTATATTAAATTTATATATGTAATATTTAGTTAAATCAGAACAAATATTTTGGTAATTTACCGCTGTCATAGTTTGTAACTGAATAACATTTAAAAAACTTTTAAAAAACAAAAAAGAAATATTATTTCTCTGCTAAAAAAATATATATATAATAAATAAATATGGGACTAACCATACTCACGAAAAGGATAAAGCCTATCATGGGTATAAATTGCAATTGCAACAAGATATAAAAAGAGATCATCATCATCATCATCATTGTCTATCCTCTATGAACCGCATTAAGCAGTGTGAGGAGGAAGTCTACAGAGCCCTCTCCAGCTCTGCCGGTCCTCTACAAGACGCCTTCTGTCATTCCATTGAAGTCCTCTTCTCTGGAAGTGGCTCTTTACCTCATCTTCCCATTTTCTTCTTGGCCGCCCTTTTCCTCGCTTGCCCTCAACTTTAGCTCGATAGGTTTCGCTAGCGATTCTGCTTGGTTCCATCCTCAGGAGGTGCCCTAGCCATCTTAGTTGACTTTCCTCTATTATATCGTTTGCCGACTTAACATTGAGGTTCAACCTGATGGTGTTGTTGCGTATTCTATCTCTTCTTGTTTTTCCTTCGATCTTTCGAAGAAATCTCATTTCCGATGCCTGTATTCTCGATCGATGTTTCTTTGTCAGCGTCCATGATTCTGACGAGTACGTTAAAATGGGCAGAAATGTCGATCGGAATACAGCCACTTTTGTTTTCTTTTCCACCTCTCGCCTGCTTAGAAAACCTCTCTTCACTGCTTCAAACATCCTGCCCGCAGCTGCGATTCGTTCAGTCACTTCCGAATCGATATATCCATATTCATTAAGGTGCGCACCCAGGTATTTGAAGTTTTCTACCTGTTCGAGGATTTCGTCTTCGACTCTGATGACGCGCATGTTTCTCCTGGGTTTCTTCCCAACCCTCATTAGTTTTGTTTTCGCAGGGTTCATAATCATGTTAATCTTCAGCAGTTCTTCTTTCAATTTATTAATATTGTACTGAAGATTCCTATCAGTGTCGGAGAAAATGACAATGTCATCGGCGAATGCAAGTAATGAGAGGCTAACTGGTCTCAGATTGGCGTATCCTAGGTGATATTTCCACATTTTCTCTTTAGCCCTCCGAATAGCTGAGTCCATAACTAAGATAAACAAAAGTGGGCTGAGACTACAACCTTGCCGGATTCCTATGGTAGTTTCGATTTCCTTAGAGGTGCAGTTGGCAAATCTTACCACGTTTCGTGTTTTCTTATAGAGACTCTCAACCGCCAGGATATGACCATGATCGATCCCTTTTTCTCTTAAGGCCTCTAAGATATCTGACTTTCTTACTCGATCAAAGGCTTTTGTAAGGTCAACAAAGCACACGAACATTTCCCTTTCTTTTTCAAGTACTTTTTCGAAGACCTGTCTCATAGCAAAGATAAGGTCTTGGGTGCTACGATTTTCACGAAAGCCGTACTGTTCCTCTTCAAGCAATCCTTCGATTCTTCTTCTTATTCTCTTTTCTAGAATCTTAGAGTAAATTTTACTTGGTACGCTTAAGAGAGATATACCTCGGTGGTTGTTACAATCTCTGTTATCTCCTTTCTTAAAGATAGGGACAACGACGGCTACTTCCCAATCTTTCGGTATTTTCTTTTGCTTCCACACTAAGTTTAACAGATGCAGCAAAATTTCTTTTCCTTTGGCCCCCATGTATTTTAGCATTTCAGGAGTTACTCCGTCACTTCCTGCGGATTTCCCGAGTTTCATACTACAGAGTGCTTCTTCCAGTTCGTCATCATCAATAAAATCATCCTCTTCCCAGGGTCCTATCTCTCTTTTCTCTTCATCTATGGAGGGCGTTTGTCCATTCTCATTCAACAGATCTTGGAAGTACTCCCTCCACCTTTCCATTATATCATCCTTCTGCCTGAGAATGTTTCCTTCATAAAAAGAGATAGAGTAAAAAAAATAAATAAATAAATGCATTTTTAGCTATTTATAAGTTGAGAGCAACTGGAAGTTAAGCAATAATTTTAGCGATATATTGACATAGAATTAAAATGCTATTGAACAAATATTTTTACTATGATGAAAATCATTATCATTATTTACTTGTAACATAACATATAATTTATTAAAAACAAAAATATGTCAAAGAGAGATGTTCTAATAGTTAGATAGAATCATTTATAAAGCAATTTTGGCTATAGAATCAATGCAGTTTATTTTCTAAGAGTGACTTCAGAACTTTAAAATATACTCGACACTTAAAAGTGAATGTAATATATATTGACTGATGATGAGTTACACATTCGATTTTTATAAAATACTGTACAATAACAATTTTTTTAATCATAGTTACCTTGATGTATATTGATACATTAAATATATATAAATACAGCATTTCAAATTCTATATACAGAGGGGGTTCTTTGTTGCAGCTCACATACTTCACATATTTTACAATTTGCCTTTAAGGCATACTTATACGTATGTTAGGCGTTACGAATATTATTCAGGCAAGGTGTTTTTCAAAGTATTAAAATGAGTCTACTGTTCTATTATATACTAAAAAAGAGAATATTCAAAACATTCAACACTGCAGAAATTTTCAAAGATCTTCAATAGCTGCTATTTTAAAATAAATTTTTAAAATAAATTCAAACTGAAATTATTCACTGAACTAAATCGTTTAAAATAAATAAAATAGGATATGATAATGAAAGACATTAGAATTACTAGTATTATTAATAACTTTTACACCTACAGCCTATAAAATAACTACACGATAATTAAGCTCAGATTTATGCATTGCGTTTTGATATATCTCTTTTTTATGAAGTGGAAAATTAATTATAATTGTAACTGGGAAACTAGAGTGATATTGCTATTGTCATATTCATAAGATAACACGTATAGGCCATCTGATCACAGAGCTACTCTTTAGCTACTAATAAGAAATTCCCATGCTATTTGCCTTGATAGAAAAGGAAATGGCGTAAAAAAATAAATAAAATTAGAAATGGAATCCTTGTCAATCCTTGTCCTTCTTAAATAATAGTTAATAATAGCCCAAACAACTATTAAAAATTTGTTAGTAATGTTTTTTGAAATAAAAAATAATTTTATTCTGAGCTAAAATAACATAAATCCGAAATAGAAAATACATTGACACTCATGCCATAGATACACAGTTTCTAATTTTCGAGAGGTGGAGCCTGACATGCACGGATTTTGCTCTCTCTCTTTCTATTCCTCCAGTTGATTTAAGTAGGTGCGCCAATATTTTGTTGACCTTGGTCATCCTCTCTGCTACATTCTATTGCATCTCACAGATATTAAATCTGTAAGTATTTGAAAAATTTCTATTTTCTGTTTCAACACTTTATTCATGTGGTATATGATTCTATGTTTTTCATTTTTAGTAATTTGTGTGTTTATTTTTACTTATTTCCGATTATTATCGATAATAATAATTGTTATGTAATTATTACGTAAATGTTTCTGACAGATACCATGCAAGTATTTATGTTATTCCTGATATGTTCACATATATGTTATGCTTCTTTTTTATTTTTAGTAATGTTGTTTTATTTTGTTATTACATATTCAGTATAGTGGGGAAAAAAATTTGATCTCAGTAATCCAACAGCATAAAAAAAATCCTCAAAATTTTATTTTATGGGTATGACAGAGATGGCCAAGAAATGATTTATAGGTGCCTTTTACTTCTGAATTATGTAATTTTAATAATAATTTGTGTTATATCTTAAAGAACTCACAATCAGAGTGAAATGAGCAAGTTTGATTTTCTAGTAAAAAATTTGTTTGTTTTTTAATGGTTTATAAATTGTATGGACATTGTTCATAAAAAAATATTTTTAACAGAATCTTGTACACAGTTATTCACTCTAACACCTAGTTTATTAAAATTTAATTGTGAAAACTGATTGTGTATCTCCCAGATAGATGCCAGCACCAGTTTAACTTTGAATGATGCTTGTAAAAAAATGTTAATCTGGCTGTATTCACATAAAATGACAAGTCAATTATGTATCAAACATATCAGCCAATAAAAAACAAAATATTTTCTTTCCATTTGTTTAGTTAACAGTTGGGGAGATGAAAGAACAAGTGGTATTTAAATAAACCTGGAAAGAAGGTTTTATGAATAAAAATGGGTAGGGAATTCCAAAGGAGGTTGCATGTTCAATCTAGTCACATCATTTTATTTTCCATGCATACTATTTTTGTCCAGATTAATTAAAATTTTGAAGTATTAGGCAAGAGAAAAATCTGTCACAAAAGAGTAGCTTCTTCGTAGAACTCCAGAATGTTTAGTTAATGGTTAGTTCATTAGTAACGAACCAGTGGCTTCCATTGACTAGTTCTATGTTCAGATAGCCTAACTTTATTTGTCATATGTATGGGAACAACTAAATTGATATATGTTGTAAAACTTGCATGGTATTAATCAAACAATAATTTATCGCATAAAAGAAATATTTACAAGATTATTATTATTTTTATAATTTTAGATTTAATAATTTTCATGTTATTTCCCAGTTATATAACATCTCATTTAATATATAAAAAATTCTTTTGAGACCCAAAACACTTTGAAACATAGTATAATTTAAGGCAAGCAAGTTTAGACTACTTTGACCCGTATAAACATATAATTTTAGAGTTTTATCTTAATTATAAACTTCACTACTCTTCCTCCGGCCCCATCATCATTCTCATCCTCTTTTTGGCAATGTTTGAATAGAGGATGTCTATAGGCTTTGTGGTGTCGTAAAGTGAAGGGGCTTGCAGGATAATCAGGGCAGTTCCTAAGATGCACATCACTGTAAACACGTATAGGAAGAGGCGATCAAGCACCATCGCTACATATTTCCAGTCTTCTATCACCTATGAAAATATTAAAAAAAAATATTTACTTCTTCTTATTAATATTCATTTATTTCAAAAGATTAAAGACATGATAATTAATAAAAAAAAAATCAATACAGTTTTAAATCCACTGGAAATAGTTTGCAATATTGTTAACTGCTCTAGCTAAACATAAATATGAAATAATTTGGATGGCCATAAAAGTTTTGGTCCAACATGGAACGGTTGATGAGGAAGAGGAAGCCAGGGGACTCTGAAAGTTTAGAGAATTTTAAGGCAAAACAACATCTACTAGACCAATTTATGAAGTCTAAAATTGATCTTGTACACATGTCTAATAAGAAGAGAAGATTACAGGCCCTTGCCTGAGTCCTTCATTGTTAAACTGTGAGTTGAAAAAAAAAAAAATATATGGCCAGCCATCCATTGCACACCTAGCACCTGGAATGTAAATACAAATTTGAGTTATTTCTCTCAACTTTTTAATTTATTATTATTATTATATTTAATTTATTATTTATTCAAGTTAATTTATTAAGTTACCCAAGTACCTCTTGATAAAACATTAATTAGTAGATGTATTTATAATTGTTTATAGCGGTATAAAAATAGTCTCAATATTATAAAATTATCTAATATAAACTAATAATGTAAAATATAGTAAATAAAATAAAATTATATAAATAATATATGATTATATAATTAATATATAATTTAATTAATATATATAATTTTATTTAATATTTAAATTTTTTAAATTTAATATATAATTTTATGGTAAATATATAATTATTATTATTATTTTTATAAAATTTAATATAAAAACCTAATATAACCTAATAACGTATAAATCATTTAATGATGTAAAATTAATTTAATTAGTAGCAGAAAGAATACATATCGCTCGCTACCTTGGAAGAATATCGGCAAAACTCAAAAATTTACGATTTTCCAATTTTGTGTAATCATAATCAATGAGACAATTATGTTGTTATGATGAAGAGAGCCGCAAAAAATATTCATCGTGTGACCGCTGGAGAGCAATTTGGTTTTTAAATAATACTGTCAAGTCAAAAAATTTAGGTCTAAAATTATTTTTGGAATAAAAAGACACCTTACATAAGTTACCTCCAAGCATATACTTGCAAATGTGTTCAAGAAAATATTTATACAATTGTAAGGAAACCTGTAATAATCAGTTGAAATTTGATGATAAAAACTTCAAGCGCCGATTTCTCAAAAGTACAGCTTTCGGAGTTATGCCGGTCTTTTTCCAAGGTAGCTAATTTCATATTTTGTTTGTGAACACATTTTTAAATAAATCTTTTTAAAAAAAGGATTTTATTTATTTTTTTAGAAACAACATAGGTAGTTCTGACATAATAATAGTATAATGTTATAATTCTGACCAATAAAATCATCACTTGACATCATTAGGGATGAGAAACAGCAAAAGCTGCATGCTGTCCATAATTGACAGCTAGTGCCTGGTCATGTTACGAAAACCTTAGCGCCAAGCATAGAGATAAATTAAAACAAATTAAACTTTTTCAAACTTAATTTCAATAAAGTTAAGTTATAGTTAGTGCAAATAGTTTGATTAATTTTTTTTTATTAAGAGTCCTGGAGTTTCTTTGTTCCATAAATATTTCTGTGAACTACTTATCTCTTTCAAAGCATCCTTATTTTTGAGAATCATTTCATAAAATTTTTGGCAAATGTAGTAAAATTTTTTATGAACAATCAACATTGAACTAACTTTTTTATATTTGAAGAAGAGATTTTTCAGTAAACCACGTGTTATTCCTGAAAGAAAATACTCTTTCTAGTGGTGCACTTATACTAGGGAGACACATTGCAAATTCTTACAAAAAATTGTTTTTGTTTTTTTTTGTTGAGAAGAAACCAGACATTTTCGGAAACCGACGGGACACCCTGAAAAGACTTAAATAACGAGACTGTCCAGTTCAAAACGTGACATATGGCGACCCTATAAATAATAGATTTTGGTACCATTTTGAAGTTGAATGATATTGACCTTTGATATCGCTCTATGAAAACTGATCCAAAAATGGTATTATATTTACCCCTCGCAATTGAAATGTTTTTTTAGAGAAAAGAAAAAGTGGCCACCATTTTCCGATGCCTGAAAAACAAATCAATCAAATGTTTAGAGTTGCCATATTGTAGACCAGACCTAAGATCCCATTGAACATCAGTGGAATTAATTGTTAAAACAAACAAAGAAACGATGTCTACAGGAATGATATCTACATACAATCTAATAATTCTCCAAAAGTGGTTATTACCATTAAATATGACAGGATTTAAATATGTTGCCCCAATCAATAAAATGTTGAGACAATTTCCAACTGTTCAAGAGAGCAGTTTTAACTCTTTATAAGAAAGAACTACCAATGCTCAAATTAAAAAAAAAATTAATGAAACAATTTCAGGAACTGATATTGAGCATAAAAAAATTATTTGTTTATGAAAAAAAATTATGTTAGGAGATATGAGCTAGGACATATTTGTCCTCCTGTTCGCTGAGTGACAAGAATTATTATTCAATCCCTAAACTAATTAATGTTGTTATAGCTAATTTCGTGAACAAAAAATAAGAAATTATATGAATACTGTTTTTATTAGTGTAAACAAAGTATACAATTACAGACAAAAATTACAGGTAACTGATTGAAATTAAAATAAAAGTTAAAACATTAAAAGTTAATTCTCGTATATGTGTAACATAAATACAATCTAATAAAAAAGAGCAGAAGAATAAATAATTTTAAAAAATTTCAGGTATCCACAATTTTTTTTTTTTTTTAATAAATGCTCAGTGGAATGGGAATGAAAATTTTTTGAATTTAATAATTTCAAGTTAAATCGTATATTAGATCAATGAATAGTTATACAATTGAAGCAAAAAAATTCATAGGAACAACTGTTTTCTCGATAAACTGTGTCATACTGCACTTATAGCCATAAAATAAATAACCTGTAGCCACAGGCTATTTATTTAGTTGAATTTATGGAACCCACATACACTAAAATTAGCTGGCGCAGTTAATATGTTGGTCCAGGTTGGTACATCTAACAGTCATACAAATGCGAACCAAGACCACCTGTGGTTTTTTATAATGCCTCTTCTCAAGCAGGACGAATATGACCCACCACATTGTCAAATGTATCGTGCATTAATTTGTAGGCTGATTTTTATTTCTATAACAAAAGGTTATTGATAGCCACATGCGCACTAAAAGGTCCTTTCTTAAATCGTATATCTATAAATTAGTATTCAGACTAGTTATTTTGTAAAAATATAATATAATAGTTAATTACATTATCGAACTTGTCTTTGTTCTTAACGTGTTGAGCAATAAACCTGGCGTCTTCGATAGTCTTCTCTAAACTTAGCGGTTTGTCAAAGGTGGGGGAGACATCACCGCCAAAGAGATCCTCGTCACCTCCTGGAGGTGGCGGCAGCTCTAGATCCCCACAGCTGACCCGCTTACTACTGTAACTGAAAATTCAAAGATTAGATATAGTGATGGGTATAACTGGCTCTCTTTAGGTTAACCATTCAAACTACAAGTTGAATTTCCTCAATAAAAACACCAAAGCCAGGTTTAATATGAACTAATCCCATTTTTTTTTACATTTTTTTATATAAAAAATTATGACTGAGAAATAAAAATGGTAATTGAGTAATCTATTTAAAAATAAAAATTTATTTTCATATATGTGAAAAATAAGTATTGTAGGACCATAACCATATAGAAAGATATAGTAAGGATGAGTAAATAATAATAAAAAACAAGAATTAATAACAGTGCAGTGTGACAATAATAGCAAATATATACTGCACACTACTAGCAGTGATTCTACAGTCTATAGAATGCAGTTTTTGATTAAGAGAGAAAATTAATTATGGATTTAATTAGACAATAGTAGTATAGACAACAGAAGAATAATAGATAATGATTAAAGTATGTAAAGGATATAACCACTGGCGTGCACAGCATCCTTTGTAAGAGGGTGCACGAATCACAGTGCTGGGGGTTCTTACATACTTCCCGGTCTTACGGGGGGTCTGGGATATTCTTTACTCTCTGGAAAATTTTATGAAGAATATGCTGTCTAAAACGCATTTTAAACATGTTTTTGTATTGAATTAGGCTTTAAATATTAAATAGCAGAATATAAGAAATAGGATTAATTAAACTCAAAATCTAAGTATAATATGTGACAGTAGAATGTGCAGTCAAGTGACCAATAATGTAGTATATGTGGATGAGAAAAATAATTTAATACAAATATTATTATGTAATTAAAAAACAGAAGAGAGGCACAGATAAACAAATTTTGATAATGGATAAATTGTCCGTAACATTAATATGTGAATAAAGAAATATAGAAGTCTGTGATATTAACAACTAATATCACTTACTATAAAATTATAGTTTTGCGTACCTTTTTTTAAGATCCACTTTTTAACAGAATAGATAAAAGAGATTGCAAAACGGAAGGTGTTTAAAAAATGAAAACTATCGATACAATATATATATATTTTTTTTTTCGATATTCCCATCCCCAGCTGCCTCCAAAAATCCTTTTGGAGCATGCCGAATAAATGCTCCATAACAAGCAAGTTAAGGATTGGACACACCAAGCTGACCCATATCCATCTTCCTTTAGAGATACATAAAACAATGTGCAGTTAGAGATGTGACAACACATCCCTAACTGCAGAACATTTATTTCAATGTCGAAACTATCAAAGAGAAAGACCATCCATCACCTTAATATTGAAAACTCAACTCCGTACAAAGAAAAATGTGGAATTTAGAAAATGCTTAATTATCTCGCTACAACAAAAGTAATTCATCTAATTCACTGCCGGCAATGCCAATCGAAGTGATGGTAAAGAAAAAAGGAAAAAAAAAACTATAGACTAGAAAAATATCAATTATCTCAAGACATCATTCATTACTAATGATCATGACAATCGAAACGACATTAAAGAAAGGAGAAAAAAAACAACAAATAAACAACTATAGACTAAAAAAATATCAATTATCTCAAGACATCAAACAGTCATTACTAATGGTCATGACAGTCAAAAGAACATTAAAGGAAGAAGAAAAAACAACTATATTATTATTAATTTTCACAACAGTCCTTAGCAGACCTGGGCCTCAGAAACAAACTTTCGCCAGGCTTCCCTATCGACAGCCATCCTTCTTCATCTTCTTATGTATGGCTAAGGTTGTCTTCGACGTCGTCGATTCACCGCAGGCGGGGTCTTCTCCTTAGGTGTGCTTGTGCCTCCCGGATGGCCGTAGAGTAGTTTCTTTGACAACCTCTCTTCCTCCATCCTCTCTGCATGCCCTAACCATTTGAGGCAGTACCTTTCTATAGTGACCACGATGTCCTCATTGTTGTAGAGCTCATATAACTCTACGCTTTTCCTTATTCCCCATTGATCATTTATTATTATTTTTATAAAAAAACAACTATAGACTAGAAAAGTATGATAACTTAAAGAACAAAACAAATTAATTTTGATTTTGTTAGAAACACTAATTGAGAACGATTAAATTTCTTAATAAATTCTAAAATTATTACATCTCATGTAATTCTCTTAGGAAATACCGGCTGTGGGACACATTACAATTTTATAATCTCTAAATTAAATTCTTAGTGTTCCCTTTTCTGTGTCTCAACAAGAGAAAAAACAGATCCTTTCTAATCAGAAACCTCCGTAAGTGCATATAAAGACTGCAGACAGGAAATTAACGGAGAGAGGAGAAAAAAGGTATACAAACTTCCAATGGTCACAATAGACTGCAGCTAGTGGAGTGAAGGTTAAGAAAAACTACTGTTTTTCAACTAAAAACATTAATCATTAGATTAAGGAATAAAAAACATAGGATTGTCTATTCCTGAACATTTTTTCCGCCACTTATATTTTTTAAGAGCTTGCTCAAAAAGGTTAGCAATGATTTCACAAACATATTTATTTAATGAAGGTAATGAAATAAATATAGGAAAAGTGAAGGTTTTTGGGAATTCTGATCATGTGAGTAATTTATCTTGTAATTTGTATATCCAAGCAAAAGAAAAAAATAAACAATAATAATTTAATTTTTTTATTTCAAATGTAATAAAATATGGTCAGAAGAATGCCAATACCTTTCCTTCATTAGTTCTTGTATGAAAATTGCCATTTTAGATTCAATGGATTAATGATATCTAATTTTATTATGACTAAAATAAACATTAGTGACATGTTGGAAAGTATTCATGTTTTATAATCAGAAACAGGCATAGGTAGAAAATTTACCTGAGATATTTGTTAACATCGGGAGGAACTTGAAAGGCGTGTGTGATGATGGCCTCAGGAGGCTTGTCTTCATCATCATCGTCTACAGAGTCGTCTGACTTGGGCCTCTCGATGAACAAAACTTTTGGCAGTACCTGTTTTAGAGATGAGATTTTTATTAATTGATAGAAATAAACTCTCATTAAGGCTCAAGTATTTTCATACAAATAACAGAACCACTAAAGATGAAAATTATTAAAAACGAATATTAAATGTTCAGAAGAGAAAAAAAAAATAGAAAAATATAATAAATAATGATTGAGTATCAATTACAGGATTCATTTGTGTGATGAATGATGTGATGTCAGCAATTTACTAACAATAATTACTGAATGACATACGGGTCCTCCAAATAACAAACAGAGGTATGTCTGCTTTAACAAACTTATCACTAGTAGTAAAATACTGATAAAGGGACGGCTTTTAATGATGGTAATAGCTATGATTGTGACTTATTTTCTAAAATATGCAGACAAAAAATGAATATTTATTAGCCAAAGTGCAATTACTTCACTTTAATAGATTTTTTTTGAAAGCTAATCTTAAATTTGGAAAACTCTTTTTTGTACCAGCTGTGGAGACATTCTCCAATTTACATCTGCATCTGATTTTCAATTGTAGATTTGAAATATTTTTAAGCTGATTTGAAACTCAAGGACTATATAATTAAATAGATAATAGTGCAGTGGGCTGATTGAGATCAATAATTCAGAAATTCAAGAGCATTAGAGGGCCACCAAAATGATTCTTATGAAGCGATCCATCAATTTCTTTTTTCTCATCTTGAACTTTCCAGACAGTCCTCATTTATGAAACATACGTAGTCAAAGTGTGGGCAAATAGATGAGGATACTAGAAGTTGACAGGTATCTCTGGGAAATGAATCATGGAATTTTAGGAAATATGGTTATTACAAGATAAATATTGATCAAAGGTGAATTAGAGGTTTTTGTTAGAGTTGTGGAACAAATGATGGATAGTAGGGAAGGGCATTAAGGGAGGGTTTTGAACTGACGAGGATGGCCTTAGTTTTCTATGGGTTTAGGTGCAACTTATTCACTATTGCCCATTAGCTGAAGATGCTAATTTAATCTTGGAACTATCAAGATGCCTCGAACGTGTCCAAAAGGCGGGAGAGTAAGTAAATTTGTTGGTCATCTACATATAAATGATATAAACTAAAATGGATAAAGTTTGGTGTTATTAGTGTAAATATAAAACAGGGTTGTGGAGGAGAGAAGATTCATTAAGAATACCTAGCTGTTTGAGAGGGGTGAGATAACAAAATGTGTAACCAGGTTGAAGCACTATTTGAGAGGAAGAAGTTATTTAGTTTGGAGAAAATAAATTCAAGATGAAATTCATCGAAATGTTTTAAAAATCGAAGAGGACAAGGATCGTGATTTTTCGTTAGCCTATAGAAGAATGGAGGTGCTTAATTTTTTGGTATGGCGGTTTGAGTGGAAAAACCAGAACGAAAACCTGATTGTGAAGGATTAAGGAGGGAGGAAAGTGGTGAGTTGGGAATAGAATAATCTTTCCAGTGCATTTGATGATTGATAAATTAGAGAGGATGCGCATGGGACTAAAGTCGGAAGCTGTAACTTATTGTAAAATATTTTTTTAGTCTATGGGAAAAAAGGAATTTTTAAGGGAAAAGTTGTAGGAATATAGAACAGCAATTAGGTCATTGGCAATAATGTGAGATCACAGGCATGACAAAAGGTTGAATCTATAAAAAATAATTACCTGAATGAAGACCCTGTGTACCCAAGGCTTCATGCGATGAGTGACTGGTGAGCGGAAGTTAACGTTGAGCACGGCTATGGTGACGACGACGGATGCCGTCACAAGCATCATCGTGAAGAGGAGATACTTGCCGAGGAGGGGGACAGTGAGAGAGGTCGGTGGGATAATTTCGGCGAGCAAGAGGAAGAAGACGGTCAGCGAGAGAAGGATGGATATACAGAGGGACACTTTCTCCCCGGAGTCAGACGGCAGGTAGAAAACTAGCACAGACAGGAACGATATTCCGACGCAGGGGATTATTAGGTTGACCGTGTAAAAGAGCGTCTTCCTCCTCAGGGTTATGTTGAAGATGATGTCCGGGTAGGGTTCCTCGCAGCACGAGTAGAACTTTTCGTTTCGGACGGCTGGTACCTTCATGATGTCCCATTCGACGGATAGGTAATAGTCCTGGAGGTCGATCCCTATCTCGATAGTGTCCGAGTCTGGAGACTGCGACATGTGCCTCAGGTCCACCTGTTACGGAAAAAAATAATAATTCATTACTTGGTAAAACAATTTAGAACAAAAAGTATCATTAAACAACAAAAACAAGCTTTGTTCCCACGACTATGGCTTGCGAGCGTACTCATAGACTTGTAGTCTGTTGTGGTCTATCTAATTCTGACCTCAAGCTATTCTCATGGTGCAGAAAGGCTTGTGGCTTGGCGAATCTCGAGCGACCACTAGTTGAAGAGCCACCGAAGTGTTTATAGGTAAAAATTAAAAAGTCAACAAAAAGCTGGATTCAAAAAAGATTTGGAAATTAGTAATATAAGATAAGAGGAAAAATAAGAGAATTTTTAAAAATAAGGTTTGGAGAAAGCCAAACTGGTCCAAAGTAATCTGAGGAAAGAAGAATGATGTATAGGAAAATGATGAAGGAATATAGGAAAGAACGGAAGAGAAAACAAGAGAAATTTTCATGAAGACATTACTATGGGTCTATAGAAAAAAATATCAGACGATTTAAAACAAATAAACTACTTAGTGATTTATTACTAGCCCATCATCACTAGGAAAAATTTGAACAATTTGAGATAGCCTCAGGAAAGGATCATTAGTGTGAATAATTTTGTACTAGGATAAAAAACAAAACAAAGTATTCTACTAAAATAAAATAAAAGAAACAATTGTTGTTTTGTTAATCTTACTGGGGCGAGAAATCTACCAGACACCGTCGAAAATTATACATTTTTTTTACAAAGCAATGAAAAGGATACCCGCAAAAGTTGTTTAAAATCATTTATTCGAACTTAAGTCATACAATGGATTAATAAACATTTTACTTTCCTCACGGTGATGAAAGAACCATTGAATTTCCCTTTCGCTTTTATTGAAATAAAATAGATTTGTCCACTAGCTCTAGAATGAAGAGTCTTTTGAAGTTGAGGATGCCAACAACGAAAAAAATTACATTTTTTAAAACTTCAACTCAATTGAGGAAGTATGATAATAAAAAGATGTCTGTTGGTATAAATGTCTATATACAAATGGATCATCTTTATTCCATGAAAAAAAAGTAAGGAACGTCCAAAAAGAAAAAGAAATAAAAGAATGTGCATTGTTTCTACCCAGTGGTTACCGGATCCCATCTAATCCACAGTGGAAATTAACTTTGTATTTCCTGAATGGGTTGGATGGCAAGGAAGAAAGAAACAAAAAAAAAGGAAGAGGAATTACTTTGGGAATTGTTTTCACTTGCCCTTGTGACATTCTTCTGTGACCGAGCTGAAGGAACTAGGCGAGCCCTTCTCCTCCCCCCCCCTTTATCGCACTCCGACGATGTATCCATTTTCATTTCAAATGTCCTCAAGGGTATATTCTTTTTAAGTTATCTCACCAACTTCCAGTCGGATGGTTATTGCCGTCAAGTCGGATATTTATTTCAGTTTGGGTCACCGGTCCAATACTTTTTATTCAAAACTATTGCATTATATTTAACATTTCTTTTAAAATATTTGGTCTTTCGATGGGAAGAGGGTGGGATTGGGATGGGGGTATATTCTAGAATGATGGAATATTCTCATCAGCTGTAGTGAAATAAATTTTCTGTGGTTTTGGCATAATGTTTTGGAATAACATTTATATTTTTCCTTTTTTCTTAAATTACCGAGATATGGGAGTATGAAACCTTTAATTTGTCGCCATTTTGAAACGAAATGGCGGATGGTAATGTCGAGTTCCGAGGGTAACTCTGGGGTAACCTGACTTTGATTCCAAGTCTAAAAAAAATTGCACGGTAGACTCAGAGAAAAGCCACTTCGACGTACGGCAGACGGACTGATTTTTTTTTTCATTCGATATTTGGATTCTACCTATTTTTTAATGTGAAACATCGAATTTTGAAGAGGGTTAAAAAAAAAATGTTTCTGGATAGATTACAAAAGGTTCATTGTTGAAAATAAAACAAAAGGTACGTACGTGAACAGAACACGGAGAAGAGAGGAATGGAGAGCATGACATTGGGAATTTGTTGGGGTTATTTAGAAGGTAAACATAATAAAGGTCCCCTCCCCTTCCCTTACCGTTTCATGGGAGGGAGGGGATGCATTGGGTTCTTTCTTGGGTTTTTCACTCAACTCAAATCCCAACTCGGGTCTTACCTCGAAAACGATGCGTCGTACAGAAAAATGTGTCTTATCTCCAATAATAGCTGATAATATTTCCTTTAAGAATGTTTATATTCATTTCCTTCGTGTCTGTTAGAGGTTTCGAGAAAATCGCTAAAAATGGCCGAATTATGGCGGTTTAAAATCTCTAATCGGCCGCCATTTTGAAACGAAAAGGTGGATTGTAATGTAGAGTTTCGAGGACCATCCAGGGGTGGCCTGTGTCTTTGGTGCCAAATCTCAAGAATATCAGTTCTAAATTCTCGGAGTAAATTCGCTGACAACGAACGGCGAAGGGACGGATTTTTTTTTATTCGATATTTGGATTCTACATATCTTGAAATGCAAACCTCGAATTTTGAAGGAAGATAATTTTTTTTTTTCTATTACAAATGTTCATAATGACCAAAATGATGCATGAGGGGGAATATTTAATTTTTCTTTTTTGCGAAACAAAGCACTATAAACTGATTTGACAAAAAATAATTACTAATATTTAAAAAACGATATTGATAACAGCACTTAGGAATAATTAAAAAATAAAGATTGTATGCTTAACTTTTAAGCCCGATCCTCACGAAGGCTACACTAAAAAAAAAATCCCTCCAGGAATAGTTTGGAAACAGCTGTGTTAGAGGAGGGACGAAGACCACACTTATTAAGTCTATTTTTTTGACCGCACCCCCGATCAACTTCTCCCTTTGAGATATTTTACATTATATTTTAATATAATTTTTGATGAAAGTCTAATGTGACCTTCAAGTAAAGTACCGCTTCCGGTTTTCCAATTTAGACTAAAATCTAGTATGTTATTTAAATCAATATATAAGTCACAAATACTAAATTTGAGAAGTTTTTCATAGTATTTTAATATAATTTTTGATGGAAATCAATTATGACCAAGTAAAGTACCACTTCCGGTGATCAAGCAATGACTAAAAAGGGAGGTTCACAACTAGATTTTACAAAAATCGTAAATACAAAATTTCAACTTTCTGTGGCTAACCGTTCTTGAGTTATGCGAGATGCGAACGTACGTACGTACAGACACCACGACGAACTAGTCAAAATGGATTCAGGGATGGTCAAAATGGATATTTCCGTTGAAATCTGAAAACCGAAAATTTTCGCGATTACAATACCTACTTTACTTCGTATAAGGAAGAAAAATGAATTTTTAATGTTCCCTTTTTAATTCCTTGTACGCAGTAAGGGAAGTATTGTAATCGCGAAAATTTCGGTTATCAGATTTCAACGGAAATATACATTTTGACCATTCCTGAATCCATTTTGACTAGTTTCGTCGTACGTACGTTCGTATCTCGCATAACTCGAGAACAGTTAGCCGTAGAAATTTAAAATTTTGTATTTAGGATTACCGTAAAATCTAGTTGTGAACCTCCCTTTTTAGTCACTACATGATTACCGAAAGTAGTACTTTACTTCAAGGCCATTATTGATTTTCATCAAAAATTATATTAAAATATAATCCAAAACTTCTGAAATTTGGTATATAAGATTTATATATTAATATAAATATCATACTAGATTTTGGTTAAAATTGGCAAATCGGAAGTAGTACTTTAGTTAAAGGTCATTAGACTCATATAAAATTATTTCAAAATATGATGTAAAACATCTCAAATTCGGTACATAGGACTTTTATAACAATATAAAAGTATTTACTAGATTTTGGTTAAAATTGGTGAACCGAAAAGGGTACCCTACTTGAAGATCATAATAAACTTTCATTAAAAAGTATATTAAAAAATAATGGAAAACATTTCAAATTTGTTGCATAAGACTTTTGTATCAATATAAATAATATGCTAGATTTCGGTTAAATTTGGATAGCCGTTAGTAATACACTAGCTGAAACTGTTTTTTTTTTTTTACCTCCTTAGATACGAATCGTGCAAAAATTCACCAATACAGGTTTTCATGGACAAGCACGTTTCTAACCATTTTTAACATGTTTATAATGGTGTGTGTGTGGATGTCAATAGATGGACGCCAACAGACGTCGCGACGTCGATTTTCGGTTTTTAGATACTGCTATATTCTGTAACTAAATTCAGGATCACTTTTTAAGCCACCGATGTATAGTTTTAGTTGGCGTACAAGGAAGTCATACGGTGTCCACATCAGATAATTTTTAATTTAACAAAGTTTGTAAAATAAATTAAAGTTGCACCATCTTACCACAAATAGTTCCACCATATGACAAGATATGACATTATTTACACCCGGCAGCTTATAATTCCGAATTTAACATACTATTCATTTAGCATGATTGTGTTAGCTAAGGATGATTGTGTGTACCACAAACATTTTTTTATGGAATTTTGCTTTCTTGAGAATATTAAATATTTTGAATTCAGTTGTAAGAAGGCAGGGTTTGGCCTCAAGTAAATTATAGTGGCAGCACTGGTCTGACTGTGGGCGCTCAGCCAGGCTGCACACAAAGAGATCTTGTTCTCATCATTACTCAACCATAGTAGCCAAAGACCATTTTGTTCCTAACCCTTTGCCAAAAAGCAAAATGGCCAAGCTAGGGAAAAGGTTTTATTTATGAAATTGAAAATGAAAATATCACTCACGCTTGGGGCGTTATCCTTTGCGACAAAAGGAAACGAAATATGGATTTGAAAAGTTAAAAATTATTCAGTCGGTAGAAATATATCTGGAATCGATTCGATATTACTGCATATAGAAAAAAAATTATAATTGAATCGAAAAGTAGTTAATGTATTTTAGCTATTTTTTTCATGAAAGAATAAGGAACAAAGCTCTATACAATAGAGATTGCTATTTCATGGCAGGCATCTTACTGTATGTCTTCATTAATAATAACGCAGACTATGTAGGAGTATTGTCAATACTCCATACGATGTCACCAAGAATAAATAATGACCTCAATTTACCTTCTTTTTTCGATCTCCTAAATTCCAAATTTTAAAAAATCTACCAAAACCGTTTTAAACAACATAACTGCTTAGTTCGAAATCCATTCAGCAAAATATAACCCATATAGATAGATGGAAGAAGAACTTTATTCTGGGACTAGATCCCTTAAGAATAACGTGATTGAACAAGTAAAACATACGCAATATCTGGCCATAAGATTACAAAAGTTAATATGAGATTTTAGTCCTGGCATTGGACTAAAAAACTCTCACACCTTTGCCTCTGTGGTTTATATGCCCATGCTCAACCACCACTGGTTTCAACTTCCTGAAATCTTCCTTTTCCCACAAATGTGGGAGAACATTTTCGTTCATGCGTTTGTAGACCGAGTTTAAATATTTTAGTTTGTTTTAATTAATTTTCTTGTTTATATCTTCTATACGTGGGCATATAAAGTTGTTTGACTTAGTAACGAAAGAATCCTTAAAAATTTAATAAGCACTGAACCGACTGGTAAACGTAGGTATATCGAACACTGAGCCGAGGATATACCGAAACGTAGGTTTTTAAGAATTTGGCTTTGGACGGTTCTCACGGAAGCGTGTAAACAGAGATCGGTAGTATCGGCATCGAACCTTCGGGTTCCCTAATCCTTTTATTATTGTTATTATATCTTCTATATATGGTAAGAATTTACCTCTGTTAGCACGACTTTTTGACAATTTGTCCGAAATAGAAGACAGTCGTGCTATATATGGAGTGTATTTGGAAAAGAAATATTTTAACCCTAGCGGAAACATGTGGAATCATAAAGCATTGAGGATTTGCTTACATAAAATTATTATATAATTAATTATATTATATTTTAATATCAGCTTACGAATAGTAACAAATATTGATTCGAAAATGTAAATAGTTGCAAAACTAGAATAATATTTTAATAACCATAATTTAAATATATTTTAAAAAAAAGGTATGTAATGATATAAAAACCAATATATTTTTGCACAATTAGAGGAATAAATTTTGTCATTTATACTAGCATTTTAATCAATTTTATATTTTTGAATGATATTGACAGACTGGAAATACCTCCACTGAAGAACTCATTACACAATGCAATTAATTACCTAATTAAGAATTTAAATAATAAATAAATGAATAAAAGTGAAACTGTCTTTCTAAATTCTATTTAAATTTAAAACATTGAAACCTCTATAATAAAACCTTTAGATGCGCCCGAAAGTATTCGTCATTTAGACCCCTAAAACAATCAGACAACCTGTAGTTTAACCTGTAGACAACTTTATGGTGGGGTCCCATAAATAAATAAGGCTTATAAATAATAAGTTAATAAATAAATTAGTTAATAAACTAAGGCTCAATAAATAAATATTATGTTTTGAATTTTTAACAGTAAACCCTCCCAAATTATTTCTTAAATACTCACTATTTCTTCAGTTTTTTTTATTAAATTATTTTCCTTTGTTGATAGAAAACATTTTATAAAAATGTCTTTAGAGCTTTCTAAAAAGCTTTATAACAAAGAATTTTCAACAAATTAGTAGGAGTATGGGAGAGTAATGATGAGAAAAGTAATGATGGCATATTACCTTTTCATCTTACCTGAATTGAGGGTATATTTACAAATATTGCTACTAAAGTTGTTTCGCTTTATTTATTTATAAAAAGAAATAAACTCAAATTGTTTAATCATAAAACTAATGGATATAGAAGGGACGACGGTAATTACAAAAAAAAAAAAAAAATGTACACAACGAATTTTCTTATCTTTGTTTTTTTCCCCTTAACTTACACAAAAGCGGAAAACTTTAGATTTCTTGAAAAAAATGTGTTGTGAAATGATACATAAGCTTAAACTACCTTCTACATTCCATCTAGTTTCAGAAAAATGCGCTTAAAACAGAAGAGAAGCTTGGCACTTTCAGTGTGATTTATAGTATGCAAATTGATATTCTCAAAATATAAATGCTGGCACTTAATGTTTTATAATATAGCACCACATTTGGCTGTAATTTCCATTGGACATAAAATTTAAAATTATATGCGAATCTCTCACTTTATTTTTTAATCAAGTAACATCGAATTTAGGTTAGATATCCAGCTCAATGGAGTGATACTCGGTATGAAATTTTATTTTGTTTATTTTAATAAAATCAAAAAATCTTTTTTTTTAATTTTTAGTTCGGCCTTTCTTCTCTAGCGGTTCTGAAAACTGTTATAAAAATCCTCTATTTTCTGCCAATAACAAAGAATCTGCTATGATTAATTCTCTTGAAGCCAAATTTTTAAATCATTTTCATAATTAAATGTTTTTTTTTATTTAGTAATTATTGGATAAACAGTCCCTAAATAACATGCAGTTTGCCACTAGAGCCTTCAGATGATGTGTATTGATTTTAAAGGACCACTGCAGACAATTTACCGCACTATCTAATTGCTTGGATTTTGTTCTCATTTTCTTGATAATTTAATTATGTTTACTTTGTTGAAGATAATATTTGAAAATACTAGATGTTAATTGAAAAAAAAAAAATTGTCTTATATTCATATGCTAAAATATCTTAATGAAATTTAAGTAGTGACTTTTGCCTACTTATTGAAACCGTACGTATCTCAGATTCGCAGATAAACATAAAAATATATATATATATATATATATATATATATATATATATATATATATATATATATATATAAAATAAAGAATAAATAAAAACAACAAAAACTTACATAATAATGCTTATACCTCAGTGATATATAAAACATGAAATACAGTCTTAAATTGTGCATTTGTACCTAAAGAAATAATAAAATTCTGAAGAGTTTATTATTTCCTTTTTCTTTATGTTTTAATTGTTTTTTCTTAATTGTTCAATATGACCTCTCTTATTTATTGTAAAAGACAATAGGGTACTTAAGTATTAATTTATGGACTAATTAAAAATTATTTATTTTTCCCCATGCGTGAATAAACATTCTTTTTTTTCCAAATGGATGCACCGCCATTAGGTAGCTAATAAAAACTGATTTCATAGTCAACAATATAATGAACATAATCTATTTTTCAACTTTTTTGCAAACGTGACACAGAATGTTTCTAGAATAAATGAAATTTATTACCAATGCTTTATTGTCTTCTCGAAACTGCGCTAAAATTTATTAAGAAGGTCATTCCGTTTAACAATCTCCAATTTTAAGTATCTATTGTCGTAATATCAGGCAGAGAAATCGTAATTTCGAAGCTGGGATGAGAGCTATAATTTTTATTACCGTTTCCAATTTATATTTTGTTCTCTTGATCCAAGAAAACAGCTAATCTTCATATTGTTGTTATTTCGAATCATAAATAAGTTGTTTTCATCGCTAAATTGCTATCCGCAATCTTGGTACAAAATGGTAGGCATGCTAAAAAATTTATTTATTTATCAAAGAATTAGATCGTTATTTGAACGGATACATTTTTTAGCCAGTAAAACGTTTCTTAAAAACCTTTTGCTTACTGCTTCTCAAAGTATAAAATAGTTTCGCTTATAAGTAGTAAATTATTTATTAGCATATACAAAAAAAAAAAGTTAGGATTACTCACAATCTTTTTTAACATAATAGATGATCAGCATGCTAAATTCAGGATCACGGTCTAGTTTAAGTACTATCGTATCCCGCTGAAGAGACAAATACGGTGGAGTTGTATGTGGTAAGAGGGTCCAACTTCCTTTTTTTTTTTACTAAGCTTGTTTTTATGAAACCTTTACATTTGTTGTCATCAGTAGTGTAGCCAGGTTTTCGTTTCGGGGATGGGGGAGGGTCCATCCAAGTATCTA
Source organism: Rhaphigaster nebulosa (assembly GCA_948150685.1). Taxonomy (NCBI): domain Eukaryota; kingdom Metazoa; phylum Arthropoda; class Insecta; order Hemiptera; family Pentatomidae; genus Rhaphigaster; species Rhaphigaster nebulosa. The sequence goes on from OX411312.1 coordinate 65,930,000, forward strand.
CTTTAAAGAAACCCACCCCAACTGGGGATGTAAGGGATAATCTCTCTACATAATATTTTCTATGCCAAGGCATATTACTTATAAAATAACATTCAAATATGTTTATACAATTTTGGTTTATAGATAAGAATAAGTAATAGTATTTTGTAATTTTCGGGGAGGAGTCCGGACCCCCTGAATTCTCTCTCTGGCTACGCCACTGTTTGTTATTTTTAATTTTTAAAGTCAAGAAAAATGATTGAATCAAACTTAAGCAAGTAAACAAATAACCGCTTGTCACTATGACAGGAGACACCTGTATGCTGATAAAACAATATGGTGGCCATTCAGCAGAGTGAAACTGCATTTAGCACACAATCCTTTATGTAAAACTGAGCCTGTTATTTGACTTTTGTTCTATTGCTATATTTAGCATAATTATCACATGAGAAATTGTGAATATCCTCATTCATTTAAATAAAAAATATTTAAAATCGAAGAACAAACGTATCAACGATAAAAGCCTTCCTGGTGTTTCTCGGCTAAATCTAAGAACGGTGCTCAATGTTGTCATTGCAGTACCAGAGCAGGTAACCAGCTAATAATTAAATAATTATCGATAATTATTAATATATTTAATGGATTTTATAATAATAAGGCATAACAAACTCGAATGTTCGATGCCGAAACAATTCCTCTCCTGAACCCTGCCGAATCTGCAAGGCCTCGATTCAATCTCTTCCCACTTACGTCACAGTCTATCCTAAGGATGTGAACTCGTCGAATTGATATTATAATAATGATATTTAAATAAACATGCAACAAGAACTTACGAGGTATCCGTCGTATGTCCATGAACCGAACTTCATGAAGCAGGTCTGCTCATCAAAAGGAAAGTACTCCACGTTGATCTCGCAGAACGACTTGTAGATGGCCGGAGGTTTCCAGACGACTTTTCCAGTATGGTGGAGGATAGCTTTCGTCATTATCGTCACCTCGTAGTTACCATCAGCGCTGGAGAGAAAAATTAAACAAAATTTTCAATTTATAATAATGATCATTAAATAAAGGCAATCATTTTTTAATAATAGCGAGTAAAAAAGTCTGTGCGTTTTTTTATGAAAATTAAAATTAAAAATTTATCTTTATTCTGGGACGCTCAGTGAACAAAAACCTAAGAACACAAATCAAGCAGCATTTGTCCGGTTGCACTATGGATACTTAATTAAATTGGTATATAAGGTAATGTGGGGTAAGTGCGTAATTGTCTTGTCAAATCCAAGCCAACAGTTTACAGCTGTCCTGTACGGAGAATGAAGCCTAAACTCTGAAATATCAGAAATAAGCCACGAAAGTTCGCTAAGGTGAAGTATAATAAGTAGTAAATCCGACTATTCAAAGTTTCAAAGTGACGAATATGAAAATTGCATTTTTCCATATTCGTCACTTTGAAACGGACTAGTTTAGGCGCGTATAGTGGCAAAGTCTTGAATCTCTGACCTCTGAAAAAAACAAGGCCTCAACTCTTGATTAGGAATTCATGACTTTTCCACTATGCGTGCCTCAACTAGTGCCTTTCAAAGTGGCCAATATGAAAATTGCATTTTTCCATATTAGATAGTTGGAAATGGTAGGCGTCCGAGTGCGTCATGGACGGCATATTAAGCTGATGCATATGAGCTATGTAATCGCTTCTCAATCAACGCCAGAGAGTATAAACATCGATTAGGAGTACCGCTGGTCGCCTTCATGCTCAGCGAGTTCAATTTGTCATAAATCGAAACTCCACCATCAACGCTTGGCAATGTCTCTATTGATTTACGTTCACCAGAAATCTCGATTTATCGTCTACGCCATTTGTCTCCTACTTTTTATACCATAAATAAAATTGTATAAAATTATAACTGAGTATTTACTTATTTAATTGTTTTTGAGGTGAATACATCAATGAATTAGCTAATATAGTTTAGGAAATACAAAAGCTAATAATAACAAATTCGGGCAGCACCAAATGTATCGTATACATCGATGAATATCCTTCTTTTCACATCATAAATAAAATTATAACCGAGAAATTGTTTTTTTTTTTGTATTTTTTTTTTATCACGATCTTGGCATTAAGAAAATGTTTCCGTCTCAAATAAAACATAGAAATTCTGAGGACTTTTTAACATTTAAGAATGGCTATGATATACTTCTTTCCTCCCCAGTTCTTGGGTGCCTTTCAGCCTGGACCCTCAGCCTCAGTCCACCGTTATCAATCGTCTCTTTTGCATGGCCATATTTTTCATTTGGGAAATTAATTTTTCTCTTCTGTCTTTCAAGTGCCCTCCAGCTAGCTACTGTATACGTGTGCTTCTGGGTCTACCCACCTATATTTAGTTTCCATGAACTATTTTAATTTTCTGTTCTCTGGTAGTCTGCAGACGTGTTTAAATCAGCGCAGTTGACGATCTTCCATTTTTTCCTTCAGTGACACCATTTTCAGTTTCTCTCTGACGACTTCATTCCTTATGCAGCTCCTTCTTATTTTTCTATTTTCCTTCGCAGGAATCTCATTTCTGAGGCCGTCGTTCTATTAACTGCTCGCTTTTGGGCCGTCCAGTGATCTGTCCCATGCAATAGGATGGGCAAGAAAATTGTTTTATACAGTACTAAATCGGTGATACTATTGATCTCTTTTTTTCCAATTATGTGACTGGTTTGGTGTTATGCAAGATTGACCTTTTTAATCCTGCTGTTTACTTCATGATCGAGGCTTCCATCTCTGCTTACGATCGTGTTTAATACGTGTTTACAGACTCAAGAAGTTTTCCGTTGCAGGACACATTTGGATTTATTTCATCTTACCCTACTTGCATGATCTTAATTTAGTTTGAATCTATGGTCACGCCTTTTCTATATAGTTCCTCCCTCCACTCTTGCAAGTTCTCTCGAGAACTAGCTACCAGAACTATGTCCTCAGCGAAATAATCGCAGCTTGGACTGATATTGGCATCACGTTTCTGTACCCTATCAGAGTTTCTGCTGTTCTTATTTTATACATTTTTAAATCTTCACTAATTTATGAAATAAATAAAAACGGACTCAGGCTGTTCCCCTGTTTGACCCCAACTTGGAAGTAAGAAGGCTGGGATTCTTTTAAAAAAAAAGAATTTGAATAAAAAATTCAAAATTAATCTCTAATAAAAAAATTCCCATTAACATCGGTGGATTGACGTTATACAGAACGTCACTCGACTATTACACAAAGTTTCAATATTCACGGGCGTCAACTTCACTAACAACTCACCAATGCGCTTAAGTAGATGTGCAAGTGTATTCCGTCCCTTAAGACGAATAGGGTTGTAAGATATAAAAGTGGTTTCCGTATTCGGGGATTTAATTATTTATTATATTATATATTTTTTTTATATTATATAGTATTTATTAAATTAAATTTTATTTTAACATTTTTAGTTTTTCAAGTATTGGCTATTTATAATTTATTACCATATGATGATGAACTTAAAAAGATATAATAAGGAACATCAACAAAAAATTGGAAACAATTAAATTATAATGAAATATTTTTCACTATTTAGAGCTCACAAATTTTCAAAACATTCACGGGATCACAACGAGTCATTTGACCCACCAAACTTGAAAATTGGTTGAGACATTTTCTCAAAAAATCGTTAGATATACTCAAACGGACAGATTTAACACAGCTAATATAACATTTCTTTAATATTTTCAGCTTATGTTTAAGTCGGGTAATTATAAACCGAAAATATGAAATTGTGGTAATGCTTATTGTTGCTGCTTCAAATTGAATTCTAAGATAATTTACTATTAGCAAAAAATTTACTTCTTTTTTACTATCCCCCCTCCTAAATAAGATCCCGTCTTCATCACATTCAAAATGTCCCCCTCACCAACGGCTTATAAGGAAAGTCATACAGTTAGGGCGTCGTCTTACGCAAGCATGTTGAGCAATTTGCAAATGTACCTTAATTTTCCATGGGAACAGTGAAATGGTGATTTAGAGATCTCAGTCAAAACGACATGGTGGAGCCATTACTAGCAGAATGATTCAGTATATGATTGGTTTTAATAATACCCAATTGCACCATTGCATTACGTTGAATATTTTAAACATAGCCCATTAAAATATTATAGCTTGAGAAATCTAAAAGCTGTTTATCTAAGTGTCAATTCTTGGGTCTACTCGATAATTGCCACGTACTCCTTGCAACAATCACACACTAAATTTATTTTTGACCCTGAAGTAATAATGGATTTTTTAGACTTGTTACTTTTCTGTAATAAAAAAGTAGTGCATATATCTTTAATAATAACATATAGTAAAAATGATACTTAAAACAAAACATTTTTTTAAAATTATACCATGTTTATATTATTAGGTAGGTATTAAACGTTCATATATTTTATACTATTGGGTCTGTTATGTTTATACGTAATCGTTGTGTATTTATTTAGTCTTCTCTTTTTTAATTTTTTTTTTTACCTCACACAATTTATATACATATATTTTTTCGCTACATAAAATAAATAAAGAAGAAAAAAGAATTTTTTTTTTTTAATTTTTTAAAATTAAACTAATTCGATCACGCCTACCAGGGACCGCGTTAACAATTTCAACATTTCGTTCTTTTTACTTTCTCTTTCGTCCCTTCCAATATTGTCTCATCATTTCCCCACCCCTAATTTACCTTTCCTTAGTCCACTTTGGATCGGGTCTCCGTTTTGTTTCTCTTTGGCCGTCGTTATTTAATCAAAATTGCCTTACATTTCAATCAGTTGTGATTTCTGGAAGGATCTTTCAACCTCCCTTATTATTCTAGCCATTTCTTACCTTTGTTGTTTGAATTTTTCACAATCTTCCTTCCTTCTAGAGAATTTCCACTTCTTCCATCGATTCGTTGCTGATGTTACCTCTTCATAGCATCTTTCATTCCACCAAGGTTTCCTTTTAATCTAGCTAGCCCAAATGATTTCCGAGCTGCGCCCAGGGGCTGTTCCAGGACTTCTGGCGCCCTAGGCAAAAAAAATGTTGCGTCCCATAATCATACCCTTCCCCCCTCCCACTCATCAATACTATACCGAACTGAGATCACCCCTGCCATTGTCGCCACGTCATCCCATTGTTACTATTTGTTTAAGCATTAAATTAAATAAAATTTACCTGATTAGTGGCTTGGTGGTTTAAATAAAACTAAGATCCAAGATTTTTCCGTCCCCCAACATTTCCACTCTAGGCGGCCGAGCGGGCCCTCGCTGCGTTGGTTATTTCTTTTAATAAATCCTGCCACTTTCCATTTTCAACTGCTTTAATTTCATCCTGAAATGTTTCTTGAGGGATTTGTATTCTCTCAATGTTATATTTCCTAACTCTCTCCCTCCTACTGTGATTTTTGGGAGGTAAGAACTTGAGTATAATTTTTGATTTTAATTTTATTTCTTAAAGAAAGTCGACATTAACTTCATTTGATAGATTTTACAGATAGTCACCAATTATTATTTGTTCTTTTTTGTCAGGTCATTCTTATACTATTGATCAATAAATTTTTTCACTTCCAATTTGGACATTAAATATCCCTAATACTTGCACTACATTCGATTTTGGAATTTTAGATCGCTCGTTATCCAGTAGCTCCCAGAATTCTTCTATTCTATTAGGGTTTATAATGTCTACTTATTTATTAATATAACGTCTACTTCATCTTTTATTTTATTTTTATTTTCCTCTAATATGTTCAGGCAGCATTGAATTCTCTTTATGTATAATTATTTCAAGTTTAAAATACTAATTTTTAATTTAGATAATTTTTCATTATAAAATATATTTGTATTATTTTTCAATTTTATTTTTTGGGCATTTGTATTATTCATTATCAAGTTGAGCTATTCATTATTACTTAGAGGACTAATTGAATTTCTTTATTGTATAATTATTTATAATTTTTAAATATTTAATTCTAAATTTGATGATGTATATCTGGATATCCAGTATCGTTTTCTAGGCAGAACTACTGAAGCGAGGATGAATTTCAGTCAAAATTTCGCTCACCATTACGATATTAACTGTTTTTTTGGCGGGTTTTAGGGTTTTGCGCACACTTACAGCCCCTCCAAATTAAGTTAGAGGGTTGACAATTTGTATGTGAATCGAGTTGGTGTTAGAGAAGTACCTTTTGGGGATCCCAACTTCAACTACTACCCCTGTCATTTTGATATTTTCAATTTAGTATTTTGTTGACACCCGCATATCAATTTATTACAATAAATCAGAGATTAAAGGAAGATATACGTGTATATAATAATAAGACAGAGAATTCCAACTTTGCAACTCATTTAAATGAAAAAAAAAAAACAGTACAGACTTTTCTGTTTGATATAATCCATTTAAATCTTGGTGAGTACCAACATGTATTTAATTTCTCATCTTAATTAAATTCATAATCCATAAATGTTTTATAATATTGATTTATATTAATCTAATTTAATATTTATAATAATACCAAATTGTATTTTGAATTGCTTATTTTTGAATTTTGTGTGTTTTTAGAACTGCAGATGAATGTATAACATTCGAAACTATTTTTCAATAAAAACAAAATTATAGAAGTGACAAATAATTTATCAATCCCTATTTAGTATTTTAGTTACTATTAAAGATAATTTTAAATACGAATTTATTGACTTGATTTATTTATTGAGGCATTTTTTTATTTCAATGATATATATTTTTAAAATTGTTAATATTTTATTGCTTATCTAATGGTCTTAAGGTTTAACTCACTTGTTGTAGAGCACGATGTCTGGTAACCAGATGTGTTCAGACGGGACATGCAAGGTATCTACTCCACCATAGTCCTCCGGGTTCCACTTGAGCTTATAGTCGTTCCACTCCTGAAACAAAAGAGAATTAACAAAAAAATACTATGGATAGAATAATAGATGAAAAATAAGATAAGATCAATAGATTAATCCGAAGTAAATCAGTTTTTACTAAATTTTAGGGAATCTATACATTTATAAACAGAACACGAAAGGTCTAGCAGCTTATTACTCGTTTTAAGAAAATGAAAAACAAAAGTATAAATAAAACGTCAAAGTGTAAGATCTGCAAAAAAAAAAATTAAAAGAAAAAAAAAGGTTTTTGGCCTTTCACATTTCACCCAACTTAGGAAATAATGGTGTAATTACTATTATTATTATTGTTACAGTATATCCATCAATTATTTTTATTTCGATTACTATAATTATTATTTATTATGTATGATTTATTTAATTTAATTTTTTTAAGTTTCATTTTTGATCTCTGTGTTTGATTATTATTTATTTATTTTTCTCTCGTTCTTTTTTTTTTAATAATTATTATTTATTTTTTACTTTTTATTTCACATCTTATTCTTTGATCTTATATTATTATTTTTCTACTATTACTGAATTATTTGTTTTATTTAATTTACTATTATTATTTATTTGTTTTGCAAATTTATAATTATTCTATAATTATAACAGTATGAGTAGTTTGGGATGTCTTTTGTACGAGATTGTACCTCTACTTTGTCAATTGTTAAAAATCTTGTTCATTGTTCAAAATACCAACGTAAGGGTCACCAAGCCGATCTGTAAATAAAGAATAATATATATATATATATATATATATATATATATATATATATATATATATATATATATAAATTAATGTTAGTTCTTATGTTTCATTCAATTCCAGACCCATTCAAGCTAAATTATAATTAACTCAAAAATCACCCCTAAAAAAGTCGCTTAGTGGAACGAAGAAAGTGAAAAGCACAAGAGAGGGAAAAACTGTGAAAGAGGAGATATGAAAGAAGGAAAGATGAAGTACGGAGGATGGAAAGAAAACCAATGAAAGCCTTCAAAAGGACATTGATAAATGACAAGCTGTTGGTAGCAATTGAAGTTCCGTTTCAAGGATCTACTACAATTTTGTTGTCATTTGTTTTATTGCAGTTATACCTCTATTAATCTGTTAAACAGCTTATTATTGCACTTAATTAGAGAATAATCATCATCATTTCTAAGGGTTTTTTAATATCATTATAATTTTAATATAAATAAGATATTACGGGATGATTCCATACAAAGCTTTACGCCTATCAGAGCAGAGACAGGACATCTCACATCAACCTAAAAAACTAATTAGCCATAGGGATAGTACATCACTCTAATATATATAAACATATCGTCATTGCCACGAAAAAATATCCTAAGTAGCACAGGAAAAATAAGCCCAAATCGACCAAATAAACAACAAAATTTGTACATTTATGAAACTTTGGCCATAACTTCTTCTTGGTAGTAGGAATCGAGATATGCTGAGTCCGCCAGAGGTTTGGAGGAACAAACCCTTCTGGAGGGGTCGAAATGGCGGGCGGAATATTCGCATAATAATCAAGTCGTGGAAGGTATCATTTCTGATGTGTTTTTTTTCTGGATCGAATGAGAACACTCCTGTGGCCATACAGTCAATAGTTAAGAAGGTATTACTGATTTTAGGTAAAAAAAAGAGAAAAATCAAATGTTGCGACTGAACTATATTTAGGATATCATGTAATTCACGAAAACTATCTAAAATCTAAAGAGGTGATAATTTGGAAACATGATCTGATTCCACACAGAAAATTTCGGAAATTTAAGTTTTGTATTTTTTAAGTTAGTGACTTTTTTTGTTGAATAAGAAGCGGCCACTCAAAAGCTATTCAAAGTAATCAAGTTCCCATTGCACCATCGTAAAGTAGGCAAAATTCCATGTAAAAATATAGTTTGGCTTAGCTAAATCCATTGTAAGGGGATTTTCGGGGGGGTTTTTAATATTTCTTTTCACGTTTGAAAAGTTATATTAATTTTAACTGTTTAGTTAAATTAACTGTTTAGTAGTATTAACTCCTATTACATATCTTGTTGAGTATATATATCTAAAAGATCTGTAGTTTTTTACTTAAGTCGTGTTTAAAGTTTAAAATATTTAACATATTTAATATTTTTAAGTGTGTAAATATTTTAATAAAAAAATACCGCGTATCTGTGTTATACTACCGTGTAAAAAATCGGACAATAAATTTCCGAAAAAATATTCCATATTAGCCAAAAAAATTAATTTTTGTAATATATTATTCGTATATTTTTGGCTAATATGGAACATTTCCTCATTCGACTCTCGGATAAAACGAAAAAAAATAAACAGGTTCACAACTTACAGATCCATTTTTTTTTAGTAATTCTTTGGGTCAGAAAGACTTTTACAAATTGGTTTAATATTATTAATTATAACTTAAGGAATACTATTATTATGTAAAAATATTTCAACTATACCGCTGTCCTGTAAAATATTCTTACTGCACGCGTAAAAATTCTGGAAAATGTTAGTGCAGCTTTACTTATATTATTTATTTTTTTTAAAAGAAATACTCAAATTAAGTACACATATTACATATAATTCTATCCAGAAAAAGTTCTACTTTTATATAAAAATATAAAATTTGTTTTAATATTTTTTTTCCTCCTTTCCTTTAAGCTAGAACTAATTTTAAGTACACACGAATATCAGCTATAACCTATTATTATAAGACACAATAATGTCAATAATAATAATCAAAATAATAACTGTTAATATTAGAAAACTCTATAAACAGTTCTGTCTAACTGTTAATTTATAAGCCAACATTTTTAATAACCATCGGACTATAAGTTAAAATTAAATGATATATCAGGATGCCAACAGTCTATAAAACTACATATGTGTGTTCATCATGACTATGAACAAAAGAAGAATGAGACGCGTTAATTCGAGTATGACGATCACCTCGACAATGATAGAAGGAAAATTATATTTTCCTTTTCTTTTCGACTTAGAGCACTTTTAAAAAGGTAAATTTGGTAGAATTATGAAAAAAAAAAAAAAAAAAAAAAAAAATCGACCGAATGTTATACCTACTTTCTCTGTCTTAATGAAGTAATACGGCTGTTTCATAACTCTCTTATACATCATTATAAGAAGCAAGAGCATATAAAAAAATTCGGGGCATTTAAAGTATTGACCAGGCATAACAAAAAAAAAATATTAAGCCAACATCCAGGCGACAACTGACCCAAAGGGCGAACAAAAAAAAAAAAGGGAGATCTCTGCAAGCATTTAACCCAAAGAAATGGAAATAAGGGTTATAGGCTTTAGGATTCATGAGCTATCCTGAATAATATAATGTCATATGAAAAACTGACAGTTTCATAACTAGAAGAAGATTTTGAATGTAATACATTTTATATTACATCTATTATATTCAATGTAATACAATACTTGATAGGCTTATCATGCTTATAGAAGACGAACAAAAATACATTTTTTTTTTAATTATCCCAGGATTTGTTGATGTTCAGCATTTAATTTTTCGGAAACGATTATTTTTAATGTACGATCTGGGTAGAGAATAAATTGTATGTTATTTTAAACTATTATCGAAAAAAACTTAGATTATTAATAACAAATAATCATTTATATTTGTGCAAGTAAATAAAGTAAATATGTCCAGATTATTATTTTTTTTTTGTTTTAGTTAGAAATTTAAAGCTCTAGATCAGTAGTAGATCCAGATCCAGACCATGGAGATGAGATATCTTAGAAGAATGGAGGGTAAAACCAGAAGGGATCGGGTGAGGAACACGACGATAAGGACCAACTTGGGCCTACGACCGGCGCTGGATGTCATTAAGGAACACAGGATAAGATGGTTCGGACATGTCTCCCGTATGACTGAGAATCGCATAGCAAAATATATGCACGATGCGAACGTGGAGGGCAGAAGATCCCTGGATAGGTCCAGCAAAACCTGGGAACGGTGTAAAGGAGGCATTAGACAGAAGAGGCATTGAATGGACGAAGGGTTAATAAGTTATCATCAGGGACATATTTCATAAAAAGGTACAAAAGTACAAATGCTTATGACAAGCTTATTCAACAATGATAACAAACCTAAACAAAAACATGGTTCTTGTTTGGATACTATCACACATTGAATGAAGTGGTCGACCAAGCAGCCAAAGAGGCTGCATTATCATCATTGGAAGTAAGAAACATCCATACTTCATCAGATGTACGCAAAAATCTAAAATGCCAAGCAAAGATGGCCAGGGTCCAGCTTTGGAAAAGCTCCGAGGAACAAAATAAATACAAAAATATAAAAAAAAAAAAAAAAAGAAATAAAAGAATGAGAAAGTTCAAACCGCAGCAGCAGAAGAGAAGGGGTTGTCATCACTAGACTGAGAATTGGCCACACGCGACTTACGCACGGATTCCTTATTACTTAAGACACACCTCCCAACTGTGAAATTTGCAATTTGCAGGTGACCATCAGTCACATTTTAGAATACTGCCCGCAACATGACAGCTACTTTCAAAATATAAGAATAGAAAGAAATCTCCAAATGATATTAGGAGAAAGCATCACCAATACAGGGAAAATAATTGAATTCCGAAAAAACCCAAATAAAAAGCAATATTTTCAACACAATATAACATAACACGAAAAGTGGAAGATTAAAAACAAATAAAGAAGGACACTAAAGACCCAAGCAGTCGAGTGCCCATAAAAAGATTAACCTAACCCAACCTATGACATATGATCTACTTGCACTTATACTTTTGTAATTTATTATGAAGTAAGACCTAGAAAGAACTCAAAACTGCATGATAAACGCTATTTTCTTTCCTTTGTATATTATTAGAATGTCTGGTCTATTATGGAGAATAGAATGATCTGTAAGTATCGAGTGATCCCAAAACTAATTGACATTGCGCTTGGAGATGATTGCCTCCGGATGATATTTGTAATCCGAACAATTGTTATCCATGAAGGCCATGTTCTGAGCTATGGCTTGGTGTACTATTTTAGCTGCACTGTTGTGTCTTTGCAAGTACTCCTTACTCGCAAGTATTGAACAGCTAGTTACATGCTATATTGACTCCACCTTAGCGGAATAAGCCACGGATGCCATCACCACATATATGCTTTCTGTGTACTTTTGTGGCTATTACTTGCTCTTGGATAGCCAACAAGAATCTATCAGTTTCTGAAAATATATTACCATTTTTTAGCCTCCTTTCGACGTAATTTCAAAAGACTGATCAGACTACGCCCTCCCATCTTCCTAGAAAGATATCGAGGTCATTTTTTGAAAAAAGCTTAAGCGCCAAAAATTCGAAATTTAGGTTTCAACTTATTACGGGACCTAAACACCGCCTCTACCGATTCCCGCTTACGATGTATCGAGAAAAAAATTGGAAATGGTCTAAAAATCGACTACTAATGATGTAAGCACCAAATACTAACGACTCTTAGTAGTCACTCTGGTCTTAACCAGTGCTAGAAGTCTTAAAAATATATTGTAATTATAAAGGTTTTGCTACCTTCATAAACTCCTACAGTATACAATAAAAAATAAAATTGAAAATAAAAATATATTGTTATTTGGAGAAAAATTGTTTCATGTGTTTCAGTTTGCATCTTTTTCAAAAGATGACGTCGATATAATCTTGATTAAATGACTTGGGTGTCTTTTCCTTGAAAGCACCATATGGATTCAAAGAAAGCGATCTAACCTTTCTAAATCGGCCTTAGTCCACTTTAGCACTCCAAATGAATAGGCTAGTAACGCTCACTTGCGGCTTTAAGCAGTAATTTCGTTCGGTACTTAAATTCATCCTCGAAGAATTTCTTTGAATTGGCCTTGAATTTCAGCAATTCGATGCATTCCATGTATTTGCAAGAGTCCGAGTCTCTCAGCTGCTTAATTATATCATCTTCTGAAAGCACCATGCTATTTCCTTCAATAATTTTGTATATAGCTCATTTATCTGTTACTAGACGCATGTTCAAGTCATCGCTGAGCGTCATAGCCTGTCTTTAGAAGAGTTCTCATTTCATCTTCATTTTTCGCATAGAGCGAAAAATTGGTACAATGACGTATGGAAATCGATTATTTATAAAAGTCTTAGAAAAAAAACAAAGAGTGATGCAACCTCCGGTAAGGATCTCCTGACCGATATTCTCGGCGTATCCTTTGATAGATTTTTCCTCAGGTCTATTCATGGAGGGCGATTCGCAACGGTTTCGACGCCCTCTGACAATAGACCTACCGCTCTCAAGAGGCACTCTACAAATTAAATTTTCTTTGTGCCTATACTTCTTTCGTTATTATTTCTAACCCTGTTCCGATCTATGATGTAACTCGTCAGCTAATTCCTGTTGAAAAACCGCGGACCTTAAAAATAATTTTGGTAGATAATTCCATTTTGCGCAGTTTATATTTTTATTGATTCGAAAGGAGGTTTAACGCAACATAAATAACTATTAATAACTAACTAACTAACATAGTTTCCTGGACGGTTGTTTTTTTTTTTTAATTTACTCTGAAACATCATTCAAAGCATAAAAATGCAGTAAATTATTGGATCATGGTTTATTATCATTTATAATTATTTAATTGTTAATTTTTGTCTACTCCTCTACCCTAAAGGGCCATTGGCGTCAAGGGATGATTTATATTCTGTTGTAGTCCTCAGTGCTTTTCAAGAATTTAACCAAAGTGATGACTATTTCTTCTTCATCTCTTAATGTTTTTGACAGTCCAATTTTTTTCTTGATTCTTTCAAATTAGGTACACTCTATCAGTAAGTATTTTACAGTTTATGAGGTATCGGTACACTTATGGCATGTTGGTACTTCATGAAGGAGACGTCTTAAAAGGTATCCTTGGGTAAACTGATAGTGTCCAATCCTAATTCGGCACAGTATTATTCTTGACGTTCTGAAGCTTGTGGACCATTTTTTTGCAATCAGATTTTACTTCTAGTAGTTTTGACTCTTTTCCTTTCCAATTCTTCTATCTATCTACCAGCAACATTTTCTTTAGTTTGTGTACCCAGTCTTCCAAGGTAACTGCTTGCAGCTCAGCTACCCCTGCTATTTCTCCTTTTCTTGCGAAAAGGGCTGCTTTGTCAGCTTTTTCATTGCCGAAGATTCCACAGTGGGCTGAACTACGAACCATACGAAACCTACAGTCGCAGCTATGCTGTATATTTCCCACCAAGCGTTTATGATTTCTCTAATTAAGGAACGTTAAATTTATAATTAATGAATAATAACACTTGAAAGTGTTTCGGAATTATTGTACCTGTTCGATTTTTTTTTTTTTTTTTTGTAATGCTTCGATATAATGATTCTAAAATCCTTTATATTTTTCCTCTTTAATCATAATTGGCAGAGATATTGATTGTATGAAATCTCTAATCGGCCGCCATTTCGGAACAAAACGGCTGATGGTAATGTCGAGTTCCAAGGATCATGATTTTTTAATGTATCTTGAAACGTAAAAGCTCAAATTTTGTGGGAGGAAGGTCAATTTTTTTTTTTTTTGTTCGATTACAAAGGCCCATTATTAAAAATAATAAACTAATAAAATAGACAATCTAAAATTTTTTTTATTTCTACATGTCATTAAAATTCAGAAATAAATTCACTTACTTCACTACAGAGTAATATTAAGATATTTTTAAAAACTGACAGACATTTATCAAAGCATATTCCAAAAAATGTACTATATTGCTTTAGATCCCTGAATACTTAGCTGTAGTTAAGGTGCTTCTACCTCTATGCAGGAATGGGAAAATCTTGAACTAAACAAGGAGGAACTGAGATTCCCCTTGGACGAAAAAGGATTAAAGGCATAAACCATGGTTTAGATTTACTTTTACTTTTATTAAATCAGATGCAGAATCAATCACCAATTTTTATATTGCTGTCTGATCAACACCGCATTCCTTTAACAAGACCAAATTTGTAAGTTGAATCTAATTTCACCTTGGACGGAAAAATGCTCCGTTTGCTTAGAAGCGAGGTCTGATGTTTCCGTAGTAGATTCGACGACTGTCTACTTAAGCACTTCCGCTTAAATTTATTCGGCTAAGGTTAAGCAAATTCAATTGGAAGAGGGACGCAAGGTCTCACCCGTAAAACTGAACTTGTTTCGAAAACAATAGTTTCCTAGCGAGGGCCGATGAAATTTTATATCCTCGGGGAATTCGGAAGCACTAAACAGCAAACTTTTATTTACATAGCCTAATGGTAGCGTTTGTCTCTTAATAAACATTCTAAATTTAATATTATTATTACTTTCATACCTAATCAGAAATGTGGAAATGAAGATAAAGTACAGTAAAGATAATGAGTTAAAAAGAAGATTATTTTATCGACAGCTCCTTAATTGTCATTACTATTTGAAAAAATCACTTTGAAATGTTTTCCTTACTTTAAAACTGAACATCCAAACAAAAACGATGTAACATGATGACTAAATAAAAGGGCGTCATTCACGATCGATTCAAAACCTTGAGAGAAATGTGAGGGCTATTCCACATCTAATCAACCAGTTAAAAAATAATTTTAGACAATCAAAATGAGTGAAACGTGGTATTTTGTTTCTATACATAAATAAACTCGAAAATTCAAAGTTTAAGATTTTTCCTATTTTCAGTTTTTGAGTTATTAAGTTTTAAAAAGCTAAATCAGTTGACATCCGCAAGATGGTATAGAAGGATCAATCTAATTAGGGATTGATAAATTATTTGCCACTTCTATAAATTTGTTTTATTGAAACCTAGTTTCGAATGTTATACATTCATCTTCAGTTCTTAGAGCACACAAACAATTCAAAAATAAGCAATTCAAAATATAGTTGGTATTATTATACATATTAAATTAGATTAATATAAATCAGTATTATAAAACATTTATGAATTATGAATTTAATTAAGACAAGAAATCAAATACATGTTGGTACTCACCAAGGTTTAAATGGATTATACACAGAATAGTTTGTACTGGTTTCTTCTCGCATTGTACTAACAATGAACGAGAAGTAGGCAGGATGTTTTTAGGTAAACGGTTTAAGGGTCAGAGTTTTTTCAGTAATGCCGGTGAGTAATTGTTTTTTCTGTTATTGATGGAAATAAATTTAAGATTGGAGATATTTATTTGGTCGTTTAAGCAAAAATCTGGATTGGATTTTATTATTTCAAGTGCTTCATATATATTTAATTTGAGACTGTTTTCAACGTGATGTATTAATTTAACTCCTGAGTCTTTGATGAATTTATGATTATTTTCATTTAAATGAATTGCAAAGTTGGAATTATCTGTCTTATTATTATATGCACGTATATGTTCCTTTAATCTCTGATTTAGCGATCTTCCAGTTTTTCCCGTGTATTTGGCTGCACAATCATTACAATTTAGTTCGTATACTCCGCTTTTTTGGAAAGGGAAAAAACAAATACAAAAAAAAAAGAAAAAAAAAGACAATTAATGATATCTATTCAACAATCCCCGAAGATAGGCCCATCCCGAAACATTATGTTTTGATTCCATATTCCGGCCCTAAATCCACCAAAGTCGGAAATGAATTGAAAAAAACTTGGATTAAACCCTGCATTCAAAATAGAAAAAACCCTTTCCTCATATTTCTCTTCTCCTAAAGACAAAATAGACCGTTTCCATAGAGTTTTAATGAGTTCTATTATAAAAAAATAAACGATCAACGATATTATTTCGAAATCAACCTTCTTTAAAAACATTGTATAGTAAATTTAAGGCAAACTGTATCTATTAATTGTAAGATTAATTGTTTAAAAAAATGAGAATAAATATTTATAGAGAAATTTAATATCGGAAAAGATGAACTTGTTTGTCATAAACGAAATTAAGTTTTAAGTGAACTGGAAAATTCGGTCCCCACCGAGTTCGTATTAACGAGGAACTACTGTAAGTGGTATTAAAAAAAATCCGTTTCCCTCAATTTTTCTCCCTGTTCTATATTTTTTAGCGTCGTAGTTACTTTTAAGGGAAAGTGTGTATAATGTAAGTGGATGGGAAACGAATGCTGGGATTTCATTTCGGGAAAAAAAAACATGTTCATCCGACAACCGAATCAAGGAGACAGCCTGGCATTATTTGAGCTGAGTAATTCTTTCCCAGTACTTTTTTTATTCCGAGTAGTTTCTTCTGGTTATTTTCATCACCGAAATATTATGTTGATTTTTTTTTTTCAGGTGGACTCCGATGACATACAAAACTGCTAGAATACATATAGCTACCGTGACTATGATAATTTCAACTATTCCAGTCATCGACAATAATGAAGTCTTTGTTAAAAAAAAAAAAAGATATATATACACACATATATATATATATATATATATATATATATATATATATATATATATATATGTATATGTATATGTATATAAAACTAAATTAAGTACAAAATATGTTTTTCATATATTTAAAATATTTTTCATGAATCATGTTTAGATTTTATTCAATGCATCAACACAACGCTAGGCGGTGTTCTGTAAGGTTTCATACTAGGCCCTCTTTTGAATTCAGAAAATTACTTCATGAAATGAGTCATTTATCTCGGCGTCGGAGTCAACATTCAGCGTGAATTACGAACAAGTTAACGATTGAGCTCTGGGGGGTCACCGAATATTAAAGAGATCAATAGAATTATAGAGTAGTAAATTGAATGCATTGCTCTGATTTTAAATACAACGACTGATTAATTCTTCGGAGCTTGCTGAACTTGCAGATTCCTAATAATTTTTTGAAAAAAAAAAACTTTCATGATTCATGGTTAATTTTTATTCATATTCAGTAAGCGGTGCTCTGTAAGGTTCCATATTCGGACCTCTTTTGCATTCAAGAAAAAATATATGACATGATTCATTAGCATTGGTATCTTATAAATATTCTACAAGAAACCCATGCAAGACCATTTGATATTATAAAAAAATTATGCAAGAAGTTATACAAAATTATAATATGAAAAACATATAATATAAGATGGAAAGTATTAGTATAAATGACAATTACAGGGAAAACTATGAACTATGATAAAAAAATATATTAATTTTTTTAAACTGAAACTAATGACAAAATTAAATTCTGTAAAACGTAGATTGTTACCTTGTAATATTTCAAGAAATAATAATAAGCACGAGGAAATATAATAAATGACCTAGAGGTTTATTTGCTGTGGAATCAAACATCACAAAAGACGGTAAATGAAACAAAGAAAATTCGTAAAAAAAAATTAGGGATGCTGAAAGCCATTATTTTCCATTAGAAGTTAATTTCACAGCTAATTTTGTTAACTAAATAATTGTTAATAAAACAGCACTATTTCTCATGCTACGGATGTCTATTTGATTATTACAGGGAGGTGAGAATCACTTCTATGAATTAATGAGTATCTGAAAAAAAAATATATTGAAAATTAAAACATGTTGCTTTTTTAAACTAAATTGTACTATTAAACGTATTAGGCTCCTAAATTTTATATTTATATATTTTTTCTAATTGAACTTATTTTCAAATGTGTATAAACTTAGCATATGGTAAAAATGATTCAATTGGTTAAAGAGCCCAAATAGTTATTAATAAATAAATAAATGATAAAAGAAAATTAAATTAAAAAGAAATAATATGCATATTATATATACATACGTTATATTTGATACTAGTATACCCGAGCGAGAACTCTCGCATTAGATACGTTTGCCATAGTGGAAAATATACCTTCAGTTTAACAGTTAAGAAATAAGACTCAGCTATACCAATTTCTATATGTAGTATTCGTATTTAACAGTGCCTTTAGGGTTAGGCATGTGAAAGAATATGTAATATCCTCAATCATTCATGAAACCTAAAAACATTTTATTAAAAAAAACAACGTTTTCACTCTTATTAAAATATTTTTGTAAATAGACTCGACTTGGTTTTACAGATTTAATGTTGCCATGACAACTGCACTTAAGCAAGATGGCATAGGGCCCGTGTGGACCTATGCCATGCGTTATCTCGAAAACGATAGGTTTTAGGGCTTTAAAACGCAGGACCAATTGAGGAACGTCTAAGATATTGAAAACTTTAAAACACAACTTATCTCGTTTGAAGCTTTGAAACCTCCCAGTTTTTCCATCACTTGTAATTAAGCCCAAGTAAGAATTTAAGAATAGAAATTAGAATTCCTCACTTCTCCGTGAAATTCACTTTCTTTTGATACCTCATTCGTCAAAATCCATTGCTCCTAAGAGCCGGAAAAGGGATCTATAGTACCGTATTATATATAGAGAGGATACTTTCTTATGTTTCGTAACAGATTGCTAAAAAGCTTGTTTTTCACTGGAACATTTAAATTATTTGTCGTTAGCAGCTTTACATCGTTAAATTTAACACAATATTCAAAATATAAATCTCAAATTGAACTTCCAATGCTAATAAAAAAACTAAATAAAATATCAAGTAGTAGATAGAAAAAAGGGGTTACAAATTACTATACAATGGTTTATGATTTACAAATAATTATATCAGAAAAAAATTGAAAAATTATTATTATTATTTTTTTTTTAATCCTTTGTTGTAATAGAGAGAAATGATTTATTGGACACCAATGCTGCCCAAATGCATAGAGTTGCAACAATTAACGAGTTACTAATCAATCCTTAGTTGGACATAATACATACATACATTTCACATTTCTTTTTTTTTTTCGTCTTCCTTTTCTCTGTTATCATTTAATCATACCTCTACATAATAAGTATTTTCATCTTCATTCGATTACATTACATTTTTTTTTCTAACATTTGCTCATATTAATCTATCCAACTACCTTTTTATTTCTCCACAGTTTTCTTTTCCTTGATATCGTTAATTATCAACCCTTTCCTAACATATTACACAATTTCTAGATAATTGGAAAACTTATGGAACTAATTCAACATCAAAATTTCTACGCATACATATACAGAACAAAATTACAGGGGGGGGAGGATATAAACATATACAAATAAAATTTAAAAAAAAAATTAAAACTAATAAAAGTATTTTAGAAGGAATCTCTTTGAACGAATGGTAGTTTCTCAATTCGAGATAAAATGAAAAATTAAACCTTACTAAATCATTACTCTAAGAGCACTGCAAAGGAAAATATAGGCAAATTAACATATTTTTGGATAAGTGGTGTTTTGAAAGAAATGGGGATCATGCAGCCAGGGGAGGGCAGTTTTTGAATGAAAAAGTCAAAAACTTACTATGGACAAATTTCGATAGGTATGCTCAGTTTTGATTGAAAAGAATGATTTTGAACCCCCGAGTTGATATGGAAAAATTAGGTTTTTAAAATAAACTGAATAACCTATAGATGCAGTTTGGAATAAAGAGCTTTAATCCGTTAAAAACTCAATTTTTATGAAATGTGGATATATCAACTATGATAAAATTAAAATTTGAGGCGGTTGGTGCAAATATAGAAACAACATGTCCTGAGGTCTTGCACGTCTTTCATTTTCTTTTCAGTAATTCCAGGATGGATGACTTTCGATAAAGTCAATAATATTTTTCCTTCATTGGGGCTCTTACGTTTCTAGAACTTGAATATGTAGAAGAGATTTGGAGCTAGAGTTTTGCAGCAAATGTCTTTACGTTCATATTTCATCATTACATATTTTTAATAACCCTTTTAGTACCAACCGAAAGTATCGTTTCATTTTTTATTCATCCATATCAATTTATTTTGAGATAACTCTCACAATGACAATGTTAAACCAACACATGCTCACCTCTCTCTCTCTCTCTTCTCTCTCTCTCTCACTTCTCTCTCTCTCTCTCTCTCTCTCTCTCTCTCTCTATATATATATATATATATATATATATATATATATATAATATAATAATAATATGATATAATAATTATATAATAAAATAGTATAATACGTTGGCACTAAAAGGGTTAAATGGGAAACTTATCACCCTTTCGAAGAGTTTTAGGTTTATTCCACTTCTAATTTTCTTTCGGCAAAGGTCTCTCTTTCCCTCACAACTCTCCAACAAGTCCATTTGTAACAACTAAACTCATATATTTGCAAAAAAACTAACACAAATATCGAGAAAAACTAAACAAACCACGAGGAGTTGATGGTTTAAATGTAGAACTTAACTCAAGGCAAGTAAATTTCAAACAACTCTATCTCACTGGATTTTTGAGATATTAATTTGTAATTTGGGCAAAATATAATTCAGGTGACATAATGCATTAGCTATAAATACGTTTTCCGCAAAAAGAGCACATGAGCCCGTGTGATATTTTTGCTGCATTTATTTCAATTAGTATGATGTGGAAGAATATTTATTTTTTCTTCCCCACAAACGATAACTACTTATGATTATATTTCTTTGTTTTTAAGCTTACATAACTTTATATCTTATAACTTTATTTTACTTTGAAATATTTTGCATTCATTTTTCAATTTATTTCATTATATATTATATAGAAATCATTTAAATTAGTTTTATTATCATAATTATCTTGATATAATTTCATTACTCTTAAATCTTCATTCTAGTAGTTATTATAATTAGTATTTTTTATGTATTTTACTATATCTTATATTTTATACATATTATCTGTTAACATATTTTTCTTTATTCTTTATTAACATTATTTATACTTTATATTTCATTAAAATATTTTTTCTTTATTTCTTATTATTATCATTATGATTAACTTATTTTTCATTATACTTTTTTTTTTCCATCCTACCGTTAGTTAACTTTTTTTACTATTACTGGTACTACCACTGTTGTTATATATTTTGTATCTTGTTTTTTCTTAGCTCTGATGATGTCCTAAAACTTAGGCCGAAACGTCGGCACACATTATAATAAGTTTTTTCTTATATGTGTGCTTATTTATTGACCGTATCCCCAACCAAGATTCTCCTGCAAATATTTATTTTAGTTCGCGTATGTAACTTATTGTTTAGTTTGTTATATTGACATTGAATTATATATTCACTACTATGCTCATGTATTATGTAACCTATTTACCAACTTTCCGATACGAAATAAGATTCATTAATTCTGAGCCATGTCTAAAGAAGTTCTACTGTATTTTCCATAGAGAAAACCGTCGCCACAATTAATTATCAAACTGTTGAACGGAAGAAAACTTTGGAATAATTTTCTAATTTCCAACTTTCTACTGTTTCTAGGGAAATCAGTTCCGCTTCTTCGCCGGGCTGCAACTTACACCTCTGCGGCCCCAGGAAGAGGTAGATGATCTTCACTTTTTCACCCGATAATTATTGTTCTTATTATCACAAAATGAGGATCAGTCTTTGTCATGGTCGGATGCTAAGTGGTTTTTGAATAATTATCAAAGGCGGAATTTGATCTTTAATGGGCGACCCTGGTTCTTCAACCACCTCCGATATTTAACTCATACATCATCCTTCTTCATTCCACTTAATGGCTTCCTCTTTTCTTTGTTAGAAGAAGTCAAACTGTTTTTTTTTTTTTCGTGTTGGAAACAATTAGTGCCCCAGGTGTTCCGTTTAAACGCGAGATACAAACACTGGAGTGTTTAAACTGGGCCAGTTTGTAGGGCTGTGTTATCATATATGAAATTTTTATATGGTTTATTATTTTTAAAAACTCAATTACAAAACATAGAGGACAACAAATTAAATCGTATTGTTAGACCAATAATGCATACACATTATTACAAAATATATAAATATTAACTTATAAATAGTGTATTTATTACTAAAATATTTCAAAGACGAAGTCTTAAGTTACTTAAATCCCAGTGAATAAATAACCAGTCAGGACAGAAAGAAGATAAGTCCGCACATCATCCAATAATGTCCGAAAAATATTTTCCGTATTTTTTTTAAATATTTTCTTTCTTTAATTAATCGATTATAAAATTTGTTTGTGAAATGAAATCTAGAATTATCGATTATATGATTTTAATGATAATTATCTAAATTGTAGATTTAAAATTGAACAACAGACAATGATAATTGGCTTATAATAGTAATGAATATCAACATAAGTTTGATTTGAAAAAGAAAAAAAATATAAAGATGTTAAAAGCAATAAACATTACAACAAAAAAAAAAAAGTCAGTTTTAAAACAGATACAAAACGTTAAGGATCAAATATTGCAAAAATTAAAATAGTAATAATTTGTAAATAATTAAAAAATTGTCAACGAAACCAATAGATGAAACGATGTTAAGAAATTTTAAATTGTGATTATACTTTCTTAAAAGTATCATGTATCTAACCAATCATGTATATAAACAGAATTTTGTTTATTTACAATCTAATTTAAATTTTCAAAAAAATACATTGAATCCTATTGAAAAAATAAAATAAAAGATAAGAATGATGCTATATTAGACATTTTAAAACTTTCATCTTTAATATTTTTTTCAGATGATTCTTTTAGTTTTGATAGTCCCTTCTTATTAAAAATGATAGCTGGAATTCCATAAATAAAATTAAATTAAAATAGTAATATTTTTTTTTTAAATTGCAAAAAAATCCATGAAATTGTCAACGAAACCCGTAGACGGCTTTTATGAAAGACATAATGTTTATAAATACTTTTATTTACGAAGCCTTGAAAATTAATTTAGAACCGAATTTTCTTTATTTCATAACGATTCGAAAGTTTTTTTCGCGTTGAATCGGACCCAGATAGGTATATTAGGCTTTGGGCTTCAAGAAAGAAGTAAATAAAACGCAAGCAACATGACGCAAAAACGTTATTTAAACAAAAACAAAAAATGACTACTCGGTTGACTATGTTGGTTGTTGAGGATTATTAAATTATCATATAATTTTATCATTAAAAACGTACAATTTCGTTCCGGATTTGAATCAATAATGATCTTGATGGGGAAAAAAAAATAGGTAGCTAAAGCCAAAATTTAATAAACATTAATACTTTCTCATTCGACATGGATTATGTAATTTAAGATTGTTCAATATAAGATCTGAATCATGAACGATAGCATCTCTCTGTTCAGATCAACAAGATTAGAACACTTTTCCGAATGATTAAGCAGTCATTTTATTTCCGTAACTAAAGATCATCATGATGAAGTTCGGGCAGATATAGATTGCATTTATGAGAGAATTTTCAAAAGCCTGATATATTTTTAATAGATCAATTGACAGTAGCGTAGCCAGGATTTCGTTTCGTGGGGTAGAGGAGGGGTCCATCTTAGGATAAACTTTAAAGAAACCCACCCCAACCGGAACTGTAAACCCTATGTAATATATGTAATATTTTCTATTCCTAGATATATTATTGATAAAATAAGATTCAAATAGGTTTATAAAATTTTTGATTACAGATAAGAATAAGTAAAAGTATTTTGTAATTTCGGGGAAAGAAGGGGATGGGAGAGCGGGGGTTCAGACCCCTGGATCCTCCCTCTGACTACGCAACTGTGAATTGGGATGGTAGGAAAATCATATTGCTCATATTGCAGAAAGACTATTTGGCTACAATATAATTTTAAAAACAAGGAATGTAAGTGTAGTAAACAATTGGTAGAGAAGCATGTTTTGGACATGAATTATAACGTTACAAGTTCATCATATATTGGTATACAGTGTAATGTAGCAACCTAATGTATTTAAAAAACATTGTTTGGTAAATAAAGCTATTATATATATATATATATATATATATATATATATATATATATATTGTATTTAAAAAAATATATAATTAAATTAATAAAAAAAATAAATAATTTGAACTAATAATTCCAAAACCCTTTATAATTTTACTCCATCTTCATAATTGACCGAGATATGGGCGGTCGTCATTTTGAAGCATAATGGCGGATTGTAAAGTCGAATTCCGAGGATCACCTTGGGGTGGGTGACCTATGGCTTTACATTTACCAAATTTCAAAAAAATCGGCCCTGCAGTCTCGGAGCCGCGGCCTGCTGATTGATGGATTTTTTTTTCTATTCGGTTTGGGGTTGGATTCTACGTATCCTTGAATTGTAAAACCTAAAATTTTCTGAGAATGTTAATTTCTTTTTATCATCTTCGATTACAAAGGTTCAGAATTGAAAATTCAATACAAACCAAAAGTTGACGCATTGTAGTTTAATTTGAATATTGAAGTTTTGATAAACATAATTCCACTTAAAAAAAAAAATAAATATATATATATATATATAAATTAGTGCCCATTTTATTCCAATTATTAATAATAATCATTATATTATTATTATGATTTTTTTTTTATAATTTACACTCTAATTAAAATGTTCAAAAAATACAATGAATCCTGTCACAAAAAATAAAAAACAAGATAAGAATCAAGGTAAAGTTTTTAGTTAATATTTTTTCTACTAGCTTCTTATAGTTTTGGATACTCTGGACTTATCAAAAATGACCAAGTACAGTAGTGCTAAATAAGCCAAGACTCGAAGAAATGATTTTGAGACGATATTCGAAGCGAATTAAAAATAAACATGTCTACCATAATACCAAACAAAAAATACTCAAAAACATCAATTTCATATCCATTCGAATGTTCCAATTGCGTTGATTTGAACTTGGTTAAGGTAAATGTTCAGCGAAACAAGTACTTTCATGATTAAAAAAAAATATTACACAATATCTCATTTAGCATGTTAAATCGTGCTATTAGTTTTTCATGTTACTCAGTTTTACTAAAATAATTGTGTGCCAGAATGATACTGCATTTATCATTCTGCTAAATGGTCACCATATTGTTTTATCTACTCACAGGTGACTGTTTCAGGTTTTAAAGCACTTTATTTGTTAACTTGCTTCGGTTTTTTCAATTTAATTATTTTTTCTTATTCTAAAATTGAAAACGTTGCAGGGAAGTGTGATTCTTATTTTATAAGTTACTTCAATTTAAATAAAATGAAATAGGTTTTCGTCCATTATTGGTAAAACTTGATTATACCAATCAGTAAATTTTATAACCGATGCTGGTTGGAAAGGTACAAAATACCTAAAACACTTAATAGTAAACATTGTTTTCCAAAAAGTCCTCTATGAGCTCATCCTATGCTTCGACACTTATACTGCCTAGAAATTCTGACAATCACACGCCAAACTTTCAAATAATCTTCATTTCTCATTAATTTTAGGCATGATGAGTTAAATAAATATGTGAAAAATATACAAAAAGTAGGATTCGCTTGAATAAATAATATATCCATCAACTGACAACAAACATAAAGTTTTCATAAAAACAAGTATAGTCAACATCCCCGCTCATAGTTGTCAGACTTTTCCCTCAAACCAATAAAGGGTCAAGTAACCCATTATAGAAGCTTGGTGTGGCACAGAACTTTTCATCCACAGCTGATGTAACAGAAAATAAAAGCCTGCCCGGAACCGAATTCGAATCAGGAACAGGCCATTGAGAGGCCAGTGCGCTGCCACTTTCTGTAAAATTTAGTTTATTATTTATTGGTCCATGTTGGGTTGCTCCCTCCCTTTTACGAAAATACCCTCTTTTAGAATTTAAATTACTCTTTTTCAACATCTATTACCCTTATTATTATGATTTATAAATTTGTTTTTTTATTGTTATTGAAATCACGAGCGTCACATTGATAAAAAAAACAAATAAAGTTTGTGTGAAAAATAAATAAAAATATAAAATAAACATCAATCAGCTGATTACTACCTAATTGTAATCTAATGATTTAAAATTTCGAATATGTGAATGGTGACGAAAGGCTTCTACCTATACGAACAACACCATCCCGTCATTTCAAGTCATTTAAAATTTTGCACTTTTTGTTTGTTTGGCAACTTGGTTATGTTCCAAAAAAAAACAACAAAGAATCGATTTTTATTTTTATTTTTTTAAATTTAAGTGAAAGTACTGATTCTAATATTATTTTTTTATAAATATATTCTTCATAATACCCTAAATTTACCCTTTTATATTATGAATCTTTTTTTACCCACAAAATTCCATATTAACGGATCACGCCACAGAACGGTAATCCTCCCCCAATGTAAAAAATTACATGGAAATTCACAATTAATTGCTTATATAGCTAAAATATACAGCAAATAATTCCTTGTTGCGTTTTAAGGATTGTTTAGAAATTTCAGCAGGATTTTGTATTTGTAAAGACATATTGGACACTGCTAAGTAATGATATAATGAGTCTTGTCAAAGGTGTTTTTATTTATTTATATATATTTTTTTTTTTCAATATCTGAAAATACAAAGTTGAAAACAAATACTTCCTGGTGTATCACGAAAACAAGCACAGATTCTTGGAAAGACAGGGTGTTTGGATAAGTGAAGCGTCTTGTTGTTTCTTCTACTTCAGCATGGACACAGGAGCTTTGTACAATAACAGTGTAAAGTGAGTCTCTATTATTGCAAGCTCTACTGTACAAACAGTTTTCTTCAGTGTCCGATCGCTGTGAGAGGTATATTGACCATAGACCGTATAAATTATCGAATACTTGCTAATTCTTATGACAAAAACATTTTAAAGATGTTCATGAACATTATTCGTAAAGATCAAGAACATTTTTTTTAATTGATTTTATATATTTTATATATGTATATATATATATATATATATATATATATATATATATATATATATATATATATATATATATACCGGTTGGGGCAGAAATAATTTACACATTCTGAAGGGTTGTAAAAACAAACCAACGTTTTTAGAAAAAAAAAAACAGGTTTTATTTTCAAAAAGTGGATTGAAAATAGTTTTATTTTAGTGGATTTTAAAAATTAAATCTTCCAAATGTCGGCCGTTATTGGATCGCGCAAATTACGCATTGCTGAAGAAGTAATCGGAAATTTTCCATCAACAGCTATTTATGGTTGAATAACTGACACATTTAGGGTTGGCACTGTGGGCAGCTTTTGGTGACTTCGGCGATATAGGTCCGTACGTTTGTGCACTGTCGTTACCGGTGTTAACGGTAACTGTGAATTCCGACCGTTACGTGCACATGTTGGATATCCTACGCCCTGAATACTAACATAAGCTGGATAAAAAGACGCAGAGGATATGTGGTTTCACGGCTCACAGATGTCTACTTTTTTTGGAGTTTTGAGGGAACTGTTCCCTGAGAGATCGATCTCTTTGTGGGATGACTTGGGGTAGTCGGTACGATCATCAGATTAACTCCGTGCGAATTTTTTCTCTGAGGATATCGCAAGGACGAGGCGCTTAAACACCGACCACGATCTCTAAATAATTTAAAAGAGAGGATCGGGCAAGAAATCAATGCCATTGTACCATGCACGAATATATACGTACATGTGAAGGGATTACATAAAAAACCGAACGAAGTTTTGAAAAAAAAAAGAAACAGTTTTTTGGACGTGGAACCGGATCTCAAATTTAAATTATGAGAGGGATAAATAATGATACTGATAATCATTTGTATAATCATTTGTCGCCTCAATATAAAAAAAGAATCATCCTTCTCATTTATCCCAATACGTATTATTCCTAATATAATTTTTATTTATATTTTATTATGAATGAATTTATTTTTCGTTTGTTATTTATTTTTTTTTTTTGTGCTTAGAAAACAGAAAATAAATATCTTTTGATTGTTATTAAGACTTTTTTCTTTTTACGAGGGGTACTGGTACTGGTACTGGCAAGGGTGGGGGGGACAAAGTCCGGCAAGTGGGCCTGATGGTCCTTTTTGCCATCCCCGGGGGTTTACCAATAGAAATAGCTTATTAACCCTCCATATCGAACCTTCTGGTTTTTCTAATGAAATTCAGAAGGGATGTTTATTCGATGGAGGGAGCCTCTTGTATTCTGATTCTATCAGATCCTAACAGTCTGTATCTCAGTGACGCATATCTGTCACATTCGGCTATGTAGTGTAGAACAGTTTCAGGTGCCTGCCCACAGCAGTGGCAGGTCTCATCCCCAGCTATTCCGCAAATCTTTAAGTGTCGTTTAAGCCTGCAGTGCCCTGTAAGTACCCCTATAAGCAGTCGGAGTTCCTTTCTGTTGAGGCCCAGCAGCCACTTGGTTCTGGAAGCAGAGGGTTTTTTAATTAGTTCTTTAGCCTGTCTAAGGCCCGCACACCCCCTCCACTCCTTACCTGCTATATTTCATGTCCAATCCTGGACCTTCTTCCGCTGATATCTTTTAGAGAAGCCTACTGAAGGTTCTGGACCAAAGATAGGGTTCTCAGCACCTTCTCTTGCAAGCTTGTCGGCTATTTCATTGCCTTTGATTCCTTTATGTCCAGGAACCCAAACTAATTCCAGTCTCTTCGAGCAGGCAAGTAGATCCATTGCCTGTTTGCAATCTTTTACCAATACGGAAGTCACCCTAGAGGATTCCAGGGCTTGGAGAGCCGATTGGCTGTCTGAGTAGATAGTAATTCCAGCCCTGTCGCAACCGATGATCTCCGTACATGTGACCGCAGACAGTATCGCGAACACTTGGAACGTGAAACCGGATCTCAAATTTAAATTATGAGAGGGATAAATAATGATACTGATAATCATTTGTATAATCATTTGTCGCCTCAACATAAAAAAAGAATCATCCTTCTCATTTATCCCAATACG
Organism: Rhaphigaster nebulosa; assembly: GCA_948150685.1. Classification (NCBI taxonomy): domain Eukaryota; kingdom Metazoa; phylum Arthropoda; class Insecta; order Hemiptera; family Pentatomidae; genus Rhaphigaster; species Rhaphigaster nebulosa. The sequence continues at coordinate 65,959,542 of OX411312.1, forward strand.
TATTATTCCTAATATAATTTTTATTTATATTTTATTATGAATGAATTTTATTTTTCGGTTGTTATTATTTTTTTTTTTGTGCTTAGAAAGCAGAAAATAAATATCTTTTGATTGTTATCAAGACTTTTTTCTTTTTACGAGGGGTACTCAAATTAACGAATATTACATGTCGAAAAGTTGGGAAAACTGAAGCGTGGACAATCCTCAGGGTTTCAACGAATATGGAAAAAAACTTTCAAAAAATTACCAACAATTTACTGATTTAAAAATTAATATAAACTAAGAAAGATTAGTTTAATACAAAAAGATTGGTGAAAATTAATATGTATATATATATATATATATATATATATATATATATATATATATATATAATATGAAAAAAGAATATATATAAACATATAGAGAGGAAAAAAAAAGGAGAGTTACAATAATAATTTATTTAAAATATAATGTAAACAAGTAGAATACGCAATAAAATTATCATCATAGCATGAAATTAAAAAGGGAATTAAATAATAAGGAAGTATGAGAAAGTATATAAAGGCAAAGTATACATAAAAAAACACAGTTAAGATAATAAGAACTCATGTTTTTATTTTTATTTCTAATACACGTTCTCTTCATTATTTAATATTTCTGAGATAGTAAAAGTAAAAGTGTTTTCTAATTACTTATTAAGCATCTTTGTTTTTTAATTAATGTTTTTATTTTATTTTAATAATACTTTACTTTACTTTATTAATTTTATAGTGTCGTATAATAAATATTAAAAGAGTTGATGAAACATATAATTATTTTAAAAAGTCTGAATGTTAATCAGAGGGGCTTTGAAGATAAATAAACCCTTAGTATTGAAAATACAAGGATTCAATGGGCTCCAATTTTCTAGAAAACGTTATAGGTTGTTACTATAAGTGGCTATTTCGAGCCATGGTTACACGTATTTGCCACCCTTAATGGCCTGAAATTACCTGCCGAGATTTATAACGAAATAAATATCAAGTTGGAATCGAATCCGCACCACTTTGGCCCGAGGGCTACGTGATCGTGCCTCTACGTCCGCAATATTCGGCCGCTACTTTTTTTATCACGAGTTCTCGAAATGCTCGAAATATTAATATTATTTTTTTCAGTCGCATTTCACCCGATAACAATATACTATAGTATTGTATCGAAGATCATCGGATATATATTATATATTATTATATTATATATATATATTATATATTATATATTCGTTTCATTATTATATACATATAATAATGAAACGGATACATATGTGTGTGTGTGTGTGTGTATATATATATATATATATATATATATATATATATATATATATATATATATATATATATATATATATATAGAGAGAGAGAGAGAGAGAGAGAGACGGAGGGAGAGAGAGAGTGAGAGGAGGGCCATGGTGGCCGAGCGGGCTAAGGCGCTTGCAATAGGTAACCTAAGTTAAGCAACGTCGAGCGTGTTTAGTACTTGGATGGGTGACCGCCTACCGAGGAAAATCCACGCAGCCTGTGACGATCCTCCCTCCCCCGGCTATGTGAGGATCGTCAGCCTATTGGAAGCAACTCACAGAGACCGGACGTAGGAGTGATGACCCTATCCCGTGTACCTAAAGTGTGAATAGCGTTGTGGTCTTTCAGGATGTTAAATAGGCACCCGGAGGTTTGAGCCATGGATGATCTGCTTCGGGGAAAAAAATATAGGTCCTCGTGCGCCTGCAAACCCCGAACCATCATAATCCGTGGATCTAGACAAATTTGTCACTGTCCTTGAACAGGCTATGGAGCAATGGCAGCCTGCCGCTGCACCATGGTAACCATGGTTCGCAGCAGCGTGAGATTGAGTGATCCCCTCCAGGCTGTCTGAGCTCACGCAAGCGATAAAATGTCTGTAGGAAGACTACATCTCGCGGCCAAAGATCTACATGGTCTAAAGTGCCAACAGAAAAAAAATAATATATATATATATATATATATATATATATATATATATATATATATATATAATGACTATAAAACTAATATTGTTCTTACAGACTTGAAAATGGCTCAAGATGGCCGAAAAGTTTTCTATATTTGAATAAAAAATATATATATTTATGTGTCCAATAGGCCTGTTTAATTTTTAGCTTAATTATCAATTATGGCACCATATTCTAGAAACATTATTCGAAATAATATTTTTGTAACATACGAGGAAGAATGGCAACCAAAATATAGACAAAAACAATAGAAATATTTAATAAGCTACATTTAAAAAAATAATAAAACTACCTAATCATGATAAATATATAAAGGGAAAAATCGTCATAAACGTTGTGTATTTGAAAATCTAGGAAGCGACTCCCCTGCGATGAAATGATTTTGCCTGTCAGGATGTAGGAACGGAATAAGGAAAAAGAAGCAAATCTCTTTCTTTTTTTTTTAATAGTGTTCTTTACAGATGGTCCATAGAATTTCGCAATCCCTACCTAATAAATGACCAGAACGTGAAATCGAAAATCTGACGTGTGTGGTTTACCGTTTAATTTAAACCAAACTTGCCTCATTACTCTTAAATTACTTTTCGATAATAAGTTCCTTAATTATTCCTTCTTAAATACCTTCCTTAATCTGTTACTGCATCATGACAGGTCCAGTCATTTGATCGTAGGAGAAATTTACGGATTAATTCCTTGATTTTGAAACACACGAGGTGTATAACGATCTTTTTTTTTATGTATTTATAATACATAATTAGATCGTTTTTATTATTTTTTTTAAATTTAAGTTATTGAAGAATTTGGTATTGTCGCTTGTGGATATACTTTGGTGGCCATCCTTCCTCATTCGTAACAAAAATACAATTTCCATATTAATTGCCAAATTGGTTTTATAAATAAATTGTTAATCTTAAAAGAGTTATATAATCATAATTAAGCTGTTTTTTTGGCCAAAAATGGAGTTGACCTTTATTGCTAAATCATTTGTAAATGATTTCAGACAAATTTCGAAAATATAATATATTTTTTCATAACCAAAGGAATCATATTGGACTGTCAAAAATCCTACTATTTTTTATAGCTCGATACCGGATTTGGCATCAAGAAACTAGTTATTTTGGTTTATTATTTTCAGTAATGTGCCTTTGTAAACGAACAAAAAAAAAAAAAAAAACCCTCAAAATTCGACGTTTCAAGATACGGTACTTAGGGCCTAAAAATCGAATTAAAAAAAAATCCGTCCGACAGCGATTTTTCTCCAAGACCTGGTAACAGGAATAAGGAAGTGATTGCACGAGTGGATCGGGGTGATTATGAGGTGAAAAGAGAAATGTGAAGCATTTGTCTTGTATGCGAGATTTTACTGTTGGTATGTTCCAGTTGTTGTGTATGGTGTTTTTTTTAAAACCTCGAATCAATGAATAGAATTAAACCCTGAATTTCCATTATTGCCAACTCACCCATTGTGTTTGAATATACGTAATATTTTTAAAAAATAATTATGTTTTAGTTTAAGTTTAAGAATGAGTCTGCCAAAGTATGAATAGCGTTACTGGTTACATTGAAGTCACTGTAGAGTTATTTTTTAAAACGATTTCGTGCTCAGTTATGTAACCATGTAACCATAAATCACTTGATAATGAAGGTCCCTTTCTCTACCTTTCAATGTCACTTATGCAATTTCTATGACTCTTTTACTAATAACCATCCATTCATATATTTTTCTATTATTAATGTTTCAGTACTTTGCTATGTTTCTACGGTAATATTGAATTATGATTCTGTCATTCCAATAATTGATTTGTTAGTGGGCCAGATCATTGAATTCGTAACTTAAGGCATTTACCAATACTTAATTATATTCTATCGTCCATACATACTTTTAACTATTTTTAAAAATCAGCTGTAAACCGGTTACCAAATTAGATACTCTTACAGAAAATGAAGTGAAAATATGGATGTTACACTGTTTTATGATATCAATTGTCAAGGCCCGTACGCCAAAAGGTTTGGATACCCCAGCCTTACAGCATAATATGATGTTTAGCCAGAGTCTGACTGGATTGTTTGTAAGAGGTGGAATAGAATGGTTTTAAATGTGGATATACATACTCTCTCTCTCTTTCTCTCTCTCTCTCCCTCTGTCTCTCTCTCCCCCTCACTCCCTCTCTCTCTCTTCCCCTCTCACTCTCTCTCACTCTCTCTCTCTCTCTTCCCCTCTCTCTCTCTCTCTCTCACTTTATCTCTCTCTATCTCATCACGTAAAAAGAATTTTTCAAATCAGACGTAATAAAAAAATAAATAAATAAATTAAAAAAAACATTACATCAATGTCTTTTAAGCAATAAGAAAATTAGATTATAATCCAAGAAAAAGTTCATAAAATGTTTGTCCTCCATTAATTCAATGAGGGGATTTCCAAGCGTCCAGCGGTGCAAATTTGATGTTTAGGAGAAGTAAGAAAAATTTATATTTGTCTTGAATTCAAGGAAGAACAGGTGGTGCAATCAAGAGATAGGTTGTAAATCACAAAAGTGAGAAATCATTGCATCAGAAAAAACAATGAAAATTTCCTAGACTGTGTGCCATGCTGGTTCATTTAACATACATTTAACATCATTTAACATACATAATACGCATATTTTATACAATATAAATTAGCACATCGAAATCTCGGAAAATAAATGGATTAATAAATTTTGCAGTAACCATTAAGCGATTCAATACCCATCGGCAATAACAAGGAAAAGGTTACAAGAGGCAGTAACGGTTTGCAGATTCAATAATTCACCTTCATCAACCGTCAAAAGGTCGCAGTGACAGAGTCAATAAGTTGGGGGCTACGGCTCACAAAGGCACATCAACCCATCAAGGATGGATCGTTGACAATAAACTTTACGGGGTATCCGGTCACACATCGGTTTTCATTTTGTCAACAAAGGAATATATTAGTCTGCAACGTGAGCTCATAGCACATTCAATAGAGAAATAACACTTCAGCTAGCTAATAACTATACTATAAAAAATAAAATTTCATAAATTACTTAGTGAAATTCAATTTACAAAATCGAATTATAGTGTCGCACATTCGTTGCAGTGAATGTGCGACACTATAATTCGAAATTCACGATTTATCGGGTGATTCATTTGAAGTTTTGAAAATAAAAAAAACATAAACAAACGAAACAATTTTTTAGTTTTTGGTATAATTATACTTACTGCAAATTTTTCCTCTATCTAACGGTAACAATTCTGTGACTTTCTCACCAAATATAAAAAAAATTGGCCCAATATTCCCAGAGAAAAGCCGCGCAAGGTGGAAGGACTTTTTTTATTCACTTTTTGATTCTAGTCATCTTGAAAAGCGAAAACTCAAATTTTGATGTTGTTAATTTTTTTTTTTCTTGGTCATATTCGAGTCATGACGTTGATACAGCAAATGAACGATGCACTAATGAGAAGGTAATACTTTGGATAATTTTTATAATGAAAATTGTTATAAATTAATTGTTAATATAATATTATGGAAAGTGTGTGATGTATTGCAAAGGATTTTGTGGTCTGATGACTGGGATAAATGACCATCAAACGTCGAAATTGTTATATGACACGTGATTTTATTTAATAAATCAAATTTTGAATTTAACCAAAAACTTTATCCCAAGAATCCCTTAAAAGTACACTATCAAGAAAAATTAAAATGCTTAATCCTAAAAAAATTGTTTTTCGTCCCATTGAAGTTCTCACTTTTTTAACTATTTGACAAGACGCATTATCATTATTTATTTTTTGAATCCGCTTTTCAACTGTTTATTTATTCTGTTACAAATCCGTTAATTTCGTTTAAAAATGATTATTTGTGGTTAAAAAGCGCTCAACCTACCTAGAGTCAAATAAAGCGTCAGATGTTGAAATAAAGACCATTTTTAAATAAAGCGCTACTTAGCTTGTCTTCGATTTTTGTGGATGATAATTATTATACCATTTATTAATTATTATATTATTATAACAATTATTATATTTTATATTTGCACAATTATTATACCAAATATTTGGTTTCTTATTTATCATATCTGTTGTTTCTTTCTTGGTTTAATTCTGAGTTATACTTGTGCAGAATGTCATGTTTCTAATTTTTATCCAACCAGCCGAGTTTGCTAAATTGTTGGTGATGCGGTTACCAGCAACTGGTAATGCAGTGTTCCATGCAAGCATTTGCCATGGCTTTTCAGTTCAGTAAACACTGTCTTTTTTTATTGTCAATTAAAAGTTCTAATGAACGGCAGTATACCCTACAGAAGAGGCGTCTATTTTTAAAGTGTAGTGTATGCACAATTTTCGTTGTGCAAAAAGTATAATTATATGCATTAAATGTTAATCTATACTATTATACATATAGATAAAAATATAGAGGCATTTACAACAAAAAATAAATAGAAAAACAAAATAAAATTGCGTAGTGTAAAAACAATAAATCGCGAAATAGCTAACCAAAAAAGAAATAGCGCAAGATTTAAAGCAACTGAATTAAATAAAGTTCGAGACAAAATAAAACAAGATATATATATATATATATATATATATATATATATATATATATATTCCCACTTTCTCACGAACCTCTTTACATCCCTATCTCTTTGTCTGGATACCTATAGAGTTATGATAGAATGTCAGCTGTAATGCAGGTCCCAGTAGATAGTAAATAGAAATCTTATTTGGTCATAATGCAGCAGGTAAATTAGGTAATGAAGGATGTAACTAAAGAAACAAACCAGTCTTACTAATTATGAAATTTAAGAAACTATAATATAAGCTCCATTGCATGACCAGGGAATCTGTTCCAATATTCGGTTGTGCTCTTTCTGTCTTTCATTTATAGGCTTTTTCCTTCCTGTCAGAGAGGCTGTTCCAAAAGAGCTTTAGAGCGAGGGAGGGAGCGATGGATTTGTCAAGACTAGAGCATGTCGATATTGAGTTGCAGAGGAAGCATTGAGGCAAGTTCTTATTCAAGGAAGGAGAGCTTTAGATAGATGGTTCCCATATCCATCAATGGCTCTTTATCTCACAGCCAACCTTGCTTAGACCAACACTCAACTCTTCTTTATATGGAGTATTTTTTTTTTTTTTGTCTACACCAATTTTATTCTATTATTTTTATTTTAAAAAATCATCCTCAGGGATTGATATTTTGAACATTAAATATAGACAAAAGTTTTTCAATGATGATTTATAAAATTTAATTGTCGAGGCCTTATAAGTGAAATTCGTAAAATTACTGTACAAAAGTAAATATGATAAAATTGAAATTATAAGTAGATACATAATAGAATTGTAAATTACGCTGGGCTGTGTGAATTAATTACTCGGTAAATTGGTCGTGTTAGCCAAAAAAGCTGCTTAATGTAAGGGGGACTTAACACGATCGGTTTTCTCGTCTATCCGAAACGACGGTTTGGGCGATAGAAGGTGGTGGGGGGGAAACTGTCGGTTTGGCACGAAGACCGATGCATCGGTTTTTAAAAAGTCCATCTATCGTTTTTAATTGATTTCATTTATAGAAAAAAATCGATTTCTTTTTAATTTATATTAAATAATTGGAATGAATTGATTAAAAATCACTCATTACTTATTACTCATTTAAATTTCCTCCCCGACCAATGTTCATATGCTGAGGGATAGAGCGATGGATTTGTCAAGACTAGAGCATGTCGATATTCAGTTGCAGAGGAAGCATTGAGTCAAGAATAGAAGTATTTAATTAATAATAAAAAATAAATAATTATTATTGTTCGATTTTGACTAAGTTGACAGATCTCTTGGAAAGTCAGGAAAACCGAGGGTGTTCTCCCTTACACGATCTGTAAAAAAAAAAAAGTTTGAAATGTATTAATTGATACTTTACGGATTTGGTTTGGTTATACTTTATGGATTTTGATAAAAGTATATTAAAATTAAATCTGTAATCTACAAAACAGAAGTGACGAAACCGACCTGTCAGAACGATGGAGGTCTTCATGGACAGTTTTGAACGCCATCCTTCCAATACGACGGGTTTTGTGACTGTCCTCGACAGACCTCTTGGAAAGCCAGCAAAACCGGTGTCCGTTCAATTACTTTTTTATTTTATTTATTTATTTTTTAATAAAATTTATTTTAAATCTTATTGTATTTCAACATTTCACAGTGTAAGTCATAGGTGTGGTTAGACATTGGCTCACTTACACATGTACTTATGAACTTTATTATGAAACAGGCGGTGTTTATAAAGTAAAGTACAAGATATTAAATTATTGATATATATTGTTATAATGTTGAAACGCAATAACATTTAAAATCGTCATATTAAAAAATATATATTATTTTTAAAAAAATGAATAAAATTATTAATATCTAATAATTATAAGTAACTTGCAACCACTAAGCACGACCTTTCCACTTGTACTTGTAGTTTATTAAAAAATAGAGCCCTGTTTGTCAAGGGAAAAATTAAGACTTGAAATAAACTGGATAATTTTTGGGTGTAGAATATAAAATCGTCAAAATTATCTTAGTTTATGAGAAATGGATATAATAACTTCTGATAGGAAACTCCTCTTCTTTCTTTCGGCTCTTCGGCGATGATAAAATGTAGTGAATCAATTGTTTGGCAGACGTAAAATATATAATAAAGTTAGATTAAGAACAAATATTCATGAGAAGTGAGATTCCCTTCCTCTCCCACCTCTAGCTAAAAGATGACCACAAGACTATTGGGCTGATGAAGAATGATTCAACAGAAAAAATCTAAAGTTCATCTGCGATATAGTTTAAAATGCTCTAATAAAATGAAGAAATTTATGTTACATCTGGGAAAATATATAATCTTATGATATTTGCTCATGCAGTATTGATTTAAAGTATTGATTTATCTTTTATATTACCAGGTACACCTGGATTATTACAGTGTTATCAAAGCAATAAACTTGCTTATCTTGCTATTAATATGTATCTCGAATTGATCACATTATCTTCACGGAGGGTAAGTCAAGCGTCCTGTCGTAATGGGACTTGATCTGCATCAGCTAATAGTAACTTGAGCAACTTATTTACAATTTACATTCAGATAATCTTCATATGATGGCATAAAAAAAAAAAAAAATATATCTAACTATTGAGAATTTAGTAGCTTACGTGATGTTTTCGTCGCTATAATATAATTTTGTAAGTACTAAAATTAAGCATAAATCAAATAAAACCTATAAATTCTGTAAAATAACTATCAAAAATATGGTCATAAATTCCTTACAAACAACTTAATCAATCTCTTAAAAACACAAATATCAAAGGAAATACTTTTAAAATGAAAGAAAAGCATATAAATACAGGATTAGGAAAAATTAATCATCTTAAAACTCTATCTCGAACAATAGATAATATGGTGTAAAAAAATAAACTTAAAAGTTTGATAGGATCTTCAAAATAACTTAGATTTAGCATTAAACCATTAGAAGTTCTAAAACAAAAATAAATTAAACGTAATCTATAACGAACTGTAGAACCTACATATTAATAAAACAAAATATAAATATATAAATGACTAAAATTATATCTTAATTCGTTATAATTAATATCTTAATTATATCTAAAGTCAAATCCTTTCTTACTTTAATGCTGCTGAAAAAGGAAAACCACATAAAGACAAATCAAGAATACAAAAACAAGAACAAGAAAAATGAATACAACTAATTAAATTATCCGTATGACCAATATCTTGAGAATAATTTATACAAAGAATAATTACACCTGCACATAAAAATATCAAAGCCTTAAAAAAAGTATTTATGAGTATAAAACTTTAAATGTTTCATCCGTTTTATTTATCAAAATTTGCAGGAGAAAAGTACGGCTAAGTAATTCAGTGAGACTTTAACATCCGTACTTTGTATGTAACTTGGCCAATGGGATAAGGTCTTACTTGGCTACTGTTCCTAATTTAGTCCAAGAATTCCTTTTAAGCCTTATTTGCATTTACAAGGGAAGCCGAATTAACCAGGAGTCAACCGTTCAAACATATTTTACGGAGCTATCTACGGACCAATTGGGATTCGGCTGAGTAAATTAATTATCTCACAGAATTATCTGTTCTACTTTTAATTTAGAAAAATAAAGTTAAAAAAAAAAAGAAAATCTAAATAAACACAGACAAAGGGTGAGAAAATGGAAACTACAAATTCAAAATCCAATTTAATAAAATTGAAATAAAAATTATCTTAATTTTTCAAACTCTCATTTACCGACCCCGAGATCTAATATATAAATATTTATATACAGTTATATAATATAAAAAGGAAAATATGACTATGACAAAAATTCGGTCCTCCGAGCCGGATTTGGTGTATTTATGTACACCAAATACAACAGTAGTTAGCCATAAAATGCTAATTTTGGCCGGTGCAGTACAAATCTATACGAGAAGTGTGAAGATACCTGAGTTATTAAGAAGATTCCAAAATAAGTTTGGTTTTAGCTGATTGCCTTTGGTTACGAATATTCATCAACATTATTGGGTATTAAGTTTGAATTTTGCTAATGAACCAGAATTTGCTAAGGAACCCTAAATGTTCTTAATGGTTCATGATGGACTTAAAACACGACCCCACCTGTTGCTACAGTGTCAACTGGTTCTTCTCTGATGATTCTGGATTTATTTTGTACAATTCACTGCCCCAGGAGAGAATAAATTCATTATTTTTTGAAAGCATGCAAGAACAATAATAATGATATTGTTATGCTTAATGATATAAAGAAAGGTGATTTCTATTAGTATATAGTTTTCAATAGTGAAGAAACAAATCCTCACTTAAATTCTCAATTAAAAACAAATATTATAAATTTCTGCTTCAGAACATTTTTTTTTTTTTTAAATCTGCTGGTCAATCAATTGAAATCATCCAGACCATGTTGCTCGAAATTTCTGATTTTGATATTTTTTTTACCAGTTATTACCTATCATTTGGTGAGTTCAAAACTAAGGTTCAAACATTTTTCAGGTTCATATTTGGTTCACAGCTGAATACAAGTTTTGGAAAAATGTCTCCAGCTCTGGTAACTATTCAGATATATAAAAAAAAAAAAATTATGATCAGGACGCGCTCTACATTTTTTGTCCATACAACACATCACCTAAGTAGTGAGGAAAGTGGTTAAAAATATTAATTTACTTATCTAATTATCGGAAGGCCCTAACTCATCACGAGTTGTTGTGAATGAAAGAAGAAGAATCTAATTATATATAATCGCAAATAATTACTTTAATTTAAATTTTATTTCCTTTAATTATGAGATTCATAAATCATAGTTAATGCATTTTTTTATTCGTATTTCCCTCTATCACAATCAGCTAATTTGCCATAATTTACTTTTGTTAAAATTGTTCCAATAGGAAATTGATTCGGAATAATGATTATTTTCTTTCTTTGTTTCTCTTTAGAAATAAAATATTTTGTATTCTTACAATTGATTTTTTTTTTTGTGTCGTGGAAAATTCGTTTTTATTTTAATATCAAGTATTTTTAATTATAATTTTTTTAACTTTTTTTCTAACAAAAAAAAATGATTTTTCTTAGTAATGAATATATATATATATATATATATATATATATATATATATATATATATATATAACTTTATATATATATATATATATATATATATATATATATATATATATATATATATATATATATATATATATATATTATTCTATCATCAACAATGATGCCAAAAGAAACCTCAATTATAAAACAGTGATTTGTTTAAGCCGTAACCATTTGACTATTTATAAATATTGGCAAACAACCCGTTCAATCACTCACTGAATTAGGGTCGAGGATCAATACGGCGCATAAAAACATTTTCCATACAAACTTTTTCTATCAAAATGACTTATACAAGGAAAGAATCATAAATCAGTGATAAAAAAAATTACAATGTCCAATATATACCTACCAATTCAAGCAACCGAATTTCCACTTTGTCAACAGAAGATTTCCTAGGTTCGAAAAGGTTTCTAAAAATGTTTATCATTTGCAATAACCAAACTTTGTAATTGTTTTAAGAAAAAAAAAATAAAATAACTGCCCACGAAATTTGAAGTATTGCGTTTCAAGATCCGTAGAATCCAGAAATCAAATTTTAAAAAATCTGTCCGTCCGTGACTCTATTAAAGCATTTTTTTTTGAGATTGAAGATTTTTTTGAGGTTTGGAATTTATGAGGAATGAGGGAAAATATATATACAAATAATATATATTCAAATAATTTTTCATTTTTTTTTTTAATTTTTATATATAATTATTTGGAAATAATGAAGCCTTGTGCAATAATTTTTAATTAAACTGCGATAGATAATTCTAATTTTTTAATTGTTTTCTAAGTATAACAAAAAGTTTTAAGAGAATAAAGTTTATTTGAAACTGTGCTACTTATTTTATTTTATGTTTGCCATAATTGTAGATAATTATTCGAAAAATTTCGAAAAGTATGGAATAAAAAAATTCTCATAAATTTATTTGAGATCTGAAACACATCCTGAGATGAAACATGATTTCACACAGGGTGACCAACTTGACTTAGTTATAATCTCATCAATATAATATAAATTTATATGTTAATATAATTCCATTGACGTCAAATCTGTTTCATCTTTTTGTCAAAATAGTATGATGAAACGATTAGACGGTCATACATAAGCATTATGGTCGTGTTCACGAATTGAAATGGATAATGGCATATAGTAACATTTTTTTGAACAAACAGTTGAATTATAAAATGAAGTTTTCTTGATTTTTTTTTTGTTAATAAAACTCTCTATCAAACCTTCCGATAAAATTTAATGGGTAATAGTAAGAAAGATATAATATTAATTATAGAAAATCATTGAACAATACCAGTATTATAAATACATGAGAAGATCATAATATTGGTTATTTTGTATTATTATTTAATCATTGCACAGAGACAAATAAAGTTATTTATAAAGGTACATAAATGTGTTTATTAAAATACATAATGTTATGGTGCCTTTGAATTTACTAACAGAAGCATTTGCTTTGTCAGGGGCTCTAGGGAAAAGTGGAAGGAATACCTTGGGACCGCTTCGGTATGATTTGGCACTTTCAATAATTTGGAACAGGGGCATAAAATACTGTATACTCTAAAAAACCATGGTAAAAAAAAAAAAAACAGTGATGCTTTATTATCAAAGGAATAATTTAAAATTAACTATAAATAAAAATTGGCTACTTATAATTACTTCACTCAATTCTAAAAGTTAAATTGATTAATTTGATTATATTTTTATTTCAAGTTAACAGAACTTTATTCAAATGTGAATAAGTAAAAATTAATTGTATGCATTTCTGAAGCGTATGAGCAAATAATAAAATTGAAAATTAGTTACAACATACATAAATACAAATTAAAATTCAACAAAATGAACATTCATAATAAATCTTAAATGAGATAATTTTTTTTTAAGCGAAAAAATTCGATTCAGATGGAAATGTTTAATTTTCAATCCAAGCTAACTAAATAAACTTGGCTGCTATCTATGTATATCACAGTATATACACTTATAAGTAAATAATAAGAAATAACATGAATACATTTTTTAATATTCAATTCAATTATTTACCACTAAACATTATTATTACTATTATAATCACTATACTATTACTAACTTATTTTTTTTTTGTTATGTTATTGTCTATTTTAACCCTTATATAGTATGCTCATTTATTTTATTTTTATCTTTTCCAGCCAATCCTTCATAATTTTATAATACGATAAAATTTTCATATAAAATAAAACATTAAAAACTAATCAAATACTAACATTTTAAGTTCGCACACGTGAAAACCTAAATAGGTAGGTATTATAATAGAACTAGTAATATAAGCAAGAAAAAAGAAACTATTAATTTCTTCAGTAAAATTAAATTAATGCCAGGATTATAATTTCCTTAAAAATAAAAAATAATAATAAAAAAATATTTATAAAATAATTAGCTACATAAATATAAAAGATCAAAAACTCAATAAGAGACATAAATTAATTATTATAAACAATTGGAAGATTTAAAAACACCAAGCCTCAAGTCTCTGAAATACCGGCAATCAACTAATCAATCAACGTTTCGCGAATTGAGGCATCACCAGGACATACACCAAAAATCACATCTATAAAAATCAAATACAGCACATCTCACATAAAAAAAAAGAAGAAAAAAACCTGTATCATTACAACCCATGAAGGGTCTTGGGTTCAGTACTAGGTAAGGGTCGTGCTGCTTCTAGGCCAACAGTTGTGTAAGGAGGTGATTTGGCCGAGATCACGCTCAATCGCCAGGTTTTTCTCCCAAATTAAGGGTACCCACTTTATAGAGGTCTCCCGATCCCATAGGGGCGATCCACGGCTGATAACAAGATAAATAGTTATCTGCCACAGCTGGTCTCGAACCCGGGAACGAGAGTATAACACAGTGCCGTTCCACTGAGCTGCTCCGCTCCCCTATCTCACATCAACTGTTCAGAAAGACGCATTAAACAGAGATAGCACATCACTCCAAGACATCCAATCACATACTGAAGGCAAAGGGAGGTAATATAACAACAGCTAACCTTCTCAGCTGTTGTTATGTTACCTCCCTTTGCCTTCAGTAAGTGACTGGCTGCCTCGGAGTGATGTGCTGTCTCTGTTTGATGCGTTTTTCTGGACGGTTGAAGTGAGATGTGCTGTATTTTATCTTCACAGATGTGATTTTTAGTGTATGTCCTGATGATGCCTGAATTGAGGAAACGATGACTGGTTAGTTGGTTGCCGGTATTTTAGAGACTTGAGGCTTTGTGTTTTGGAATCTTCCAATTGTTTATAATAATTAGCTAGGCAAAATATTTAATATAATTTTTTTTTATACATTTACCATAAATGCATATGTGTAAGTGTATTTACACTATATTTATATCATAGCAAATTGATACTATTCGACAACCTCTGTTATATGTTTTGAAGTTTTACTTTTATACTGTTTAATTATAACTAATAGGTACATCGTAATAATAAATAAAAATCGTATAGGCTCAGGCGAAATAAGATAATTTTTTCATTCCTGACAATAACAATAAAACGTTAATAAAGAAAAATGGCAGTTGTAACGTATAAGGGGCATTCCAGTATAGTCATGTATTTTACTTATGTTGGTGTACCAAGGGACAAAGCTGCCATTTAAAGAAATTCATTCTTGGAAATATGGAGTTTGGCATAGTGTAAGCGAAATTTTGAATTCAGGTTGCAATTTATAATTATATTTGAGACCTAGGTTTTGCTCGCATTCTTTACTCATGATATTGTAAAGGGCTGGCCTGTGATCAGATATGATGAAATCAAGAGTTGTACATTCCGTAACTTTGTGCGGATGCCTTGTTAGAAAAAGTTGGAGTAAGATGGTCAACTAACTAACAGCTAAATAGAAATGCCACTTCATCAGTTAACTGACTTCAAAATTGGTGATTTACCATAATCAAAAATTATGGTATTTCGGAAATCCAAAATATCTGAGCTCCACGAGATTCCAAAAGGTGTCGAATTGGACTGTCAGTCTTAATGGACCTGTGGGAGACTTACCTAAATAATTTTCTGATCCATTTTCTCGTACGGGAAGAAGTAGCCGATTATTAAAATATACTATTTTAGCGTTTATTGTAATGTTTCTCTACTCGCTAATATAGTCCGTTCCGATTTAATAACTAGCCAGGATCCATCGAAGTATCAATGTTAAAACCGACTATTTTTGAAATAAAGACCTCGATGGACCTCTGTCCTCATCAAACCTTGTATTATTTTAAGAACGTTACAATATATGTATAAATTTTATCGTCCTCCTAAGTTTTATTCATGTACCTTTTTGCGGAGAGCTTCTACATTACCTGAACGATAAAAAATAAAAAATAAATAACAAACAAACATGAAAAATAAATAACTGCTAAACCTTATCTTTTAGGCATGGTTGAAGTGAGAGAAAGGTCATCATCATTTGAAGTTCTCATGGTTCACATTTTTCGGGATAAAGCTAAACCTATTCGAAAAGGTTTAACATTGAAAAATGTGTGATAATGAGATGCTGCTATAAAACTTATACTCCAGATCCCAGATTTGAAAACTAAAGAACTCAAATGAATGAGAAATATCTTTGACTTTATCGAGTCACCCATCCTGATATTTGTCATGTGCAGGAACTCATGTGTTATGTAGATGAAGATAAAAAATGCAGGATTGAACAGGTTTTTGAGGGAACCACAGTTTCGCATAGAGGATCAGGGCACGTGCAGGGAAAGTATTATTAAGTCGACGAGGAAATAGAAGATGAAGACTTGTTTTCGTTGTTTGAACTTTATAACTTTTTTTTATTATTAATTTCACCTAATTTTATACAATATGTGATATTAAATTTGTCCACGAATACATTTTTATTCGAGCAAGCTAAATATTATTTATTTAAAAATATTCCTGACATAAAAAATATTGATAATCGTTCTTTGCAAAAATGGCGCCCCAAATCATTATTTTTTAAATTACGTTTCTTACTGAAATTGCAGATTGCTGCAATATTTTGTGATGAATTTTATTACCAGATAGCTAAAAAAAATAACTTTGATAGCTGTGTTCACGTACACCTCAAAACCAATAAATGGCACATGCTAACATTTTCGAATGCGTATTTCTCAAAAAGCATTTTTCACTTAAGTGCCTTTTTTGCACCAACCACCTCAAGTGCTTAAAACATATTTATAACAAACGAAAGTTCGTCAAAAATTTATTAATTAAAATAAAAATAAAAATTCGATTTAATCGTAAATAACTTATGATTACTTTTTCTCTAGATTTTATATAAAATGCAAAATTGATTTAAATAGGCCTTAAAATTAAAAAGGAGGTCGACATTTGTATTTTTATCTCCATCATTTTGTGACAGGGGTTCATTAATGCGTACGTAAGTATATTTTTTTAAGTTAGATTTCTTTGGTTTTAATATTATTGCAACTGCATAAATACATTAATTGGTAAAAATTCAAAAGATAGTAATATTTAAAAAAGTTAGTAACAATTTTTCAGTATTTCATCCCAGATCAGGACCGCTGTCATTAAGCTTTCCCTCTTCAGCCGGAAGGGAGGAGTGGATATTCCACGGGGCGAGAATAAAAAAAAAAAAAAAAAAAAAAAAAAACAGATCACAAAGCAAACAATTCGTAACCCGAGTATTTTTGGAAAACAAAAAAATTCTCTCATCCCTTGAAGTTTATTCTGAGCTATCATCTGTACGAAGCCTCAACCATAGCTGACTTGTACACCCAAACTTAACCTAACGATAATAATTCACACTCAGTTATTTTTTAATTATAATAAGAACATTTTTAAATCAATCATACAAAATTAAATTAGTGCAATTACTGTAATTAATATTTATTTAATAATAATTATTCTTAATTATATCATTACCGACGTTTCGAAGTACTCCTCCGTCATATACCATTGTTATTCAACACAATAATGATTTTTATATCCTGTAAGATATAGACAGATCCCCATGTCCTTAAATCTCTATAATTTTATTTCGCTTAATTTATAGAATATAATTATACAATCATTCTACTTTTGTGGGAGCGATTGCTCTGCAATAATTTCAATGTAACAGTGTGATATATATATATATATATATATATATATATATATATATATATATATATATATATATATATATATATATATATATATATTAATGGCTGGACCGATGGAGACGTCGTAACGCTCGAATCGGATCAAACTAGAGATGTCAATAGCCGGTCAGTCATAACCGATAACTGGTTTCTTTGCATCGAAAAACGTTTTTTTTTTCTTCAATTTTTTTTTTCACTGTCGGTTATAATCGTTAAATTTTTAAAATCAAAACCCCGAGAAAAGGTGGTTGAAGACAAATTTCGCTTGAAAATTCAAGATAAAAATACGAAATAAACATAATAAATAATTGACAAAAGATTAATTTTCTCAAAATTACAAAACGACTTACTATGATTCTCAACGGATTTTTATGATGGTTAAGAATGACAGTGGAGTAATGGATTTGAGCCTATTGACATAAGTTAATAAATAAATATTAAAACTTGCATAACTCATTATTTGATACTTTACCATATTTACATGTACCCATTTTTACATATTTACCTGCACTCAACATCATAAGTCATTCATTACACATCACCATAATCTAGTCTTTAATGTAGTTACAGAAGACGTTCAAAACAATAAATTTTATATATATTAATATAAATTTATATCTTAAAATATTTATATTTATTGTATTTTGGGGATACGAAAAAAAAAAAAAGACACTTTAAAGCATTGTTGACTAGAATTGAAATATATTCCATTTATCTTGCTCAGGTAATTTTTAATAAGCAAATTTTCAAAACATTAATTTTCTCGAGAAAAAAAAAACCTAACTTAAACCACTATCATTCCCACCAGTCCATATCTGTGAATCACCGGGTCATATTTTTTTTAAAGTACACCAGGAACTATCAAAAAAATTTCTAATAACCAGTCATTTCCAGGGCTTTAGATAATTTTTTATTCATGTAAAGGTTTTTAGGTCGTTTCTCAATTGTAATATACTTGAATTAAAGGTCTTGCCAATGGCCAATTATTTGTAAATATTCCCGTAACTTTATTTATGACGTCATCAATAAATATTTTGATCGATTAAATGTTATTTTATCTAAAAGATTTTTCGTCCGGTTATTCGAAAAAGGGACTATTTGCATCGGTTAAAATCGACCAGTTTAAATTGAACGTAATATTATCTAAATAACGGATAACCTTTTTTTTTCCCCCAACAAAAATCGACACGCCTAGTTCAAACGCGACAACTTTGGCGCTTTGTGTGATTCCCTAAACGCTTGGCAACTGCTTTATCTGGGAAAGTATGACTAAGCAGAATAAAGCAGCATTTTCCTTGCGGAATAAGCGCAGAAACCATAGATGGTTACACACGTTAAACTTATATGCAAACGGATTATTGAGAAATGTAAAACATGCACTAGCTGATTTGTTAAGATTCTGTCTTCATAGTTCATAGAACTCGCATCAAACAATGTATCCAAAAAAATAAAGACCTTACGAAATATAATAATTTTGTCTCCTTTTTCTTGCTTATCACCAGTAAAAGATGAAAGTAATTAAAAAAAACAACTCAGAATTACAATTGATAAGTAATGAAGAAAAAGTAATGAAATTATTCATGACCTCAATCACTTGGCGACGTTGGAGTTATTTCTTCACGGGTGAATTTCGCTTGAAAGTGATAATCAAATAAAGTGGCGATGAAATCAAGAAGCAATTCATATGAGATTATTCCTTGTTTGCACCTTTTTGTTTATTTAAGAAACTATTTGTCGGTGTTTACCTATTAGAAGTCTGTTTAGAATATTTAAGATTCATCTTAACGACGCAGCAACTAATGGTGTACGTTTTCGTTCATGGAATCACCTATCTCAAAATAAAAAAATTCCCATAACTTTCTGACATTTCGTCCATTTTGAAAAAGGCTTAGGGGTAATGAGGACCCAATGTAACAAAGCCATCAACAAGATCCGTCTTAAAGAATGTGACATCTGTTTAAATGTTTTTTTGTGCTAATTATATCGTTTGTGTGTACATCATATTAATACAATTTATTGTATCATACAGTATTACTTTTTTTATTTCGTATTTTATATTTTTTACTCCCGATTATTAGAATTCACGAAATTTCATATTTAACTCTCGGACCCTTGACCATACTAATTATCGGGATTCTACTGTAATCATACACCCGAAAACAATTTGTGCTTTTAAGGCTTTGGTAGAATGATTTTAATGCACTTTATATTTTTCTTCTATCCTCATAAATGACCGAGATATGGACGTATGAAACTTTTAAACGACCGTGATTTTGAAACAAAATGGCTCGTTTTTGGTTCCTTTTTCAAAACAGAATATTGCTTGTTTGTTATTTGGTGTTTTTCGTGCGTAATGCAAGCATTGTAAAAACAAAAACTGAAAATATCGGAAAAAAGACTTTAATTTCAGTTAATCGAATAAATTATAATTATTTTATACATATTTTAAATTAGCCCAAATGTTAATATAATTTTGTGGGTTATTTACACTTCTAGTGTGTCAGATATTTTTTTTCATGGTTATGTATTTAATGACTATACATTGTGAGGAAAGCATAAATAAAAGCCGTCTTTTATTATTTTTTCTAGTTCCTAATTAACTGATAATTAATTAAGTTATCTTAATCATCAATTAAAATAATTAATTTACTCCTAAATTATTGAAACGATTTCTATGGGGAATTTATATTCTTTAAAAGAACTATATAATTTTATGGCTGCATGATAAGTTAAATTGACTTTTTTTCTTGCAAATCATTTCAAATAATTCTTTCTGAGAACTCTTAGCAATTATAATCATATATATCATTTTTGTAGGGAGAGATCTCTTTTTCAGAGGAAATACTGAAACAATCAACAATTGGAAGTTACCGTTTGAAAGAGATTTTTATCAAAATAAAAATTTTATTTATGTCTGTGCATGCTTCTTGGTTCGCTATTTACGACTATGGCCAACAATATGTAGGCACGATCATATTTGTGGCGATTTAAATTTAATTGCAAGATGTAGAAAGGATGATTTCGAGGCCAGTAATGGTATACGAATGTGCTGTCTTCTTTGTGTGCAATTGACCACTATGAGCAGTTAATGCACTATATAATTCCATTAATAGTGGTTTAAAGTTAATTAATTAAAATAAAGAAAGACTCCTATTCTGATTTATAATGATGGATATCCAAAGTCAAACCTTTTGTTTGCAATTATACCCTTTTCTATTGCGTGTTATTCATGCTTTCAATTAATAGTGTATTTCATGACAGTATTAATGGAAGTTCGAAGATGTTCAAAACAAGTTAAAATTCATATTGAATGTTGAATGACTAATAATTCAGGCCCTAATAGTTTTTATTGTTTTGTTTTTTTTCAGTGAAGGATGAGATCATTTGTATTTGTATGACTATATGACGTCTGAGTCTTTCATTGAACACTCTTTGAAATTTAGTTACTGTTTTTTAATTAAATACATTCCCTAATCCTTTATTTTTTAATATATATTATCAAAGTTTGTCATTTTGAATGCTCATTGATATTTTAATTACTTTTACTGAAAAGTAAAATAAAGCCCGCTGGGTAGAAGTACTCTTACCTGAGAATTTGAGCAAAGTTATACCTTCCGTCTGACATTTAAATGGAATGTTTAAAAGATTTTGTTAATTTCTGACAATACTGAGCTGGAAAACTAATATCTTAAATAAATTATTAAGAAAAAAGGAAGATTTGCTCTATGGTAGAGTGTAGATTTTATTTATCTATCAATAGAACAGAGCAGAATAGAATAGAAGAATTTTATTCTAGGACTAGGTCCCTTAAGAATAACACAATCGAAAAAATAAAACAGAAGCAATATCTGGCCATAAGATCATAAAATAAAGATAATTTAATATTTACAATATTTTCAATAAAATAATAAGCAAACAATATAAATTCTTATATTTAAAAGAATAAATAATGTGAACAAAAAAATAAAACAATAATGGGCTGATTAGCAAAGTTGAAGCTAGTGCATTAAAAACTATTATTTGCTTCTGATCTAGATGTTATCTTAAATTGAAATTTCGTAATTAGAGAGCATCATTTTGGAAAAAAATATGGTGTTAGAAAAGGAGCGATTTGAAAGAGGATAGAGAAAAAGCATAGAAGTATGTATAAGAAAATACATTACTAAATATTAATAAAAAAATACATATTAAATCTTTGTGTGTACAAAATAAAGTATTAAAATCTGATAACCTTTCGGTTTGTGCGAAATTTTGGCACGTGTCAACTAGTAAACTTAAAATTTAAAATTGACATGTCATGACATCAGTATTTTTCTTATGTTTGTATTTTTTTTTTTTATTACTGAAAAAAAATAGAATCTAGAGGTATAAGAAAACATGTCAAGATTATAAATTATGAAATTTAATTATCAATTATCCATTGATATGTTATTAATGTATCCGGAAAATGAAAGCATGCATTCAAAAACATCTGATACACTAATGGAAAACTGCAAGTACAAAATTTTGAAAACTTTTACAGATATATGGAGTAGATTAAAAAAGTGTAACCTCAAAAATAATTTTTTGCAGAATATCATTTATCAACGTTCTACAAACATGCTTGACAGACAAAAGAGATTAAACAAATTTATATCTTTGAAATAGCTATTTCGATTTTTTTTTTTTAATTAATAGACTTTCGTTTCTAGGGTCGAAATTAACGTAAAATTAAAAAATAAATATTTTTCTGATCATGCTGTTCGACATGTTTTAGATTTCTATCAATCAAATCAATAATATTTAATAAATATATTAAAAAAAATTAACTTCTCTAAAGTAGTGAAGAGCTTAACAATTAATAAATATCACACATCAGAAGTAATCATTTAAACTCAATATTTTTGGCATATAAAGGTTAAAATAAATAGTATATAACTGTGATATAACTACACCAATATATACATATTTTAATTAAAAGTACTCTCTTCGGCGAGTGGTTAATTACTTTTTCTTCTTTTTACTTTTACTTAAATTACTTTTAATTATTTCTTTTTTTTTTTTTTTGCTGGAGGCGGGATTTTCTGTTGATAATTTATCAGTTAAAAATTTGGTCTCAAAAGATATATAAATATATATATATATATATATATATATATATATATATATATATCATATTTTTGATGATTTTCTCAAGAAATGTGATGTGAGTGGTAATATCATCCCTACCACCTCCTGAGCTTATATAAAGAGAAACGATCCCGTCGCCGTCCACAGTTAACAGAAGATATTGTGAAGGTGCGCCTCAAAGGAATACACGGTGAGTAATACAAAATGATATTTGAAAATAAGTGAAAAGCCAATACAATTAATAATAAAAAACATTATTCCCTTGTTTATCGTTTTTAATCACTCAAATAATTTGTAATATAAATCGTTCAATCAGGTTTAAATTAATCAATCAATTAATTCGGTGCATTTTACAATTTTTAGATCAGTAATTATATTCTGTTCGGTTTATTATAACTATAATAAAAAAAATCCTTAAAATATGCTAAAGTAATTTTTATTATCCTATTTAAATTGAATCCAATAGATTGTTATAAATTTCTAGACGTATTTGTTTAAAAAGATTTTTAGTCACGTATTAGCCTTTCTAGATGATATTATTAAATAAGTTAAATTAAGTTAAGTTAAATAAGCCAAACGTTTATTAATAAGTGGTATATGACATAACAAATATATATATCTTTCTGTACAACGTATAATTAAAACCATAAAAAATATTATAATCAATTAAAATTAGAGAATTAATAATGACATGAAACATTATAAATACATTAGACGGATTTAAGATATAATAGAAAACATCACTTGAAATATATGAGCTCAACGTATTTAATTGTAACCTAAGTTTGGCACGTGAAAGTTGACACAGTTTTTTTTTTTTTTTTAATCGTACTACTATAAACGTGTTTATTAAAAAGAAAACAAAAATAAATGCTAATAAAATTTTAATAAATAGTAAAATATCGTTTTTATTTTTTTTATATAAGAATAGTTCTCAGTACATAAAGATTGAATAGTAAATTCAGAATTGCACACGTAATGGCAATTAAACATAAAAATATTATAATATTTTATATTGACAATCAATAATTGAATATTGATTTATACACAACTGCTCATAAATTTCCGTTAATAAATAAATGTTATTTTATTTCGATATTTATAGAAATTCCGTAAAACTGTTTAAGATGAAAAGTTAATTAATTTTATAGCAAATTTTTCAGTGTTTTATTCGTTTATTCATAAGCATTAAATTAAAAATTGATCATAGCGAGTTATTCAAATTTTAGAGTGACAAAATGTTCGAACATCGAAAATAACTTTAATTTTTTTTCAATAAATGTACAGCGTGAAATAAAAAGTATAAAATTCAGAACGATAATATTTTATTTTATTTTTCAATTCGCTATTAAAAAAAGGACGCTTATTAAAGCTATGTATACATATATATATATATATATATATATATATATATATATATATATATATATATAATTTTTTTTTTTTAAATTGAATGTAGGACAAAGAAATATGTCGATTGAAAAAACATTTTTATATATAAAATTAATTATATATAAAAAAATAATTGTTTATTTATCTAAAAGCTTTCATAGTGAGTGTGTGGTAAATTTTTCTACATTCGTATACGGTTAGCTCGGTATACATTGTATCGGGTTCCTCTAGAAAAAATTATAAACATATGAAGTTTAGAGATAAATAAATAAGACCGAAGTTTATTAAAAAAATATGAAACTTCTTAGCTAAAGTTTAGTAAATTTAGGGTATCGGTCTACTTCAGATTTGTTATTTAAATATTTTGAAAACCAAAATAATATTCATAATGTTCAAAAAATATGTATACGTTCGTTCATTCATTCTTAATTACAAGATTCAGAAATTATTTATTTTAATTGAATTTTGTTTTCAATTTATTTCTTACTTAAACGAAAGCAATACAAAGTGAATACATACATAGTCATGAAACCGTTTTGCTCTGAAACCATTTGTAATTCATACGAATATGGTGCGCCTCAGCATGAATACGTAAGTCTGAGAGAAGGATTTATCAATGTTACCAATTGTGATTGAAACGCTTGTATTTTCCGAATTTGTCTTTTTAGCAGATCCATGAATTTGGCGGGTATAAATCTAGATAGGTTATATGTTATGAATATATACATTCTTGAGTTTTAGCTAATGAATTTTACAAAAAAAAGGTTCAGTTGCAACATTCTGAAGATTTAATTTTTTGCTGGTGGAAAATGAAAATCAGATGTTTTTATTGTTTTTTATTTAGTTGAATTCCGTTGTGTACTCTTAACTATGGTAAGAAGGGCGGATTGTCAATATATTCTAGCCATAGTGTGGAGAGCTATATTTAGAACGTGGATTCACCACGTAGTAAAAATTAAAACCCCCACGCCGGATTTGAACCGGTCTTTTAATGGTTTTTCCAGACAAAACCTTAAAATTGTGATAAAGATTTATTTATTTATCATATTAATAAGTTGCGGATACCAACAGGCCAAAATCCAATTACAGCAGGTAAAAAAAGAAAAAAAAAAGTGCATAATAAATCAAAATAAATATAAATATACGAATTTACATTAATATTTTAAATAGTTAATATTATAAAATAATACAATATTAAATATGCTTAGCGTAAAAAAAAAAAAAAAAAAAAAAAAATACAAGATAGTCGGTAAAGAAAGTAGTTCATATCCATTAAAAAAAATCATACTGAAACTGACTCTGATAAATGATTTGATCTATCAAAAATAAAACTCTTATTTTCGGATCACCTAAGTTATTGTTTTAAATTGATTGTTTTTTTAAAACTTGTATCTTCGTCCCGTAGGATTTTTTATTTATTTAATGTCTAATTTAGAAGGGAAATCGATAACAAAATAACTGACCGGTTACTATATCATTTTATCTACCTCAGTTAGTTGATTAGAAAAAAAAATAATTGACAAAAACAAAAGAATGATATTAATAATTAATGCGTGATACAGCGACATTTTAAAAAGTGTATACGATGGCATTAAAAACTAATAGATTTTCATGGATTAATGAGAAACTTTCATGGTAAATTTCACTCAGATATCTTCCTGTTCCACTGTAATCAAACCATTTACGTTTTATCCTATTGGCGAAAACAAACTTGTACCTCGATACGATAAAAAAATTAACATTTTTCTTAAAAAACATATACATTTTATAGCTGTATATTCCTTATAAACAACATTAAGATATACAACTCCTTGTTAATAATTACTCCTTCGGTTTGGCATTGGATTATACAGTAATTTATTGATTTTTTTTTTTTTTTGGTTCGCTATTTCCAATAATGAACCATTGTAATCGACCAAGAAAAAAAATTAACCCTCCTCCA